>JALXJV020000002.1:26613683-26947743 GCA_024633595.2 Lepomis macrochirus
TTATTGATACAGAAATCATGGCTGGAACAGCTGGAAAAGTGTTGTGTGGCTCAGTCCAAGTCATTTTGTTTGTTTCCCATTTACAGAACCTGGGCTGGGTACAAACACCACATTGGTTTTCAGCGTGCACATAGACAGCTGGCAGACTAGCTAGCTGAGATGTTGAATTTGACAAAAGAGGTGTATTGGATTAGAATATCATTAATATCATTAAGTGTCAACCAGTATGGCTAATGTTACACAAATGCTGGTGAGGTTCAATGTCAATAACTAATTCTTTGGTAATGTGATGTCTAATGATAAACAAAAAAACTGAATTCATGGCAGGTTCCATGGCTCTCCTTAAACTTTCACTACAGTGGTTAGATAATCTGAATATAAGATGTTAAATCCCACAATGTTATTGTGAATTAAGACAAAAAGGAATTACTTTTTATGGTGATGTTGATCATGCGTTACTGAATTGACCTGATCCAGACTCACACCAGAACACTGCAGGATTCTTTGGAGGTTTGGTCAAGTTGCATGTGGATCCAGTTCCCCACATAGAACAGTTTGACAGACGGCCGGCTTTAGTGAACCTCCTCACTCTCCACTTAGAAGAGTTTCCCTCACAGCTCAAGGAGACAGGCTCAGAGGGAAAGTGCTGCTTTCTGTCAGGACTCACTGTGAGACACGCTGCTGGATGACATTCTGAAAAAACAATTAATGAGGTGTCAAAACGAGCACAGAGATATCATGAAACTAACAGCAGCACACTGGAAATTATCTTTGACTGTCTTAATTTTAATCACAGTGGCAGCTCTCTAACTCATCAACTTTACAAATCGCTTTACCAGCCACCTTTCAGTTCAAATGGGGTCAGTATGTGATAGTGAAAATCTAGACTTTTTTTGTATTTCCTTTTTATACATTATCATAATGTTCCTTTTTTCCTATCAGTTATTTCAGTCTCCTAGTTGTACCCACACCTTGTCTGTTTACATGCCTGTTTTTTTGTTTCTGGCTTCACATTTGCCACCTCGTCTGTATCCCTGTCTGACCACAAATCAAAGTGTCTTTTAAACCTGCAGTGCAACACTTTTGTCTCTCCCTTTGAGTTAGAGTAACACAAACACTTGATGAATGATGATGACGTGATGCCTCCACTATACTCTGTAACCTATTACTTTGCTAGGTTGCTACACGTAGCCACACATTAAGAGATGGAAAGAGATGACACCTCTGACGTAGGGGCGTACTCTGATTTGTATTTGTACAGCTTGAAGCATTTTCATTTACATATGAAAGCCTCACCTAGACCTAGGGTCATGGGGCAACAGTTTTGGTGCTGGCCAAATTCCCGCAAGTAGCCGTTAACCTGAACTTCCGCCGCAATTTAACATGTCATTAACAGCTAAAAATCCCATTTTTGATGCAGTTATAGTTTCTCCTCACTCTGGCAAACTAAGCTGGTTAGCATAAAATATTTCTGGTGTGCCATTTTTGGAATGTCGCCTCAGGAACCAGATATTAAAACTCAGGAATACTGTGAAATACAGAGAAATTTACCTGGCTGTGATAGTTTTAATAACCATAGCGTGAACTCATTTAGTGAGGGCTTGAATGTAACAGACGTTTATTTATATTCAAAAGTCCCACGCTCTAGATTTAACTAAGCCTGTTATGTCTGCAGGAGTTCAAACTGTTGCTGCATTAAATCCCAATTTAGGCAAAAACAAACAGTGAAGTGTGGAATATAGTGCTATTTAGATTATTTTTTTTTTTTAATATATCACATTTAAGACATAAAAGTGATATTTAAAATCAGGGAAAAGTTTGACTTAACTGTGGGGTTATAGAGGAAAGAAAAAAGGGGAAAGAAAGGAACTAACAAACTGACCTGCAGACCAGACAAACTTTGCTACACTGTAATCAGTGTAATACACTGGATCTCCTCTTCCAGCTCTGCACTTATATCCTGCTGTGTGTGTCTGTCCATGAACGTGGTAGGAATCCTGTTCAGTCCCGTTGCTGCTGTCAGGTAGCAGCTCTTGGCTGTAGTAGTAGGCTGATAGATTGGAAACAGCCTTATACCAGAAGAACCTCCATCCTGCAGATGGATCTTTAACTCTGCAGCTCAGAGTTACTGAGGCTCCAGGACTCAGCCAGGATGAAGACACAGTGAGGACAGGTTTGGTTTTATTTGCTGGAAAGAGATATCCCAGAATTACAATTCTAGTCTTTTTGGTGGAGTTAAGTGCACTCTTTGGATCCTGTACATTTACCTAAACATAAAATGCATTCTTCATGTTCATTTACCCTCCTGGTTTACATCATTACCTGTGTGATAGAGGCAGCAAACCACTGCTAAAAAATAATGTTTTTAAAGGATGAAATCATAATCACTACCGCAATTAACAGTTTAGAAGTCTCACTTCAAAATAATTTATATGTTTACTAAATAAGTACATTTCCAAATAATTTAAAAGCAGCTCTGTATTTTCTGTTTGCTAGTTTGCTGGAAAATGGGATATGAAAGTTAACGCTCTTAAGCACTTAATAGTCATGTTCAACCTTGTGTTGATACAAATGCACTAAAGTGATGCACACGTTGATAATAAATGAACAAATAACAATGATGTGATTGAGAGTAATGCACAAAAGGGAGATTATGCAGTCACCTTCAGCATGTCCAGAGTGGAGAAGCTGTATTCAGCACTAAAATAAAGATTGACACATTATCACACTCGAACTGTCAAAATGAGAATAAACAAAGTAATTTAAAATAAAAGACAACTGTGGTTGGATAATGTGTAATATTGCATCTCAGTCAATATTATCACAACACAGTCTTCCACTTTAAAGTCAGTTACCAGCTAAGAAACAAAAAGACAAGAAGAATATATGTAATATGTGAAGAGTAGGCCGATAGTAATCTAGAGTAACCAAATTCACCTGCTGGGGATCAATAAATTTTCTCTCGTCTTATAAATACAGTATTAAATCAGCAGTGCTGACGAAACAGTGTCGCAACTTTCCAATGACACATTAAACAAAAAACCTGCTGTCACGGGCGGTGCAGGGTTGTGTGTGTGGTGAAGCAGGTGTAGGACCAGCTCTAGTGTCTACAGTACCCAAAACAGCGATTTTTGCGTGTATAGTTTACGCCCCAGGTACGTGTGTATGTGACGCTCCGGTGACCGGATGCGCGAAGCAGTGCTTCCGGTCGCTAACTAGCTAGGTAGCTAGTGATGTTTTTATTTGAGGAGTTGACAGCCTCCCGAGGCAATTTCCCTAACCTCAACCATGACATTAGTTAGTGCCTAAACCTAAGTCAGTAAATATATGCATGCAAAATCGCCGCTTTTGCGTAGCCTACTATAGACACGGTGACACAAGACAGGTACAGAGCTACACACATGACAGAGCATCAACACGCAACAATGACCAGACAGGGAATGAACAGAAACACCAAACACTTCAACTGGAATATCCAGTTACGACCAGTCTCGAACGCTCATTATACACAGGGACTAATGGCGTGCTCGAGACTGGTCGTAACTGGGATATTTCCCAGTTGAATCTTCCGACTTCCGACATCAAAGCGTTCCAGGTGCATGGTGGTGCATGACGCGAAAGTGAACGAAAATCATGGCTGACCATGACAAAGTGTGCACACAGTTGCACCCTCAGCAGCGCTTTAGGTGTTAATTAAAGGATGGCAGTTTAACTGCAACAACTGAAATAAATAGTCCATACGTTACTCGTTATGTGTAACCCCAAGTTGATAGCCCTGAAGTAAGTCTATGTTGTCCGTTACACTTCCTAATGTTTTGGCATTTTTAACAATAACTTTTATGCAGAAAAGATGACTTTATGAGATTCTTTACTGTAGCCAGCTACCGTATGTGTAAAACATATTTCTACATCAATATACATGCAGAACAAATTTTACTGCATGATCATGTATTTATTATTTTAATTCAAATACATGCAAATATATGTTTTGTTGCCGTTTAGTTTATGGTTTACCATTTACAAAGTGTGCTTCCATGAGGCTGACATTGTTTTCTGACGTCATTCAGCTGCTACTCGTGAAGTCGGGGTACAAATTCTTTCTCCGAGTTCACAAGTAGGAAATCCGACTTCAAGAGGCGTTCTGGGGTACTTTTCCTAGTTGGAGGTCGGAAATATCCCAGTTCCGAGTTGCCGGGAACGCAGCATAATGGCGCGTTCGAGACTGGTCGTAACTGGGATATTTCCCAGTTGAAACTTCCGACTTCCGACATCAAAGCGTTCCAGGTGCATGGTGGTGCATGACGCCGAAAGTGAACGAAAATCATGGGTGACCATGACAAAGTGAACACACAGTTGCACCCTCAGCAGTGCTTTAGGTGTTAATTAAAAGGATGGCAGTTTAACTGCAACAACTGAAATAAATAGTCCATACGTTAGCCTACTAGTTATGTGTACCCCAAGTTGATAGCCCTGAAGTAAGTCAATGTTGTCCGTTACACTTCCTAATGTTTTGGCATTTTTAACAATAACTTTTATGCAGAAAAGATGACTTTATGAGATTCTTTACTGTAGCCAGCTACCGTATGTGTAAAACATATTTCTACATCAATATACATGCAGAACAGGTTTTACTGCATGATCGTATTTATTATTTTAATTCAAATACATGCAAATATATGTTTTGTTGCCGTTTAGTTTATGGTTTACCATTTACAAAGTGTGCTTCCATGGAGCTGACATTGTTTTCTGACGTCATTCAGCTGCTACTCGTGAAGTCGGGGTACAAATTTTTTCTCCGAGTTCACAAGTAGGAAATCCGACTTCAAGAGGCGTTCTGGGGTACTTTTCCTAGTTGGAGGTCGGAAATATCCCAGTTCCGAGTTGCCGGGAACGCAACATAAGGCCCCGTGTCCACCAAAGGGTTTTTTGCCAGCTGAAAACGCCACCTGCTATTCTGAAAACGCCTAGCTGCGAGCTTAGGGTGCGCTTTGAAGGCGCAGTGTTTTTTTTTTCGAGAAGCTGTGGTTGCTATGATACATAATTTCCGTGGAGACGATGTGCTGCAAGTACAGTAGCCTAGGCCTACTTAATGTACTGAATGTAAAAATGTCACCACAAAGTACGTAGGCCTACTTGCTCTGCATGAAAAGAAGGCTGAAAATGAGAGTACAGACTGTCAGACTACGTGTGTTCATGAGATTTTGCGGCCGAGGCAACACCTCGGCGAGTAGGCACATAGTTTCGTTCAAGATCGGATGTGCTCGATGCGGTGTTTGTCCCGCCCCTCCTGCACCGTGATTGGACGGCTGGGTAAAAAGTGACAGTGACGACCGCAGCGTTTTCCCCAAAGTTGAAAATTTTTCAACTCTCGGCGACGTGAAAAAAACGCTCAGCGCTTGGCGCCCGGCGCGAAAAAGACGCTCAGCGCCTCGTCACGCTCCTGGCGTTTTTAGCAGCTCGGGAAAAACGCGGCGCTTCCATTGGAATGAATTGAAAAGACGCTAGCGTCAGAAAAAAACGCTTTGGTGGACACGGGGCCTAACGAGCAGGGCAGGCGCAACACAGGTGAGTGGGATCCGCGCAAACGAGGCAGGCAGAGAGACAGCATGGGGAAAGAGAGAGACACACTCACAGATGCAAAACACAAGCATACATTAACTAGAACACAAAATATTCAGTGGACAAGCGAGCAGAGGAATACAGGGGAAACAGACATAAGCAAATAGATCACAAAATAACCAACCACTAGGAACACAGATTGAAGCAAAGATAACACAAAACTTGGAGCAGACATGGGCAAAACACGGAAGTACACAGACCAGGAGAAAACACAGACATGAACTATGTTACAGGACTAAGAACGAAGATACGAGACAAGACAGATACTAAGTAACTAATACATGAAACTGTGACAGAACTGAAATCAGGGAAATACCAAAACACAACAGACTGACAGATACCTAACTGATTTAATGAATAAACTCAGAACTGAACAGAACAGATGACAAGACTAACATGCAGATACAAAACCAAAACCCTCAGAATAAACACCCAAAAACACAGCACTCAGGACAGGATCGTGACACCTGCAGTTTCTGGATGCTGTGAATCCAACATAAAGTGTTTTCAGTAAAAAGAGAGAAAGTCAGTGATGTACTCACAGAACAACCCCAGCACACAGAGCAAAGTGTTTCCCATCTTCACATCCAGCACTGACACCCTGTCACCACTTTAAAGCTTGAAAGCATACAGTAGTCTATGAGGTAGACTAAGAGGAAGTTGTGCCAGTAAATAAGTTACATCTCATATCAATATGATCTCATAGGCTAACAACAAAAAAATGTTTCTAAGTATAATCCACACCTCCTTCCTTCCCTTTTTCACAAAGCTCACACAAGTACAACCACTTCCTGCTCAGGCAAGGCAATTTAACTTGAGTCTTGTACATAGTCCCTGCTAAAAATAAAGAATAATGAATAAACGGTCAGTTTGCACCTATCATATTAAAGAGTAAACAATGTAGGAATGGCACAGCTACATTTTATGAATGGCAGTTTCATATTTGTGGTTAAACAGTAAAATGCTTCACTGTAACACGTGGAGGAGGATTTAAGCTTCTTTGTTATTCTTGGCCTGACCTTTATTGTGAAGATTAATCTGAGCGGACATCACATGTTCATCTAAACCAAAAGACCAATGTCAGGATTCACGTGTAAAACAGCCATGTTATAAAACTCTGATATTAGATTATAATAGGTGTAACTATGTTTTCTTTTTCATTACTTTATGATCTGTGAAGAAAAATATTTTTACTTTTACTGTATGTAAGATGGAGAAAAAGTATTTAAGTCAACTTATCTTAACTTCACAGTTACAAACATTTAAAGATGCGTCACAACAGCATAAATTTAAAAAGTGTAGTCATCACACTGAAATCAAAGATGATGTGTTTGAAACAGAAAGCTGTCTATTCAAACCAAACCATTAAAACAGCCACACTATTATCAATTTAATATCAAATTTAAGGGAATATGAGTCAAGTAATTATTAAATGCAAAGCAAAAGACAATTAGAATATCCTGTTTTGAGTTAGGTGGGCAAACTTTTAAAAGGTTCAGCAGTCCCACCCTTGATCTAGTTTAACTACAATGTAAACTGGGAACTTATAATCTTCTTGCCTTAACTTTCAGTTAGCTGCTTGTTTTGTTTACCTTTGTTATGTCCCCAGGCCCCCGCGACCCTGTTCTCAGGATAAGTGGTTGGCGATGGATGGATGGATGTCCCGACCCATAGGAAAGCAAAATCCAAGATGAGATCCCATAGTTCTCATCCTTCTTTTCTCCCAGACACAGGCGAGCTGCTTTTATACCAAGGTGAGAACAAAGACCTTTTCTCCCACTTCTCAAACTTATCTCAAGAGAAACAACCATATAAAATCTCATTTATGTCTGACTCTGATAAAAACAAGAGATGTCTAACTGATTTTAAATAAGTCTAATTTAAGTCTCTTGAACATTGGACCATGAGATCAGAGAAAGAGCTCAAAGAAAACTCAGCTATGACTCCTGGGATCTCATGTTTCTTCTCAAATGTGTCTCAGTTTTCTCATATTGGCCTCAGGAGCAAATAACTCATCTCTGTCTTACTCTGATAAAAAGATCAGATCTCTTCAGTATCTTAAATGTATCATGAAGTGTAGTTTCAGTCTCCAGAATGTAGATCAGAAAAAACCTTAATGATATTTCTCAGTTTTGTCTTAGTGACCCCACTTATGGTTAGGGTTATTTTGCTCAATCCATTTATTGTTGATTTGGGGAACCTGGCTGCTGGTTACCTTACTGCCTAGCAGCTGACGTTTTATGTCATAAAAGAGTTGTTTGGAGTTCAGGTAAGTTGTTCCACACCAAGTGGTTTGATGGTTGGTACAAACAATTTTGTTGTACCAAGCTTTATTCAGGAGGACATCATCATGTTGATGCAGGAAAGGGCCTTCCCCAAGCTGCTGCCACAAGGTTGGAAACATACTTTAGTTTAAAATATCATTGAATGCCGTGGCTTAAAATTTCCCATAACTTGACCTAACAGACCAAAACAAAAACAAAACCATGAAAAATTACACGCTAGGTATCATCATACGTGCTTTATGCGTAGTGTAAAAGCCAGCTTGAAGTTTTTTTATCATAACGGTTTAAAAGGAATATGTGATGATCAAGTGGGGAGCTCTGACTACTATAACATGAATCCTGATTCAACTGAAGGTGCAAATATCAACACTAGTCATTTGCATTACAATTATTTTTTTTACTAACATCAATATTAAATACAATACAGGTAAATATAATTTTCGGTCAATATGCAGTTCAAATCTGACTGAAAGATTGGAAAGTTATATGGTCAATGTGTCATGTACATATTTTTCACTTTATTTTGTTTTCCAGGTTCATAAAGAGAAGTGCATCATCAACAAATTATGCAGCTGTTGCCATCAAAACATCATTTGACATCAGATCATATGAACTAATTACAATTCTAAAATGTTGGATTTAATTCCCTGTTGAATTTGCTTCTGTATTTATACTTCTGTGTGTTTTTATTGCAATTATTTAGTTAATCTGGCAAGGTCTTTATATGTGTCTTTTCATGTCAGCATGGAGTTCAGCAGGGTGGTTTGTTGTCTCCGGTCTTTTTAAACTTGCAGTTAAATGTTTGTAACTAAAGTAGCATTTTTGGTAATGTCAGTATTCTTGTTTTATTTTGTCTCTGCAGTTCTGGGCTTCATCTGAGTATGTTCACCATACTGTGTGTGTGCACTGCACTCATGTCTGCAGCTCACTTTATCTGCTGTTAACAAGAGATGAACTATCTAGATGAGCAGCCTATATATTGGGACAAACTGACACAATGTTTTGACTCAAGAATTTTTAAGAAGCCAAGAAGACTGTTGTAGACATGGTTACACAAAGTTTGTAAATTTTCTCCCAATTCAATAACTCACAAAACTGCAAAAAATCTGGAGTCTATTGTGGTCACCGATTACAGTATATGTAAAGACATATGTAAAGAAATGTTGTCTTCTTTCATGAATTTGGCCCTGCTGTGAAAACCTGCCACTTACTAACCCCAAACACTGGAAGCACATGTACTTAGATAGATAGATAAAAACAAGAACATATATAAGTTATATATAAACACAAGCCTGCCTGGTCAGATTAGTGTTTTAGAGGCAATACACTGGTCATTAAAAAAACTTTCAGAACCATGGACAGCTCCAGGAGGGGAAAGAGAGAGAGAGAGAGAGAGAGAGAGAGAGAGCTTCTTTACTCAGTGCACCAAGTATTCTTAAATAATGATTTCTTCACCAAACCAGTGTCATACCTCTAGAAATATGCTACCACACCAAATGAGGAGAAACGTCCCTAGTTTTCAGGCTGAATTTTGGGGTAATTGTGTCTAAAATTCAAAGAAAAGAAAAGTGTCCATTTGGTGGGCTGGTGTGGCCATAAAAACACGGGGTATTTGTTTTGAATATCTTCCTCAGTGGTAACATCATATTGCATATAACTTTAATGAAGAGCTGGAACAAGCTGATAAACAGTATATCTGGGATACTGTCAGACACAACTTCAGGCATTAAGGTGAAATGTGAGGGTAAAATTAAGGTTTGTGCTGAATGATGACAACTGACAACTAGATGATTTCACTGATTTCAATTTCAGAACATATTATCCAAACAAGAGCCTAAACAGAGACGCATGACTCTGCAGTGTACTGTCGGCTGTCTCACATTGGTTTATGTGAATGTGTTTTTGTGAAGGAAGCGCCATCTCATGGTGTCACTCTGTAATTAAATGAACAGGTGTGTTTATAGTAGAATCTAGCTGTCAGACTGCTATATCACATCTAATAATTTAAATGTTACAAATGTGCTTTTTCATTAAAAACTGAAAAGAAGTCGTCTACAGGAGCTTTAAGAAATAAAGAGAAATATAGGACATAAACACTCAATTGGAACATATAATTGATTATATAAGATAATCTGTAGTCATTTCACCAAGTTTCTTTTAATTGCGTGCTATAAGTTGAACTTTACAAAATACTGCCTGACATTTGAATGGCTGAGGTGCACCCAGTGATTACATAGAAGCTTCAATACTGTTTAAACAATCTGTCCCATTGGTTTTGTTGATACAGATCTCTTTAGTGATGTGGAGGAAAACCATAGGAGAAAGAGACTTAGGGTTATTTAAGAGTTAAGTTTGCTTTATGGTATTTTACACCCATTTATAAACCATCTGTAAAATAAATCACTAAAGTGACTAACAATATGCACATTATATTATCGCTGCATTTTATCCAACAGTGGTTCCCTGTTTGACTTCAGAATAAATGGTTTCATCCGCTGCTGCAGGACTTGAGATTCCTGTAAAAGGAGACGCACCAGTTTGAAATGACAATGTACTGATATACTGTTTGTATATTGTTTTCTTCAGCAATGCGTACGTCCATAAACAAAAACAAAACACAAGAAAGAAAACATGTTTTATATATATACATAGTCAAGATAGTTTGATAGAAAAACAAAGAAGGATTTAAGAATACGTAAAATAAATAATTGAATACAAAATTATATAAACAGAAAACATTTAAATTACTCCAAATCAGTAACAGCTACCATTGAACAAATATTGAAACTCATTTGTGTTGGATGATTCACTGTGTCCAAGACAAACCTGTTGCACAGTAAAAGCTGCAGGTGCATGTAAGCTTTACTTACTTTTGTCTTTCTTGGCTTTGTTGTGGGAGTGAACCTCGGCATACATCACATTGTCGTCTAAAACAGAAGCCACGTTTCAGGTTTAATTTGTACAGTAGTTATAAACTAATGGAAAGATAAAAGGAATATGTCACAACCTGATGTTCATTTCATGACCTCATAACCTCAGATCCACTTTTTTAGTAAATCTTTCGTTTCCCATCTTCTTTGAGAATTTGGTCTGGGATAAGAACCGTTCATGCTGTGTGCCTGTTGAGCCCACTGAGACATCATATGTGATACTGAGCGATACAAATAAACTACGCTTAAAGGATAGGTTCATACTGTTTTTGAAATGTTTTTTAAAACAACGCCCATATGAACAGTGAACATGTTTGGCTTGTTATGATCATCCTCTGTGTTCATATATTAATAAATGCATTTTGTAAGAAGGGAGGGCAGTGGATTACGTGGACAGACTATTTTTTAAAACTATCTATGGTGGAACCAACTCATTTGTGTAAGTCATCAATGATTTTTCAACAAGAAATGAGAAATTGTTAATACTGGACTTTTAAACCTTTTAAGCCTTTTATATTTTACTGTCCCTGTCACTTATATTGAGTTGTGTAGAGGTAATAATGCTGTGTAAACTTAATAAGGGTAATGTCCTCCTTAACAGTTGAATTAACTAAGAATTGCTGGTATAATAAAGGAACCTCACAGTGTGAGTGACATTAACTACACTCAAGTCTCAGGAAATGGGACCATCTGAGCAGGGTGTGAATGCATCATGAGCCGCTGGTTGCAATTTGTAACCCTCACCTTAAATGCCACTAAACATGCACACTGAACCTTTAAAGCTCATATATTTACAGTAAATGGTGCTATGATCTGACCACTGCTGCTGTCTAGTGGAAATATTAAAATATTACACTGTCAGGCAGCACAGCACCCAATAAAACTTTGAAAAGTCTGTTGTACTTGTCTACCTGCAGCTGATCCTGTCGTCCCATCTGAATAAACACGACTCATCTCTGGTGCATTACCAGATGGATGCATGAAAAGAAAATTTACTGGACTTAATTCAGGGACTGCTGGATGCAAAAGCATCTCACCTAATTGCTTGTAATTGTCACAATATAAAATAAAGTACTCACCATTTTTAGCAATGTTTTTCAGCTCAACCAAAGCATATGTGACCTCGCTGAATTCATCTGAAATACATATATTGTTTAAAGTTCAGGGTTTTCCATATTTTATATTTACCTTATATCAGCGTATTCTAGTATTTCCAACTGCTCCATGTTAAACACAATTATGTAGACCTACTGTACCATTTTCAGTTCCTTCAGGACCTTTGATTGATTCATAGAGACGAGCATCATCTGAAGAGCAGAGAAAATAAAGCCAATGTCATATTAATCAATTTTTTCTATTACATCCTCTGCATTTAAATTCAAGCTGTGTTTAGAATATAACTAGGCTATAACATCTATAACAGCTGCGAATGGATCACATCAAAAAAGCTGTCACAGTGTGAATGTGCACTTCACAGATGTGCAGCGCAGGCAAACAACGTTCTGTAAATGCCTGAAATATGGGGATGGTGTTAAACAAATGTTATAGTAGTAGTATAGTAGTTATAACAAATGCACAGCCAATGTGCTAAATGTTTCCCAAAGTGTGTTGGAGCAACATGTAACAGAAATAATCACAAAATCATGGCATTTTTATAGCGGTTATAGGTATGCAAGGAAACCTGGTGGTTCTAGTGTTAAGGCTGACCATGGAGAGGAGAAGAATATTCTTTGGGTTGAGTTTCATCCTGGTTGATCATGTGATCTGTAGCAGAGCCCTGATTGTTGCTCTCAGACCTGCTGGACCCAAAAACACACAGTAAATATAGCAGATTTAATGAGGAACATGTGAACATGTACTGCTGTTATATTCAGACTGAGAGGAGAGAGTGTTGTACCAACCTGATAAAGCATGAATCTGTAAAAAACAGACATTTGGTGTTACATGGTTTTAGTACAGTGCAGGTAATGACATCAGACTACATCTGTGAGTTTGACTAATCAGTGTGTAATCAATCTAATATCAGAAGGAGAAGATCTCACCTTTTGACTTTCTGCAGCGATGCAGAAACAGCAGCAGGAGAATAATCAGTAAAACTCCACAAACCAGCCCAACAATCAACAGCACAGGAAAAGGAGAGCTTTCAGGCGCTGCCATGATAAATAATCTATATTAATATTAATTATAGGACACACAAAAACAGAGAACAACAACCTAAGCAGCCAGACACACAGATACATCAGCACATACACACAAATACAAATCACGTAAACTAAATAAGGTTAAATTTGGTGAAACGAAGCCAAATTAATTTTTCATCTCAGACTGTGACAAAGCTTAGAAAATGCTGCAGAAGCTGTTTTAATCACACTCACGTTTTACTGACATCCAGCTCTCTGGTGATCAAGTCCACCAACCTTGTGGTGACTCATGTCCTTCACATTTATAAAAGCCTTCATCTGACTTTGACACTGCAGGGATAGTCAGCTCACTTCTGGTATCACTTTGGATGAGTTTTCCATTTTTATAGAAATCCACATTAGAAAGAAAATTTTCTGTCTTCATCTTGCAGCTCAGAGTGACAGAATCTCCCTCAGTGACAGGATGGACAGGGCTCACCAGGATCAAATCACTGTCTGTAAAATGAAGAATTTGAGATCAGCTTTTGCTGGTTGAACAAGTTGATGCATGTCTTACTGTAAATGTCATTTCTTTCTATCACGTGTACAGCAGGTATCTAAAAATCAACAGCATAAAAGTTACAACACTTGTTTGACCTTCACTCTTACAGATTCCCCTTAAACCAGGCATTTTATTGTTGATTGGGGTACGTGGAGTTTTACAGACAAAGTGTTGACTGTGCAACTGATATAAATGTCAGTTTAGCTGAGCAGCCGACCTTCATCATGTGTCACTATGTTCCTACTCTAAAATGAATACTGGAAAGGGCGGCACCTTGGTGATGCACATGGCTAAATTTGAATGGTGAGTGGGTTTACACTTTAAGAACTATTACATTTGTTGTCAACGTGAACTTTGTGTTTGTGTACTACAGAGGACCGACTGAGGGGAAAAGCAGAGGAGCCAAATAACTCTACAGCCAACCCAGGTATAAAATAAATGGATAACTGTTATCATAAAGATTTCAGTGGGCAATAAAATCTGTATGATGATTTATTAGATAAGATTAAGAAATTACACTTTAATTAACTAAAGCTGTTGAGTTTGTTTAATGGTTTGTTAGAAGAAACATCAACTTTAATTCTTTGAAAAATCATTCTGGTAACAGAAGTGAGTGAAGCCACTAATCCTCTAAAAGATTACACTATTCAACACTAATGAAAATATCCAAAACATAGACTGGATATACTTAGTTTTACTTACAGGATGCAAAATAAATTAGTTTGGTCACCTACAAATTTCTGAATGGAGAATTAAAATAATTCATTTTGAATTAAATGTGATTAAAACTCACTCTGTCTGGTGATGTTGACTGCGTTGCTGAACTCTCCTGATCCAGACTCACACCAGTACACTGCATCACTCTGCTGGTTACTGTACACGCTGCATGTGGATCCAGTCATTGTGCCCCAGTAAGAGCAGTTTGATGAGTATGACGGGTAGCAGATCCTCAGTAAAGCTCCTCACTCTCCACTCAGTAGAGTTTCCCTCACAGCTCAGTGAGACAGAGTCAGAGGTGAAGTGTTGCACTCTGTCAGGACTCACTGTGAGAGACGCTGATGGATGAAAATCTGAAAAACAACATGTAATAAGGGGTCAAACTAAGCATATAATATGAAAAAATAATAAAGTAGAATAGACCATAACTTTAATAAATCCTGTTTGATTTGTTTTTAATCTTTTTGACTGTTTGGTGAACAGAAACACAATATCACACCTATAGAGGTTTATAATGAGACACAACAACAGAAATAAAGCTATAGGTTTACTGTGGATTGAATCATTTTCATTATTGAGGTGTTTAACAGTTTATTGTGCAATAGTGAAACATATTGTACGTTTATGCTAATAGTGCAGGGGAGACGTGATAAATGTCTGCAAACTGCAGATGAATCTGTAGCTCACAAAAGGTGGATGATGCAAAGGTGCACACATTGTGTTACTGCTCTCTGGGTCAATAACTTCCTCTTGAATCCCAAAAAAGAAGACAGGAAGAAGAGAGCAGGCCAGCATAAAAAGTGAGTGTGTTATTGATTTGAGAGAATTGTTGGATGTAAATGTACTTTAGGTTACGTTAACGTAAAATCAGCAATACCAGATCAGACAAATAACAAAATTACAACTTAAGTTACTGCATTTACAGGGGAAAGAGAGAAAAAAAAACAAGAAACACAGACAGAAGGAAGTAAGACAACAAAAGAAGTTAAGAAAGAAGGCCAGGGAAATGGAAAATTAAGGAAGGAGTGGATGGAAAAAGTATCTGTGCCTCAACCTTATAGGCTACTAAAGTACATAGGTACAGTTACTGAATGTATTTGTTATTTATTTCCAGATTTGGGCATTAGTGGCATGTGTTCATATTAAACATGTGTTTTTAGACAAAAATATTATATAAAGATAACATTTCATTGAAATAAAATTCTTTCAAAAAGCATTTCTGTATCTCATTAAAGATGCAATGTTCAGTAGTAGCCTTACACAGTGAGGTAATGTGTTTCCCAAGTCAAAGGACAGAAGTAGCTGCTGATGCCACTATTTGAGCAAGCTGTCTCTTAGAAATTATGTGTCAGTATCAAAGGGGGTCAGGGGATTTTCTCATGTTAAAATTGAGTCCAGTACAGAAGAAGAATCAAACAACTGTTTTAGAGAACAGTTTAGAAAAATGAACATTTGACCTGAGTTAAAAAAAGGTCATAAGGTCACAACAGTAAGCACATTTCTTCTATTGTGTGAACATGGAACAGTCAAAACAAACCTACCTCCAGACCAGACAAACTTTGGTTCACTGTAATCAGTGTAATACACTGGATCTCCTCTTCCAGCTCTGCACTTATATCCTGCTGTGTGTGTCTGTCCATGAACGATGTAGGAATCCTGTTCAGTCCCGTTGCTGCTGCCAGGTAGCAGCTCATGGCTGTAGGAGTTGTCTGATAGTTTGGGAACAGCCTTATACCAGAAGAACCTCCATCCTGCAGATGGATCTTTAACTCTGCAGCTCAGAGTTACTGAGGCTCCAGGACTCAGCCAGGATGGAGACACAGTGAGGACAGGTTGGGGTCTATCTGTTGGAGAGGGGTTTGAAGAAAAAAAACATGTAACAACCTTTAAATTAACTGTATAATATTCACTTTGAAAAAAAATGTGATGTGACTCACTGTCTGATACTGTTAATTTGACAGGATCACTCCAGTCTGTTGAAGTCTGCTGTACACTTTTCATTCTGCCTTTACACCTGTAGGATCCACTGTGGGCTGAGTAAGCAAATCCAATCCTGTGTTCATTTTGCTTTGAAGGTTTGTATGAGCTGGTTGTTTCCCACTCGTACTCCCACTCAGTGTCTCCTCCGTCCTTGATCTCACATCTCAGAGTGATCGTCTCTCCATAGCATATTTCAGACCAGTTTGGCTGCAGAGTCACAACAGCCCTGTTTGTGACTGTTCATGATCATGAATTCACAGTGAGGATACAAAAATGACAAAAAGTTAAATCTACATCAAAACATAATCTCTTTATAAATCAATATCTATGGATTCAAAATCAAAAACAAAGGTCAAACTCACCCAGGTTGTCGATACCGACAACATCACTGTCCTCTGTGTGGTAAACTGGGTCTCCTCTTCCTCCTCTGCACCAGTAGAGTCCTCCCTGTGAGACACTGATTTGTCCATCTGAGATGAAGACAGCATCTTGTGTGGTCAGGGGTTCAGAGGTTTTCTCTCCTCTGTACCAGAAGTATTTCCAACCAGGTGACGGGTTCACGGAGCAGCTCAGGGTCACACTGCCCCCTGCTGGAATAGTTCTCCTGATAGCCTTAGTTCAGCCTTTGGTCTCTGTGCTGTTTGATTTAGAAAGACATAAAAATGGTGATTAATGTCCCTAAAATAAATGAGAAATGAGAAATATATAATCCAGCATTCTTGGTGGGGCAGCAACTAATTGTAGAAAATAATACAGAAAATACAAATGGCAATAATTTTTAAATGTGTGTATATTATTAAAATATAGTTGATTAGTCAATCTATCAATCAATCATTAGCAGCTATTTTTATGTTTCACACTTATTCACCACTGAAGCTGTTGGTCACATTAACATAACCATGTCTGAGTCCGATGTCTACAGCGCAGAGTCACTGATTCTCTTTCATACACAGTGGATCCAGGATTTTCCAGGCAAATAAAAAAACAAATCTTTGAGAACATGTGATGACGTATTAGTTGTTTGTGTTTTTAGCTTATATATTAGTATACTATAATTATATACTTACAATTTCACTTTAAGTTGGAGACAGAGTAAGCTGCTCAAATCGATCTTACTGTAATAAATAATAATAGATTTACAAACTAATGAATAAATAAATTTCCCCTTCTCTTAAAGGAGGCTACACACTCAGCTGACCTGTTTAATATATTACTGTCATCGGTTATAAACACTAAAAAGGGCTAATTCCTAAAATGTGTTTGTTCATTTTACACAAAGGAAAGAAATTAGGTTTGTTGGTAAATCCTTATGATCATGATGTTAATCTTTTCATGTAAACAGCTGAACCCAGCCCTTCTTTCTTGTTCTCCTTTTAGTTGTCATGATTATGTGATAACAGGATTACACAGTTCTACAGCTGCATAAACAGCGTTAGTGGAGCTGGTCAAACTTTAAGGTTTCTGAATATTAAACTAGCTTTGACACTTCATTGAAATCCAACAACATTCATACTTTATATTGTCAACATGGCTCATAAATAAGTGCTTTTAGTAAAACATTGATCACATACCTGATACAGTTAGAGAGACTTTGTTACTTTTTATCAAATATTTTGAGACCTTGTGACTACCAAAGCACTGGAATTCACCACTGTCAGTTGTATATAGAGGTTGTAATGTAAATTTCTTATTTGTGTTGTAGCGGGTAAATTCTCGACCATCCTTGTTCAGACTGTAATACCAGTCTGCGTCTTTTCCTTCCCTCATGTCACATGTGAAGGTCACAGACTCTCCAGTAAATAAAGTGGACCAGTTTGGCTCAATGGTCAGCAGAGAATCTAGAAACCAACACAAGATTCATGGAGTGAAATGAGAAATACACTGAAAGACAGAAAAATGATGTGTTCAAGAGTGATGCAGAGTCATCCCGATGAATATATGAAAACAAATGAAACTTGTATAATTACCTTGAGCATGTCCACAGTAGAGGAGGATATTCAGCACTACAATAGAGTTTGAAACTTCATGAAACACATCAAACAGAAGATTCAAGAGTTAATAGACGAAATAAGGTGAATCAGTGATACTCACAGAAAACCTCCAGCAAACAAAGCAAACTGTGTCCCATCCTCAGATCCAGCACCGACACTCTGCTTCTGAGAAATTCTTCTATCTAAAGAGAAACCAGGAACAGAAGACACGTTTCATTAAACTTCTTCTTCCTCTGAGTTTAGAGTCTGTGTTTCCTTCCCTTTACTAAAACACAAAATTAGTCTGGGTTTGGCCACAGAATATTTTTGTCACACAAGGCAAAGATTGAGCTGAAAAAATTTCATCCCATAAAACACATAAACCTGTAAGACTTTATGTTGCGTTTAGTGTTTATTTAATACTTTATATGTCCACTGCTGTTAGAACCAAAGTGAAAGTATTGTGGTGTGAGTCATGTGATGTTTGCATGTACTGAACATCCTGTATGTGTCTCTAACACTCTCCACAGTGAATGTGATATGAAATGTGGTGAAAACACATTTTATTTAGTGGTAGAAGCAAGTTGTCAAACCCACACTAAGTGAGGTGCTGGCTCACCAGCTGATATCAAAGACGGGTGAAGAAAACCACATTAAGAACTCTCAGGCAATTTATTTTTAAATCATTTCTGTGGATCACCTTTTTTGGCACATGTTCCCTCTTCAGAATACAACTGCCTATCATTTGACTATTTAATGTATAGAAAAGGTTTCTCAAATCACTGAGTTTGCAGCACAATAAACATAATCACAGAAATATAATAAACAGAAATCCATCTAGGAGACGTGCACAGCCAAAAGTCTCCTACATGAAAATATCCACATTCCAAGAACCAGCAAGTGAAAATAAAACAAACAGCAAAACCACAAAAAAGAAAAATACTGGATGCCAACATTGCTGGTCCTTAGAGAGTGGACATGTTTACGCTTGAAGGTCCAGAGTCTCTAGACTTTGTCACTGTTGATTGGACAGTTAACTCAGGGATTTGAGACACCTGTCCTGTCACCCAGTTTCACACTTGGGTATCAGCTTCAATCGGTCCAGCATCCTCTACCCTTAGACCCTCAATCCAGCATTATCAGGATAAAGCTTTAAAGCAGTAGGTTGGACTGCATTTAGCTGTGGCCAGAGAAAGCTCTGCATTTCAAATACAAGAACAGCTGTCTAAAGGCCTTGATGGTTAAAAGCAACTAGAAAGTTCAGTATAAATCTTTTAGAGCCTGTTTGAAGCCACGAACAAACAGGGGCTGACAATGATGATAGACAGGTTGCAGATAAGTGCTGTTTCATTGAGGCTCAGTAATTCTTGATGCTATTGTACAGACTGCTGCATCAAATGGCTAATGGTTCCAAATATATTAAAAAATGATTCCTTCCAGAATAAACAAAGAGAGAATTAGAAGAGAAGAATATCATTAAAATCCCTACCTGTCTATAGCTCAGATGAAACAACCTCAGGTGTCATTTTCACTGTTTCACCTAGCTGGCAAAAGTTTATCTGAAAATGTGTTAATTTTCAGCTTAAATCATAAAGTTAAACTGCAGTACTGCAGAGAAAAATATCCCATCACGTCAGCACAGAAGCTTTACATGTCCTCACCTTATGGTGATTTTAGGTTTGGTGATAACTTCACCCTCAGGAAGTGACTGAGCTTGAGCAAAACAGAAACAGTCTTATGAACACAAGTGAGTGTGAAGAGAGACAAAGCCCTACCCCTCTCTCCCAGCCAGCATCTGTTGCATTGGTTGTAGCTGTGACTCTTTGGGTTCTGTCTTAAAAAATACAGTTATAGTTTTTTAGCATCAGGTTGTTTTATATCCTGCCATCTGTGGTGGTGACGGTTAAAAAAATGAGGAAGTGGAAGACCAAAATCGATTTCCAAATCTGAAACTACAGAAGCACATTGCATTCACCAAAGAAAAAAAAATTGGGAGCCTTATCTCATAATTATGAGATCAGGATCTCATAATTATGAGAAAAGATGTCATAATTATGAGATAAGATGTCAAAATTATGAGATCCGGATCTCCTAATTACGTAGATAATGGTAAAGTTGGAAATACCCTATATTTACAGATTCTAGCTTCCGGGATCAATAACTCGTAAGCAAAACGTGTTTAAAACACAAATGATGCCTCTTTATTATCGTAGTTAAGTAGACAACAAGCTACAAGAACATAAATGAGTCTTCCTAGGAGCGGCACAAATAACATTGGGCTGTGAGACGAGTGCCCAGGCACCGTCTACAAAGTGCAACACCGAAAAACACATTCTGCAGAGATATTCAATAACTTCACACCTATACAATGTAGTGCCACCAAAATCACCTTACACATTAATGATATACTGCTGGTTATACTACAACTACTGCAACTTTTGCATACCTAATATTAGGTAAGCCTATTTTTAATATTCAATAATTACACTGTTAAAAGCTGTAGTGTCTCAACAATCACCCCACAAATCATTGATATCCTGCTTGTGTGCTTCGTAATTAAAAATAAAAGTGCAACGCTGAACGCATTTACGCGTGAGGCACAGTGCAGACACTTAATTAAATAGGGCCTTTTGTGTTGACTTTTTTGGCATTATGGTGTACTAACTGATTCAGTATATTCTACACTGTACTTAGTAAACATGTTAAACACACAGAAACAGTACACCGAATAAAACAAACAAACCTGAAGATGGTTTGAAGTAAATGCAATGACTCCAATGTTGCTACATGGAAATGAATTATACAAATATGACCAAGTTGTACACAGCAGGTGGAGAATTATCTTGATTGATTAATCATAAAACAGGAAAGAAATAAAAATGTTAAATCAACTTGAGTGTGTCCACAGCAGACGCAGCCTGTTCTCATGCTCAGATCGCCACATATACACACTTTCAGAAAAGCTGTGTACATTGTGCGTAAAACAGCAATTTTAGTGTATAGTAGACGCCCTCAGGCAATGCAGTGTATGAGAGACATCCAGCTATTGCAAACTGCAGCGAATCATATACATGCACAATCGCCAGATCATATCAATAATATAATCAATGGTGATGCATCGCCTATAAAAGTCTCCATTTTAGGGTGAAATTCTAGCTTCTGCTTTGGTCAAAAGTAAATGCACAGGAGAAGGTGCTCTTTGTAGATATTGGATCTTTTTTTCTCTCTTAACTATAACTTCAGCAAAACCTAGGTGCCAAATGTTACTTTTTTCAAAATGCTATGAGTTTTCCAAGACTTTTCCAACTTGCTTTACATTGCGCTCACTCTCTACGCATCTTTACTGGTATCAGAAATTTGAAGGAGAAAACAAAAGGAGCACTGATAGTTTGGGAGCAGCCTGATACCAGAAGAACCTCCATCCTGCAGATGGATCTTTAACTCTGCAGCTCAGAGTTACTGAGGCTCCAGGACTCAGCCAGGATGGAGACACAGTGAGGACAGGTTTGGGGTTGATCTGTTGGAAAATGATTTTCTTCGAATGAATGTTATGATGCACAGTCCTGTTAATGTGTTACATGCAGTGCACTTTTGAAACTTTTGCATTGTGAGTCTCTCTCTGTCTCTCCCTCTCTTCCAGTCACTTCTCTCTGTGGATCTCTACAATTGTATCTCTGAAATTGCTCATTCAAAACCTCCACTCTCGTCTCATTGATTGGATTTCAGGTTGGCTGACTCCTGACTCCAATCAGCTTTTGGAGAAGTCATTAGCCTAGGGATGCGCATTATTTTTCCACCCTGCACTGTGAATGTTCACCCAGTGTGTTCGATAAAAACATGAAAACATATAGTTGTTTATGCGGTATTAGCTAAAGCAGTCTGTGGTTGTCTATTGGTGTGATCTGTTACGTGGTGGTGTGTCTAGGGGTGTCAGCCCAGGTCAAAAAGTAGTATACTTTAGTGTCTTAGAAATAGGAATTAAGTACACCAAAGTTATTACAAGTATACTTTAACTTTTTGTGCTTAATTTAAAGTATCTTTAACATGTACTTTTAAAAGTGTACTTCAAAATAGATGTCATTAAGTTCAACTTCAATATACTAAAAATAAATATACTAAATATATAATACTTAAAGTGATATTTCAGTGTATTTATAAAAAGTGTACTTTATTGTAAGTGTATTTTAAGTTGTACATTAAGTGTTTTTTTTAAAGAGTACTACATTTCAAATACTTAAAGTAGTAATTTAGTGTACTTATGGAAAGTATACTTATTTGTAATACACTATTAGGGTGTTTCATCAAAATATATTTTGAGTTGACTTCATCAGAAGTATATTCTTAGTATACTCACAAAAAATACACTTAAATGTAAATTCATTGTAAGCTGTATTTCAGTGCACTTTATAAAAGTATACTAAATTGCGAATACTTAAAGTGCTAACATACTGTACTTATAAAAAGTACAATTATTTTCAAGTCATTTGTAATACACTATTAATAAGCTTTATTAAAGTGTGCTTTCTTTTCACTTATTAGAAGTATATTATAAGTATACTTACAAAAGATGCACTTAAATAATTGTTTATTTTAAGTAATATTTCAGTGTATTTTTTAAAAGTATTAGTAATCGTCATGAATTTCATCCTAAAAAGAGTAGGAAATCTAGATTAATAATCATGAATGGTACTTGACAAAACACTATAAATAGCACATATTGAAGTTACTCATAGATTAGGTTTCTTGTCAGGTTTCAAAGCATGTAAAAAAAAACATTTCAAAATCACATTGAACATACTAAATGAATATATTCTTTGCTGTTGCGTTGACATTCTGTTAGGGACTTCCCACTTCCACATCAGTGCCATAAGGATACTGCTTGTACAGCTTACATCCTCTGCCTTTTGTCAGAAATATAATAATTTCAAGACAGTATATTATTATTATTTTACCCCACACTGCCCAGCAAATTTATTAACTAGCATTTTTTAAAAAAATCTAAATTACTAACTAGCATTGTTATGACCTTTGTGTGTCTAACTTGTTTTTTTTGTTACTGATGTCCAACAAGTAGGCATATATAAATAATTATTGTTGATTAATTAGTTCCAAAATCTAGAGCCAGATTTGAATGAACCAAGCCGGTACGTCCCACATCCAATCAGTGTGCGCGGCATCATTGTGTGCCGATCTACGTCCAATCACAACATAGTTGTTTGAGCCAGTTGCAGTGTCGCAAGTGCACATGTGCAGTTATTATTTGAAATCCAGCACCACGACTCTGGAAGATTGCGTTAGCACTATGTTTCACAGGAGAGTTTGGACGGTTCTATTTTCAAGACGGGTCTGTTAAAGCAGAAAATACGTCCGTCATACGGGATGTACACAGGAATATCAGAGTTACCGTTACCTGCAGGGAAGACCTGGAGTCTGAGCAAGGCGGGATAGAGGTGGTTTGGCCAGCCAAACGGAGACGAGAAGAGCCGAAGCCAGTGGCAGCCAAAGTGGAAGGTAAGTTCCAGAGCAGCAGTGAAATGATTCTGAAATACTCTGTAACACTTAGCGGACTGTAGTCTCTAGAAGTGTACCTGTTAATGTTGTGATAATAGCTAACCTACGCTACTCCTAGTAGAAATTGTTGCTATTAGCTAGCAACGTTAGCTTGCTAATGAGCAGTAGCTAGCTAAGTTAGCTAACATTACGTTGGAGTTATAACGTTACATTATGAGGTGTTCAAGCTCTACTCTGTAAAATTGAGCTTTGGACGAATTGTAACGCCATCATGATGTGTTCAAATGTGATCTTGTAAAATTTCGTTTTCGATGAGAAACTTAAATAAATACAGTTCTTTAAAGTTTGTCTATGTTTTTACAGCAATATAAAATAGATATTAGAGGGAATTGTGTTGTATTTAACTGGTTGTCAATTAGTTAACATTATGCTTTATAATGTTAATTTATTTACAAGAATTATCTACAGGGAAAGTCTATCTCTCCAGTGCCAGAATGAACTGTTTTATCAAGCTGGTTAACACAAATAACTTTTTGTTCACAGAAGTCTATCAGGAAGTTGCCCAAAATCGTTGATCGTGAGTCGTAATATGAGGAAATGCACCTGTAGAGGCCATTAAAAAGCCTATAGTCACGTTCAGCAAACTCCATGATCAGCAGTATACCACCAAGCTTATGTGGTGGACTGGCTTGTGTGGTAATTTTGCAAGGCACACTCAGAAAATATATATGTTGTCAGTCTGGTCCACAGATGACGGCTGCCATGGGCGAACAGCTCAAGAGGTACCTGCAAGCTGAGCAAACCCCTCTATACCCCTCTATCTGTTCCTGCTGAACAGATTTGTTTAAACTAATAAAAGGTGGAAAATGGCATGTGGAATTATTTAATTCATCTTTTTTTCATCAAATGAGTATGCAGTGTTTCCCACAGAATGTTCAGAGTTTGTGATGGTGGAATGTATGTGTGCCAAAAATCATGCCAAACAATTTCTCGTTTAATTGTATCCCTACCAAAGTCCAAACCTCGCTCTTCACTTGCTGAATATCCGATCCTTTTAACCTGTAATAAATATTCCTCTTTTATCTAACTCCTCCCTTTCTTAGTCCTGCACTTGGGTCTGCTTGCTATATCAAAGTTAAAAACAAGCTTCGATCATTCGCTCTTAATTACTGTTGAAGCGCAAAGCTTAAAAAATGACATTCGGGCCAACCCTAGTGTTTACTATTGGATTTGGTGGGCAATTATCAGTCAATAACAGTCTATGGAGTTCAGGAGTGTATAGCTGCCTGATATGCCTTTATATAAGGTAATTAGATCAACCTTTTCTGTGCAGGTGGTCATGACCAGTGAGGGGGAAGGTCTGTCCTTCCACAGGAGGAGCCAGAGTGCCAGCAGCAACCAGGAAACATTTTGATGGAATTGGATGAGGAGACTTTGAAGGCTCTGAAAGGTAGGCTGGTGGGTGTATGTGTGTGCTAGTGATGCTGTTGCATCTTGGTCAATCATATTACTTTGTTGGATTTCAATGTTTTATAATGATATTTACATACAGTCTGCGCTATTTTGTGTCAATTTTATATTTACATCAGGACTCCTTTTGATGTGCTTGTTTTAGAGCTGCCAGGATTGGTGGCTGCCATGAAGACAGTACTGGACAACATTTCAAAATCACCAGTATCGTCACTTCATTCCAGTCCCAGCCATAGTGAGTCCCAGCAAACTGGCAGTGATGACATGGTATGATTCAAGGACCTACACTATAACCTTACTCCATTTCTATTGTTCTATAACAAAGTAATCACTGCATATCAATAGCATTATGTTCACACCCTTGGTAGTGTTTGTAATTTACCTTCGTTTTAATCTACATTTGTGTGTCTTTACAGATGTTCCTGGGCAATTCCACAGTCCAGATCTCTAAACGCCTCTACCAAAGAATCAGTGGCAGAAGAATGTCGCTTCACCCAGGACTTGGCCACATAAGTCTTTGGGAAATACACTCTGGCCAAGTCCACCCTTACTGAGAAGGGGAAAAGGGGAGGTCAAGGACCAACTTGACCCAGAGAAAGTAAACACAAATATAGGTACAGATAATCTGTATTAATGTCATCATATTTAATTAATTTCAATGTAATATATTGTCAATTTTGTCTTAAATCCCACACTTATTTCCTGTTTTCACAGACACTGTGAGACACAGATTCCCTAATACCGAGGTCAGCGAGATACATTGATCCAGCTGAGGAGGAAATGTAACAACGAAGGATACAGCAAGGTTCCTTCTCCACCACGGCCACTATCTTGCATTTCGTTGCTGTTTAAGGTGTTAATAAAACACATAAAATAATACAGTAAAGAGTAAGTGTACAGTAAAATTAGTGTTAACCTGCTTAAGATAAACATGCCTTTGTCAATTAGGCTGAATTTTATTTTTATTTGACTTTTTTCGTACTCTACCAAATGAAGGCTTTTTAAAAAGCTGTATTTTGTAATAGTTTTTAATGTCAATAATATTGTCTTTTCCCCTTACAATCAAAGTACAATGTCATAACAGCATTCTTGGAGTGTACTATAATGATACCAGAAAATAGTTTAAAGTATATGTATAATATTGTGATATATTGTAAATATACTTGTGTTGCACTTAATAAAGTATTTGAATTTGAACTTAAAATACACTTCTCTTATGTACTACAAATAGTGATCAAATACACTTCTACTTTACATTATAATATATTAAGATTATACTTAAACTACATGCCTTTATGATGCTTAAATTGTGATAGAAGCTCACTACAAATACATTTTTTATCAACATAATAGCACTCTTTAAAAGTACTGAACACAGTCAGAAAGTCCATTTGAAGTTCATTTTAAATATAACAGAGGCATGCTAGAATAATAGCAATGAGGATGATAACAGTGTGTTCAAACTACACTTCTACACTACTGTCAGTTCAACTGGACTGCCTCTTTAAGTATATTTCCAACATAGTGATGATATAATACAATAATACTAAAAGTGTGTTTAGAATGCTCATGAAACATGATTTTCACGGGTGTACTTAAGTACACTTAAAGTTTGTAAAAAAGTTGTGCCAATTTAGCATACAATTTACACTTAAAGTATACTCAAGTAGTACTCAAGTAGTACTCAAGGACTACTTGAGTACACTTAAGTATACTTGAAGGTGACAAAAAAAGCACAAAGTACAAAAAAGTGTACTTAGTACATTCTTTAAAAAGTATCATTTAAGTATAATTTTTTTTCACCTGGGAGGACATAAACATAAACCAGATGTTTTTGGTAATTTGAAAGGATGTTTATTGAAAATATAGTAAAGTGTTCACAAACAGAAAATGGGCCAATGGGTGCTGTGTAAATCAACAAACAAATATAACGAAAAGAGGTCCTCAAAAGGAGGATTGCTATTGTAACTAGGGAAAAATAAAAGGATAAACCAAAACACTTTAACTAAAGGATTTGCAAAAAACCAAAACACAAAGCGCACAGCCTAGTGAACCTAGTGTAAACTAACATAACTATGGTGAGTGCAAAAGGTTTGTCAGTAGTTTTAAAAGCTAAAGCCTGGCCCACTTCCTTACCTTGACACAAAGTCTACCAATACTAACAAAATAGGCTACAATCACACAAAAGCCCTGAGGCATCTAACGCGAGACAAGCAAATCGGGTTCTGATAGCTACCACGAACAAAACAGACTGAGCAGGCTTTTGGGCAGGCAGGGGTGATCAGTGGCGCTCCATGATTGGGCAGCAGAGGAAAAGCCGCACCAATGGACGGCAAGAATCACCGGACCCCAGGAAGTAGGCGTGGCCGTCCCTCGAAGCATCAGCCAATCCTCTGGGTGTGTTGGCACAGCCTGCTTAGCATAACAGATGGAAATCTTCAAGCACTGGTAAATTACGGGTGGTGCTGGTGGCAGCCTTAACATGATCAGATCACATATTATCACCAATTTAAGCAGAAATCCAATCCAAAGGGTTCAAAAACTTTTTCCAAACTTATAGATATATATATACCTGTGTGCTATACTGTTCACAGTGAGTTTATGCCAACATGCACTGGACTAAGAGCAAAGATAAACTCAGTAGCATACACAAGTACAGTACATTTAATGAATATAAGCAGCTTTGTCCCAAGTCCACACTACATAACAATTCTTAGCAAGTTTTGAGCAGTGTGTTCACACTTGAAAAGTGGGCAGATAAAGTATACTCAAAACAGTCAGCATGCATACTAAAAACCTTTAAGTGTGCTATTGAAGGAAAATGCAGTGCACAAAGGAAATGGAGGAGCTGCTCTCTGCTGGAAGTAAACCTAACTGTGGATAGTGATGAAACAGCTCCAGAATCACAAAGTTGCCTCAAAGGGCTTTGCAATACAATAGAAATTAAACCTCAGAAACTAAACTAAAAAAATAACTTATAAATATTTGGAAGGAATATTTTGCTGTCATTGGCACTGTCATTTCAAATGTTGGATTAACATCTGGCGTTGCATAATTTCCTATTAAAAAGAAGTTAAGCTGGTGGATTTCCTGTATATTGACATTAAACACATTATATAAAGATCAGTACATAGGAGATACTGTACCATTAAATTCAGCATTTAACGTTGAAAAAGTGCTTCCAAAGTAATAACTTCACTAAAAGAAAGCAAATATTCTGCCAAATATTTAATACTTAGTGTTTTCACATTTATGGTTTTATTTTTGTCCATTTGTTAGATTTTTTCCCCAGCTGTGTAGCTATGAGCCACAAAACTGTGCTGAGAAAATGACATAAAAATGACAAAAAAGCAATTAAGGACATAACTGTTGGCTGAAAAAAGGTTTATTGCTGCATAAAATGAGACTAAGTTTTCAAAATGGCAAAATAACCTACAGGTACAAACAAAGTACATACAGTATCCATTCATGTTTAAAAAACAAAATAAAAGTTCTTTATACACCAAGAAGTAATACTCTTCTCTTTATGGACCTGGAAGAAAATCAGATAAAGCAGAGATGAAATGTTATTTAAGATGTAGTTGCCTACACACACATTTTTTGTAATGCATATTTACAGTATACACGCATAATATAGAATAATACATAAGAAGACAGGATGAAAGACGTCGCAGGTTACAACGATAGAGGGGGATAACAATCAAGAAATTAGAATCAATAAAAATATGAAATAAAAAAATTAAGAACCATTTCATGTATCTTTAAATACAGATGTTTTGCTCTGATGTGTTAAAGACTATAACTTTTAGGAAGCAACAAACCAACAGGAATAATTTCACAGAGCATATAAACAGTATTTTCTATTTTTGAGTATGAATATCCGGTTAACCTGGAACAACAGTAAAAAACAACAACAACAACAACAAAAGAATTACAACTCAGTTTTCTATGTGAGAATGAGACATGATGCTTTGAAATGACACTAAGAAACAGACAAACATAAAGTTAAATGCCCCAACATTGTATCTGACTCCAGATGGTGGTAAGTGACAGATACCTGAGATGACCAGAGTGATTTGAACTCTGCAGTCACTTTCAATGACATTTCACATATTTCAATACAAACTGTTGGATGAACTTTTGTAAGCGAATGTACTTGCAGCTCATCCTGTCCTCAAATTCTCGTAAAGGAAGTTCTCCTCTGGTTCATTATGGTGCCCTGTTAAATGATAAGATACATGAAAAAATAAATTAATACTCTGTTTTATTAAGGTATTGCTGGCCTGAAAAATATTTTGACTATAGTATTTATTTTTGTATCTTGAGTACTCACATTTATTTATAATTTGTTTAAGCTGTATCAAAGCCTGTGCTCAGACTGCAGGCCAAAGTGACCCAAATCTGATTTTTTTTAATCTGATCTTTTCTAGTTCGGATTCGATCCACTTTCATACATGGTCCAAATCCGAAACGGGTCGGATTTTTTGAAATGCGACCTCAGTCTGGACTTTGAGATCGGAATTCATGTGACTCTAACGTCACTTTAGAGTGAGCGTTGTAACTAGCTAGTTGTAGCTAGACGAGTCGCTGTTAACAAAAAAGCTCCACAAAAGCCATAATTAAACGTGGCTCTCTTTCTCCTCTACCTTGCTATCATCTGCTCACAAATTACTTTTCTTCCACCCAGGCCAGCCATTAGGGATTATGGACAGGGGGACAGCGTTTTCCAAATTGGGCCCCTCATCGACATTAACTCCAGCAACACCTCCATCAACCCTCTAATACAAACATGGACAACTTTAAAGAAGTTGTTGGCCATTAGCCTTATAGTGGCACAGATGGAGTCTGTATAAAGTACATAGCTGCTGTGTCAGCTGAAGTGATGATAAGGATAATATAAACAGAGGTTTACCACATGTATAACTTTTGCAACTGCATCTTATTACTTGTTCTCCTCTAGATCAACTTTAACAGGCTTAGAAGGTTGTTTGCTTTTATTTGTTTACGTTATTGTACAACACAAGGTTGGAAAATGAAACAAACGTTTGTTCTACACACAGAACACAACAGATTAATATATTAATATTTCAATACACATTAAATGTGTATAAAGATATTTTGTCATGTAGTATTATCCCTGCTAAGCCAGTTTTTTGGGGAGAAGTAACATCTATAAATGTGTACTTGGCACCTTTTTCATCTCAACAATAAATTAATTCATTTTTTTATTCAGTTCTAAACTCCTGGACTTGAAGCTCCTGTGTTTCAGCAGCTTTTCTGCTTATGTTCAAAATTGTCTCCCTCAATTCTGTGTTCTCTGACATCTGACATGTCCAGAAAAAAAGTTGTAATATTATGAGACTAACGGCATAATTAAATGAGAAAATATTTTTAAAAGTCTACCTGCCCTATACTCTGCTGTGCATTAGCCTGAGTTATTGCTCTGCTGACATGTTCGGACCTGTTTCCGTCTGCAGATACAGAACCATTCGGGACTGTACTGAATGAGAGGTGGATAAATGAAACTTACTGAAAACACTTCTGATCAGGCAAACGTTTCGCAACAAATCCACACAAAAGTTCACTTTAGTACCTCTGATTAAGTGCAGTTCATAGTCTCAAACAGAGCAAGTTTGTGCCTCAGATGGTTATTTTGCAAAACTCTTTCAGTTAGAGAGTCCCACACTCTATGTCTGAGAGTTTGCAGCTCTTGTGTTCTTGTGACCTCGTGCTGCATGTGATGTAGTTTTGTTTTTCTGCACATGTGGGTCACTTTTAGGCCATGGAAAATTCACACTTCAGTCTCAAATGGGCCACATTTAAACAACAATGTGAAAATTCTTGCATTTGCAGGCCTGCAGTGTGAATGCAGCCAAACAGTATGTGACAAAGGCACATGGCAGCTGTTCCACCAGTGTATGAATGTGTATGAATGTTAGTTTCTGTTTGAGCACTTAGGCTCAGTGTGTGAATGTGAGTGAAAGGTGAATGCAGATGTAGTGTAAAAGCACTTTGAGTGGTCGAAAAAGACTAGAAAGGCGCTATACAAATACGGAGCATTTACATTTAATGTCAAAGGGGTTACTCAAGCTGCATTCAAGGTATTTTATACCATAAAGCCATGATGCTATTATTTTAATGGTTGGGCTAATATGTTTTTTTTCTACTAGAAACAATGTGAACAATGAGTATTACTAATTTTCAGTTATGATCTTTGTTTGTGGTAGAGTAATTATTTGGTTGCAGCTTATAGAATATGACTTTTGATTAATGTTCTTAATCCTACCAGAATAAAATAATCCTACCAGAAAGTTATGGTTAGAAATGCTAATATCATGAATATGAAATTATAAATGAATCTTATAAAATAATTTTTAAGGCTGACCATCTAGAAGACAGGAGTACACTGTTGGCTGAGTTTCATTCTGGTTAACCACTTGATCTGGAGCAGAGACCTGATTGGTTCTCTGAGACTGTGTGGTCCTAAAAATATAATGAAAAACATGGTTGAAAATATTGTTATATATTCAATTTAGTGCTTTTAAATTTAAGAAAGAAGAGAATTGTATATACCGACCTGGAAAAGTCTGAATCTGTAAAAAAGACATTCGTTGTTAGATTATTTTGTTTTAGAAACTGATGCACTGAATTCTGTATTGACTTTGACTAATTAGATAGAGATTAGATTGTAAACCATCAAATATCAGCAGAAAAGGTCTCACTCTTTGACTTTCTGTAGCAACACAGCAGCAGGAGAATAATCAGTAAACTTCCACAAACTGGCCCAACAATCAACGGCAGAAGAAATGAAGAGTCTACATTCCTGGGCGCCGCTGTAATAAAAGATAAGTATTCATAAATGTTGTTTGTAATTTACAGTGCTTTTACAAACATAAATGGTCACAAGTCAGTCAAACTAAAATAGAAGAAACCACGTCAAAGGCTTCACAATTTGAAAATGTTAAAAAGAAAAAAACTACAACCAATACATCCACTCATATGCATACACACCTATTAATGCCATGTACTTCACACAGACATGTACACATAAATATACAGGCGTATACATTGCAGCGTAGACATGCATACACACAGTAAACACATATGAATAGTACATACGCTCACATAAATGCAATTCAAACTCAAATCAAATGTTCAAATGTACATGCATTTCAGTCAGTACAGCACACAATTAACACTTACGTACCCGTACACACACACACACACACACACACACACTCCTAGTTAGACTTTTTTTAATATCAGATTGTGACATACTGTGGCTTTTGATAAAGGAAGTGCTAGAGTTTTTTTCGGACTCACATTTTACTGACATCCAACTCTGGGGTGACACATTTCCTGAGTATTCACACTTGTAGAAGCCTTCGTCTGACTTTGACACTGCAGCAATTTTCAGCTCCACTCTGCTGTCATTTTGGATGAGCTCTCCATTTCGATAGAAAAATACATTAGAATCTAATGTTCCTGTTCTCAGTTTGCAGCCAAGACCTACAGACTGTCCCTCAGTCACAGGATGTACAGGACTCTCCAGTATTAAATCTTTATCTGTAAAACAACAAAAGAATATCAAGTTCCAGTTGTTGCAAACGTCGCACATACACTTCTTCCATAAACAAATCTCCCTAAGCTGATGGAGGTTAATAGTCACTGTGGCGGCAATTTATGACTGACAGAATGAGAAGTTGTGACTGATCTTCATTGGTATAAAATATTAATTTATCTATTGATACATTTATAAATAAGCAGCAATTACTCTTTATTATTTATATTAATATATTATTTTATATATTAAATGTGGGTGTGTTTCTGGGGAGATCAAACACCATGAGAAGAGCCATGCTAGAGTAATGTAACAAATGTCAGCTATGTTTTTGGGTTAGCAATGTGTCGCTGCAGCTGCTGCTGTGAAGCTAACATGCAGTGAGGCTGAGACGGTCCCAGAGCGGCACGCAAGCTCCAGACAGTGATACAACACTCCTGCAGCTATAGCTAACATCATAGCTACAGCATGTGGTGTTGCAGTACTCGAGACCGGTCTCAGTCTCGTCTCAGAATTGACCGCCTTGTCTTGTCTCGGTCTCGGACATTGAGGACTCTGGATTTTATTTTAAGACCCGTCAAGCCCACAACTTTGGAAATATCAAGAGATTGCCCGTGCATTGTCTGATTTGTTAGCATTGTTACTTTTATTGCATGTAAGGAGTATATGTCAGCAAATTCTTCGCAATAATATTTAGCTACCTAAACCATAACATAATTAATTATTTAGAATTAATCTGACAAACAACGTCCAGAATAAAACACACAGTACAGAGACAGCTGGGACCAGGTCATTAAGTTGTAGTGCCCTTTAGAAAGAAAGCATTTAGAAAGGTATGTGTAAGTCACTTTAGCAGAGCTAGCAAGCTTACCTATGTAGGTTTCAGGGCACTAGTTTCAGTTGCTTGCTAACAGAACTAATTTGGAGTTTGAATGCACAGATGCACATCAAAATGAAGGATTAAATATGGAAGACAAGACTCACCCCCATACTAATGTTTTTTACTTTTTTCACTTTGTAATTAAACAATATTAATAATTAAAGGAATATTGTTATTGTCAATAACAATATAGAAAATGTTTAATAAATGTTGGATTTTATTCATTTGAATCAAAAGAAGTCGGATACTTATTTTTTCTATTAAAATGTTAATTTTGTTGAGGAAAAGTTACTGAAAAAAGATTTTACTTAATTTAACACATGCATTTTTGTTGAAAACACTTACTTTGAATGATTCACTAAGACTAGTTTTAAACCACAATTAACCATCTGCCTTTAAATTTAAAAGAGATAATGATTTGACATTATTATTGACATTATCTCAGTGTCCAGCTACACAACTTCTTGGTCTTCTTGGTCTTGGTTATGACTTGGTCTCGGTTTGGGCAGTTGTGACTGCAACACAGCAGCACGTCTTGGTGAACTAGAAAGTAAGCTGAATGTCCGTGTGCAAGTCTTTTAACATTACTGACACACAAATCATGGCTGGAATGGCTGGAAATGTGTTGTGTGTCTTGGTCCAAGTTATGTTATTTGTTTCCCCTTTTCAGAGCTAAATACAGTTTTTCTGCGTACACACAGACTGAACAGCTAGTGTACAGTGAGGAGATTTTTGCTGAATTTGACAAAGACGTGTATTGGATTATAATCACATGCCCCAACTTTAAGTGGCGACCAGTAGTGGATGGCTAATATTACACAAATGCTGGTGAGGATCAATATCAATGTCCTAATTCTTTGGTAATACGAGGTCTAATAATAAACACTTTGAGGGGAGAAAAACTGATTTCATGGCAGGTTCCATGTCTCACCTACATTGGTTAGATAATCTGAATATAAGATTCCACAGTGTTATTGTGAATTAAGAAGAATTAAAACAAAAAAGGAATTACTTTGTATGGTGATGTTGACTGCGTTACTGAATTGACCTGATCCAGACTCACACCAGTACACTGCAGTATTGTTTGGAGGTTTGGTCATGTTGCATGTGGATCCAGTCATATTTCCCCACTTAGGACAGTTTGACAGATGGCCGGCTTTAGTGAACCTCCTCACTCTCCACATAGAAGAGTTTCCCTCACAGCTCAGTGAGACAGGCTCAGAGGGAAAGTGCTGCTTTCTGTCAGGACTCACTGTGAGACACGCTGCTGGATGACAGTCTGAAAAAACAATTAATGAGGTGTCAAAACGAGCACAGAGATATCATGAAACTAACAGCAGCACACTGGAAATTATCTTTTGACTGTCTTAATTTTAATCACAGTGGCAGCTCTCCAACTCATCAACTTTACAAATCGCTTTTTACCAGCCACCTTTCAGTTCAAATGGGGTCAGTATGTGATAGTGAAAATCTAGACTTTTCTGTATTTCCTTTTTATACATTATCATAATGTTCCTTTTTCCTATCAGTTATTTCAGTCTCCTAGTTGTACCCACACCTTGTCTGTTTACATGCCTGTTTTTTGTTTCTGGCACCACATTTGCCACCTGTCTGTATCCCTGTCTGACCACAAATCGAAGTGTCTTTTATACCTGCAGTGTAACACAAACACTGTTTAAGCACGTTGATGATGTATGCTTCTGTGATACCCTGTAGCCTACTCTATCTCTAGGTCACTATGAGTGTGGGGGGAGAATAGAGGACAGAAAAATAAGAAAGAAAGAACAAAAAAACTGACCTCCAGACCAGACAAACTTTGGTTCACTGTAATCAGTGTAATACACTGGATCTCCTCTTCCAGCTCTGCACTTATATCCTGCTGTGTGTGTCTGTCCATGAACGATGTAGGAATCCTGTTCAGTCCCGTTGCTGCTGCCAGGTAGCAGCTCATGGCTGTAGGAGTCGTCTGATAGTTTGGGAACAGCCTTATACCAGAAGAACCTCCATCCTGCAGATTGATTATTAACTCTGCAGCTCAGAGTTACTGAGGCTCCAGGACTCAGCCAGGATGGAGACACAGTGAGGACAGGCTTGGTTTTATTTGCTGGAAAGAGATATCCCAGAATTAAAAGTCTAGTCATGTTGGTGGTCTTAAGTGCACTGTTTGGATCCTGTACATTTAACACATTTACCTCCAAACATAAAATGCATTCTTCATGTCAACATAATCTCTTGGTTTACATCATTTTCAGTATGATAGTGTCTAGTACCTTATTTAACTCAGACAGACTAGTTATCATGAGCAAACCGGGTGGTGACAAAGCGTAGCTAAATTTAATGTTTTTAAAGTATAGAATCATAATTTCTATCACAATTACAGCTGAGTATAGAAAAAGTCTCACTTCATGGCTATTTTTAATTTAAATAACTATATTTCCACATCATTTAAAAGCAGCTCTGTTGTTTTCTAGCTTGTGTGTTTGCTGAATAATATGGGATATGAAAGCTAACACTCTTAAGAACTTCATAGTCATGTTCTACTTTGTGTTGATACAAATGCACTAAAATGATGCACACGCTGACAATAAATGAATAAAGAAAGATGATGTGATTAAGAGTAATGCAGAAACAGGAAGATTATGCAGTCACCTTCAGCATGTCCAGAGTGGAGAAGCGTATTCAGCACTAAAAGAAAAGATACTTCATCAGACATTACCACACTGACAGAAACTGTCAAAATGAGAATGAATAAAGGCAACAAAAAAGTTTCACAAATGGCAACTGTGGTTGGATAATGTCTATTATCAAATCGTTATTGCATCTCAGTCAATATTGTCACAACACAGTCTTCCACTTCCACAGTCAGTTACCAACCAAGAAACAAAAACACAAGAAAATATTTAAAATACAAAAACATAGTAGGCCGATAGTAAGCTAGAGTAACCAAATTTACGTGCTGGGGATCAATAAAGTTTTATCTCATCTTATAAATTCAGTATTAAATCAGCAGTGCTGACGAAACAACAGTGTCGCAACTTTCCAATGACACATTAAACAGAAACCTGCAGTTTCTGGAAAACCTGTGATGCTGTGAATCCAACATAAAGTGTTTTTTAGTAAGAACAAACAGAGAAAGTCAGTGATGTACTCACAGAATAACCCCAGCACACAGAGCAAAGTGTTTCCCATCTTTATATCCAACACCGACACCCTGTCACTCTGCACCTGACAAATATTTCCACTTTAAAGCTTGACAGCATACAGTATGCTTTGAGAAAGACTAAGAGGAAGCTGTGCCAGTAAAGAAGTTACATGTCATATAAATATGATCTCACAGGTTAACAACAAAATGTGTTTCTAAGAATAATCCACACCTCCTTCCTTTCCTTTTTCACAAAGCTCACACAAGTACAATCACTTCCTGCAAGGCAATTTAACTTGAGTCTTGTACAGATGTTAGAAATAAAGAATAAACAGTCACTTTGCACCTATCATTTTAAAGAGAAATTATTGGGATGATTAATCTGAGCGTACATCACATGTTCATCTAAAACAAAAGACCAATGTCAGGAATCATTTGTAAAACAGCCATGTTATAAAGCTCTGATATTAGATTATAATAGCTGTAACTGATGTTTTCATTCAACTATTTTTTATTCACTGATTATTTATATGATCAGTGCAGTAAAATATTTTTACTTTCACTGTATGTTAGATGGACTAAAAGAATTTAAGCCTTACTCCTTTGTTTCTACTCAGCTCAACTTCACAGTTTGTCTTTACACACTGAAAGAAGTGTTGTAAGGGCGTGAATTTAGAAATAGTTATCACACTGACATCACTGATGACAGCCACAGAAATGTCAACTTAACATAAAATTTAAGGCCAATATGTATGAAGGGATTATTTGGTCAGAACTAAAACTAAAAGTCTAAATCGGAAACTAAAAGTCAAAGTTGAAAATGAATTTGGTATTTAGGATTGGGGTTTGGGGGATTTGGGGATTTAGGATTGGGGTTTGGGGATTGAGTCGTGTATGCAAATGAGGAGGCGTGACCCAAAGGCTGCTGGGTTTGGAAGGGCTGAGGGCTGTGTGTTTACAGTGTTTGTGTGCTCTGAAATACATAACAGCTCAGCTATAAAGTCTCATAACTCACATAACAGTATACCCCCTCTTGTGGCAGACCTAGTACGGTGTCATTACTACACACATATAGATGTATGTTTCCCTCCAACCTTGCTCACTTCCTCTCCTTGCTTGAGTGAAGTAATTAAATGCAAAACAGAAAGACAGTTTTAATTTCCTGTTTCAAATTAGATGGGCATACTTTTAAAGGGCAACAATCCCTTTGATCTAATTTAATTACAATGTAAACTGCAAAGATTTAAAACAACCTTTTAACCTTGTAGTCTTAACTTTCAGTTAGCTGCCAAAAATATACTGTGGTCAAACCCACTCACTTTTTTGTGAGCTTTTAGTAAAGGGAATGAAGCAAACACTCTACACATAGAAGAAGAACATTGAGAAATCTTCCAGTTCAATACTTGTGTGAAATGTATCTTCTGTTTTTCCACAGTTCCTGTTTTCTCTTCACATGCTCCAGTTTAAAGGCTTCTCTTTAGACAGTTTCTCAGAAGCAGAGTGTCTGTGATGGATCTGAGGATGGGAAACACTTTGCTCTGTTTGCTGGAGGTTTTCTGTGAGTATCACTGATTTACCTTATTTCGTCTATTAACTCTTGAATCTTCAGTTTGATGTGTTTCATGAAGTTTCAAACTTTATTGTAGTGCTGAATATCCTCCTCAACTGTGGACATGCTCAAGGTAATTATACAAGTTTATTTATTTTATTATATTCAGCGAGATGACTCTCTTTCACTCTTGAACACATCATTTTTCTGTCTTTCAGTGTTTTTCTCATTTCACTCCATGAATCTCGTGTTGGTTTCTAGATTCTCTGCTGACCATTGAGCCAAACTGGTCCACTTTATTTACTGGAGAGTCTGTGACCTTCATATGTGACATGAGGGAAGGAAAAGATACTGACTGGTATTACAGACTGAACAAGGATGGTCGAGAATTTATCTCCTACAATACATATAAGAAGTATATATTACAACCTCTAGCTACAGGCGGCAACAGTGGTGAATACCAGTGCTTTGGTCACAAGGTCTTAACAAATTTGACAAAGGAAAGCAACAAAGTCTCTCTAACTGTATCAGGTAAGTGATCAATGTTTTAGCGTCATGGCCAAGATCACTTAAAGCACAAATTTATGAACAATATTAATAATCTAAAGTATAAATGTTTTTGGATTTTAGTGTAAAAACTATTCTGAGATTCAGAAACCTCAAAGTTTGACCAGCTCCACTAACGCTGTTTATGCAGCTGTAGAACTGTGTAATCCTGTTATCACATAATCATGACGACTAAAAGGAGAACAAGAGAGACGGGCTGGGTTCAGCTGTTCACATCAAGGGGTTTACATAAGAGAGACGGGGAAACGTATTTATTCATTACTTAGTAGGCTAAATTTATTATTATTTATTACAGTAAGAGTGACTTAAGTGAAATTTATTAAGTATGCTAGAAGTAGAAATCACTAATATTTCATCACATGTATTCAAAGATTTGTTCTTTTATTTGAGCCACCTGTGTTACAAAGACAAGAATGTGAATCAGTGACATGTATCATTCCCAGAGTGAAGCAGAGAGATGATTTCTCTGCATTATCTTAGAGACACTGTACACAAAGAGAAGGCTGTATCTAAATGGTCATCTAAGTTTGTTTGAACTTTCATCCATGGTTATGTTAATGTGACCAACAGCTTCAGTGGTGAAGAAGTATGAGACATAAGAATAGCTGTTATTGATTTCCATCTGTTTATATTTTAATATTATATACGTGATTAAACAGTTTCGGTATCATTTTCTATAAAAAGTTGTTGCACCAAAAATTATATTATTACAAGTTATCTTTCAAACTGGACACATTCATCAAGGACATTAATAACTGTTATTTATATATTTAGCTGTTTATATCTTTGTTCTAAATCAAACAGCACAGAGACCAAAGGCCCAACTGGGAGCTCGCAGGAGAACTATTCCAGCAGGGGGCAGTGTGACCCTGAGCTGCTCTGTGAACCCGTCATCATCTGGTTGGAAATACTTCTGGTACAGAGGAGAGAAAACCTCTGAACCCCTGACCACACAAGATGCTGTCTTCATCTCAGATGGACAAATCAGGGTCTCACAGGGAGGACTCTACTGGTGCAGAGGAGGAAGAGGAGACCCAGTTTACCACACAGAGTACAGTGATCCAGTAGGGATCGACAACCTGGGTTAGTTTGACCTTTGTTTTTGATTTTGAATCCATAGTTATTGATTTATAAAGAGATTATGTTTTGATGTAGATTTAACTTTTTGTCATTTTTGTATCCTCACTGTGAATTCATGATCATGAACAGTCACAAACAGGGCTGTTGTGACTCTGCAGCCAAACTGGTCTGAAATATACTCAGGAGAGACGATCACTCTGAGATGTGAGATCGAGGACGGAGGAGACACTGAGTGGGAGTACGTGTGGACGACAACCAGCTCATACAAACCTTCAAAGCAAAATGAACACAGGATTAGATCTGCTTACTCAGCCCTGAGTGGATCCTACTGGTGTCTGGGCACAATGAAAAGTGCACAGCAGACTTCAACAGACTGGAGTGATCCTGTGAAATTAACAGTATCAGACAGTGAGTCACATCACATTTCTGTCAAAGTGAATATTATATATTTAATTTAAGGTTGTTACATGTTTTTTTATTCTTCAAACCCCTCTCCAACAGATAGACCCCAGCCTGTCCTCACTGTGTCTCCATCCTGGCTGAGTCCTGGAGCCTCAGTAACTCTGAGCTGCAGAGTTAAAGATCCATCTGCAGGATGGAGGTTCTTCTGGTATAAGGCTGTTCCCAAACTATCAGACGACTCCTACAGCCATGAGCTGCTACCTGGCAGCAGCTACGGGACTGAACAGGATTCCTACATCGTTCATGGACAGACACACACAGCAGGATATAAGTGCAGAGCTGGAAGAGGAGATCCAGTGTATCACACTGATTACAGTGAACCAAAGTTTGTCTGGTCTGGAGGTAGGTTTGTCTTGACATGTTTGCACAACCAAAGAAATTTACCCAACTGTCCCTATAACCAGCATCAGTTCAAATGGTCACATTTTCAGACTCTTCTCTTCAGAATGGTTTGGTTTGATTCATCTGTTGGACCGAAATCTTACATGAGTGAATCTCTTAACCCCCCTAAACTTCCTGACACATAAGAGGAGTTTCGCTGCTTTAGTTAGTTACTTAGTAAATCTGTTATTAGTTATTACAGTAAGAGTGACTTAAGTGAAATTAATTAAGTATGCTGGAAATGCAAATCACTAATATGTCATCACATGTGTTCAAAGAGTTCTTTTATTTGAGCTGACTCAGTAAAACAAAGAACCACATGTGTTACACAGACAAGAATGTGATCCTGGAAAATCCTGCATCCACTGTGTATAAAGGAGAATCAGTGACATGTATCATTGCCAGAGTGAAGCAGAGAGATGATTTCTCTGAATTATCTTAGAGACACTGGACACAAAGAGAAGGCTGTGTCTAAATGGTCATCTATTTTTAAAAGTGTGTTTGAACTTTCATCCATGGTTATGTTAATGTGACCGACAGCTTCAGTGGTGAATAAGTGTGAAACACAAAAATAGCCATTATTGATTCCATCTGTTTATATTTTATTATATACGTGATTAAACATTTTCTGTATTATTTTCTATAATTAGTTGTTGCACCAAAAATTATATTATTACAAGTTATCTTTCAAACTGGACACATTCATCAAGGACATTGTCAGGGACCAGGCAGTCAGACAAGAGGAAAACAGGAGTTTCCTTTTTGAAAAAAGGGTTTCTTTATTTACCATCAAAAAAAGTTGAATACAAATCAAATACTTAATATCTAGGCCTATAAAAGAGTTCAACAAAACATAACTATACGCAAAACAGCAAACAAAACGGGCTATGAACTGAACAAACTGACCTAACTGAATGAGACACAAGGGAACATATATAGTGGCTTGGCCAAACCAATTTACACACAAGGGGAAAACAAAATGGACGACAAATAACACAACTACAAAGTAAAACAAACTAAATCCAAAATCCCCCTTCCACATGGCAGTACATGGTACGGCTTGATTGGAAGACCACAGGATATCACAGTCTTTCCCCCTTTGCCTTGCCTTTCTTCCACCAGGCCACAGCTCTCTCTAACATGGTAACAAAAAGATAATGATTAATAGACCAGAAAATGTTTACATAACCCTACAATGTAAAAATGTGTGCACTCCATATAAACAGTGTATGGCTAAAGTAAATAAATGTAAATTATACCTGAAATAAACTATGTGATCTGTGTTTTGAATTTATGAATTGTTTGGGGTGTGGCTAACTGCAAATTAACTTAACTTGTGTATTTAAAATATTGGTTGTATGTGGTATTATCATAGCTGGCTTGTAACCTGTGTGGCTTAGGCCATCACAGACATTAATAACTGTTATTTATATATTTAACTGTTTATGTCTTTGTTCAAACAACAGACAGACCAAAGGCCCAACTAAGAGCCTTTCCAGCAGGGGGCAGTGTGACCCTGAGCTGCTCTGTGAACCCGTCATCTGGTTGGAAATACTTCTGGTACAGAGGAGAGAAAACCTCTGAACCCCTGACCACACAAGATGCTGTCTTCATCTCAGATGGACAAATCAGGGTCTCACAGGGAGGACTCTACTGGTGCAGAGGAGGAAGAGGAGACCCAGTTTACTACACAGAGTACAGTGATCCAGTCAGCATTTACACAACTGGTGAGTGTGACATTAAAACATTCCACATCTCTGTAAAAAACAAAACAAAAACAAACAATATTTCATTTGTAATTTGTCTGTCTCTATTGGTTAATTTTAAACTCAAACAGTCACAAACAGGGCTGTTGTGACTCTAAAACCCAACTGGCCTGAGTTATACTCAGGAGAGACGATCACTCTGAGATGTGAGATCAAGGACGGAGGAGACACTGAGTGGGAGTACGAGTGGGAAACAACCAGCTCAGACAAACCTTCAAAGCAAAATGAACACAGGATTAGATTTGCTTACTCAGCCCACAGTGGATCCTACAGGTGTAAAGGCAGAATGAAAAGTGCAGAGCAGACTTTAACAGACTGGAGTGATCCTGTCAAATTAACAGTATCAGACAGTGAGTCACATCACATTTCTCTCTAAGTGAATATTATACAGTTCATTTAAAGGTTGTTACATGTTTTTATTCTTCAAACCCCTCTCCAACAGATAGACCCCAGCCTGTCCTCACTGTGTCTCCATCCTGGCTGAGTCCTGGAGCCTCAGTAACTCTGAGCTGCAGAGTTAAAGATCCATCTGCAGGATGGAGGTTCTTCTGGTATAAGGCTGTTCCCAAACTATCAGACAACTCCTACAGCCATGAGCTGCTACCTGGCAGCAGCAACGGGACTGAACAGGATTCCTACATCGTTCATGGACAGACACACACAGCAGGATATAAGTGCAGAGCTGGAAGAGGAGATCCAGTGTATCACACTGATTACAGTGAACCAAAGTTTGTCTGGTCTGGAGGTAGGTTTGTCTTGACATGTTTGCAAAACCAAAGAAATTTACCCAACTGTCCCTATAACCAGCATCAGTTCAAATGGTCACATTTTCAGACTCTTCTCTTCAGAACGGTTTGGTTTGATTCATCTGTTGGACCGAAATCTTACATGAGTGAATCTCTTAACCCCCTTAACTTCCTGACACATAATATTTGGTGCTCATTTATTTAATCCTTTGACTTTAGAAATCCTAACTTCATGTTTAATTAAATACCATTTAAGCTTTTTGAAAAGGTTTTAATTACAGTTCAACTCTATTTTATTTCATGACTAATTTTCCGTCTTTGTTTAATTAAGGTACTATTTTCATCTAAAGACATGTTTAATATGAACACATGCCACCGATGCAAATATCAAGAAAAAAACAAATTCACATATCACACTGGTGCGGAAGTAGCTTTTGGCAAGCAGCACTTGGCATGAAACCGGAGGTTCGCCAGTTCAAGTCCAGCTTGGACCATAGATATGGAGTGTGGACTGGTAGCCAGGCGCTGGCAAAGCAAGCACCTGAACCCCCAACCGCTCAGGGCACTGCACCCCCTCGCTCTGTCTTCTCTCCATGTGTTGTTGCTACAGGTCCTCTTGGTGCATGTGTGTGGTATTCAGACCTGTGTAAAATAATTATGTTAACAACAGAGTGAAAACTTTCCCCGTGAGATTAATAAAGAAATCTTCTTCTTCTATATGTAAAAATGTCCTTAGGAAGCCTACAAGTTTGAGGCACTTGTACTTTCTTTGTTGTTTTACTTTCTTTCCTTCATTTCTACTTTCCTCTGTATTTCTTTCCTAATATATTTTCTTTTCTTACTTCCTTCTGTCTATGTTCCTTGTTTTCTTCTCTAATGTCATAAACGCGCAGTGTGTCACACTGTTGCAGAATTCAGCACTGTTTAAGCCTCAACAATGAAAATTATTCTATCTCCAACTAATAGGTTTATTTCCAGTGATGTGTTTTTAATCTCTTTATAAACCTCTTTTGTTTTAATCTTTTGTTTCTATTCGCCAACAAATGCGAGGATTAAAAACACAATAATATGGTTATTTGTTTTATGGTCATCTATCTTAATTGTATGTGCTTAGTTTGTCCCTTAATTACATGTTTTTCAGATTTTCTTCCAGCAGCGTCTCTCACAGTGAGTCCTGACAGAGTGCAACACTTTGATGAAGACTCTGTGTCTCTGAGCTGTAAAGGAAACTCTACTAAGTGGAGAGTGGGAAGGTTTTCTATATTCGGCCACCTGATAAACTGTTCTTCCTGGGGGACAATGACTGGATCCACGTGCAACACCCATAGATTACAGAACATTGATGGAGTGTTCTGGTGTGAGTCAGAAACAGGACAGTTCAGCAACGCAGTCAACATCACTGGACAGAGTGCGTTTTCATCACATTTTATTCAAAAACAATTATTTTAATTCTCCATTATATCATTCAACTGGCATTTACTGTATATCATTTGCCAAACAGTCAACAGTTTCTCTATAAAACTCTGCATCACCCAATCACAAAAAAGGTCTGGTTTAAGGGGGATCTATACGAGTGAAGGTGAAAACAAACTGCAACCTTTATGCTGGATTGCTGATTTTTAGATAATTGCATAATAGAAAGATAGAACATTTACAATAGGACACATTAAAGTTTTACACGGACAAAACAAATGCCAGCAACTGTATGTGTAAAATAAATTAAAAAAATAAAATAAAATAAAAATAACCTTCAACCAGCACCAGCTCAACTCATATTCTCTGATCTTTTTTACAGACAGTGATTTGATCCTGGTGAGCCCTGTCCATCCTGTGGCTGAGGGAGATTCTGTCACTCTGAGCTGCAAGTTGAAGACAGAAAATTTTCTTTCTAATGTGGATTTCTATAAAAATGGAAAACTCATTCAAAGTGACACCAGAAGGGAGCTGACTATCGCTGCAGTGTCAAAGTCAGATGAAGGCTTTTATAAATGTGAAGGGAAATATTCACCACAAGGTCAGCTGAGTCGATCATCACCAGAGAGCTGGCTGTCAGTAAAATGTGAGTGTGGTTGACACAAGTTCTCAGACGCTTAACTCATTACATAGTTAGTATCTTTTGCAACGATTACAGTCTCAACTCAGTGTAAAACACTTTCTAACACCTGTGCAGTCATGTAGTAGTTATAGTCCACAAAAAACTCATCATTCTCAGCCAGGTCTATATATTATATAAGGCTCATTGATTTTTTATTATGGTTTTCACCACCCTGAAAAAACAGGTCCTGGTGGAATTTAGCTGCTGCCGATGTATCTGATAATCTCTCTAACTTAATGGTATAAATATGCAAACACCTTCCTCAGTGTAGTCTTTCAAGAATAACTGACAAATTTAAACAACAATGTTCTGATGTTAATTATAAATCTGTTTTACATTTTTCTGCTTTCAGTCATGTTGCCCACTAGACCCTTGATTGTGTAATCATTTAAAAGATAAAGCTAATGCATATTTAATTATTCTTTATTACAGCAGTGTCCGGATCTGCATTTCCTGTGCTGTTGATCGTTGGGCTGGTTATTGGTATCGTATTGATTGTTCCCCTGGCTTTGCTGTTGCGTTTGTGCACAAAGGGTGAGACTTTCACTGTTTATTTTTGATAAATTACTCTGCTCTTTTAAAATCACTGAGGAATACTGATGACATGGAGAAGTGTTTCAGTTTGCAAAACAAGATAATGTAAAACTTACTTTCTTTTTCACAGATACATGTTTTCACAGGTTGGTACAACTCTCTCTTATCTCATCTTAAACACAACTTACTATTTTTTTAGCAGTTTTTACATGTATATTATGTTACTACGTTTCAGGCTCATCCAGTCTCAGAGGACCAATCAGAGCTCTGCTACAGTCGAACCTGTCAACCAATATGAAAATGAGCAGCAAGTATACTCCTCTCTTCTCCATGGTCAGTCCTCCATCTAATCTGGAATTACGTTCACAGCTGTTTCTGACATTGTTCCATATTCATAATTTATTATATTTAGAATAATTAGAGTATTCCCTGTGCAGCAGATTTAACACACTAAATCAAGTATTACGATATCATGGACTTTAAATGACAATATTTGCCTTCGATTTGTTTTTGACCTGTAGGTGATGCTTGTGTCTATGAAACAATCAGTGGCTCTGGAAACACTGGAAGTGGTACAGTTGAAACTCTGATTCAAGCATAGCAGTTGCCAATTATATGATTTTAACTAAGTGATTAAAATTGAAGCCAGTAAATACTTTCTAATTTCAGGTAAAGGAGCACATGAATACATAAATGTCAGTTCTGAGATTCAACTCAAATGTCTTGGAAATATGAGTGAGTACAAAACAAATCAAACATTAAAAAATGCATTAATAATTGATTTTGGGAACCTGGCTGCCTTACTGCATTGCAGTTTATGTTTTCTGTTACAAAGGTGTTGGATGTTGAGGTCAGTTCATCCTCATCAAACTTGGATAATACATTCTTTATCTACCATGCTTTATGCAGGAGGACATAATCATAATAAACGCAGGAAAGGGCCCTCCCTGAAGCTGCTTCCACAAAGTCAGAAGCACACTTTAGTTTGAAATATACACGAATTCTGTAGCATTAACAAGTTTACTAAGATTGTTTCACATCAATATTAAATATACTAGAGATAAATATAACTGTAGGTCAGTATGCAGTTCCAATCTGACTGAAAGGTTGTAAAGTTATAAGGTTAATGTGTCATTTTTCACTTGTATTTATTTTGTTTTCCAGGTACATAAAGAGAAGTGCATCATCAACAAAATGAGAGAAGCATTTATGCAGCTGTTGCCATCCAAACATCATTTGACATCGGATCATATGACAGAATTAATATTCTAATATGCTAAATTTTCTTCTGTATTTATACTTCTGTATGTTTTTAATTCAATTATTTAGTTATTCTGTAGGTGAGATGGCAAAGGTCTATATGCAGTGGATAGAAAAAGTCTACACACCCCTGTTAAAGTGCCAGGTTCTTATGATGTAAAATAATGAGACAAAGATAAATCATGTCACAACTTTTTCCACCTTTAATGTGACCTATAATGTGAACAATTCAATAGAAAAAACAACTGAAATCTTCAAGGGGGAAAATGAAAAATAAAAACCTTACAATAACCTGGTTGCATGAGTGTGCAAACCCTCTTATAACTGGGAATGTGGCTGTGTTCAGAATTAACCAATCACATTAAAACTCAGGTTAACTGGAAGTCATTACACACCTGCCATCATTTAAAGTGACTCTGATTAATCACAAATAAATGATATATTATATTATATTTTGTTAGTTGCATCTCCGAGCAAAAGCCAGAGAGCTTTCAAAGCATCAGAGAGATCTCATTGTTGAAAGACATAAGTCAGGAGACGGGTACAAAAGAATTTCCAAAGCATTAGATATATCATGGGACACAGTGAAGACAGCCATCATCAAGTGGAGAAAATATGGCACAACTGTGACTTTACCAAGAACTGGACGTCCCGCCAAAATTGATGAAAAAACGAAAAGGAAACTGGTCAGGGAGGCTTCCAAGAGGCCTACAGCAACATTGAAGGAGCTGCAGGAATTTCTGGCAAGTACTGGCTTTGTGGTACATGTGACAACCATCTCCCGTATTCTTCATATGAATTGGCTATGGGGTAGGGTGGCAAGACAGAAGCCTTTTCTTGCAAAGAAAAACATCCATGCATGGCTGAAGTTTGCAAAAACAAACATCAAGTCACCCAAAAGCAGGTGGGAAAATGTGTTATGGGGCTGTGCACAGGCGATGTCCTTGCCATCTGACAGATTTGGAGCGCTTTTGCAAAGAAGAGTGGGCAAATATTGCCACGTCAAGATGCACCATGCTAATAGACTTCTAAAAGACACCCAAAAAGAATGACTGCTGTAATAAAATCAAAAGGTGCTTCAACAAAGTATTAGTCTAAAGGTGTGCACACTTATGCAACCAGGTTATTTGAGTTTCTTTTATTTTTCATTTCCCCCCCTCAAAGATTTCAATTGTTTTTTCAATTGAATTGTTCACATTTTAGGTCACATTAAAGGTAGAAAAACGTCTGACAGGACTTATCTTTGTCTCATTATTTTATATCATAAGAACCTGGCATTTTAACAGGGATGTGAAGACCATTTCTATCCACTGTATGTGTCTTTTCATGTCAGCATGAAGTTCAGCAGGGTGGTTTGTTGTCTCCATTCTTTTTATACTTGCAGTTAAATGTTTGTAACTAAAGTAGCATTTTCGGTAATGTCATTATTCATTGTTGCATTTTGTCCCTGCAGTTCTGGGCTTCATCGGAGTATGTTCACCATACTGTGTGTGTGTGTGCACTTCACACGTCTCTACATCTCTATTTATCTGCTCTTATCGAGACAATCTATCTAGATGAGCAGCCTACATGTTGGGACAAATGACACAAGGTTTTGACACAAGAATGATGTATTATATTTAATTTTTAAGAAGTTTGTTGTAGATAGCGTTACATAAAGTTTATAAATTTTCTCCCAACTCAACAACTCACAAAACTGCAAAACATTTAAGGGAATCTGGAGTATATTGCTGTCACTGTTTACTGTATTTGTAAAATTTACTGTCAAGAAAATGTTGTCGTCTTTTGTGAATTTGGCCCTGCTCTGAACCCCAAACACCTGTTTTCCTAAAACATACTTAAAGATAAAAACAAGAGCATATATAAGTAATATATAAACATAAGCCTAAATGGTCTGTGATGACCCCTGTGGGGCCGTCCAGTGTAATTCTCTTGTGCTTATATTCATTAGGTAAATCGAGAACACCTATGGGCCCCAGTGTGTACCGATTACTTAAGTCTGGCATTAGTGCAAGCTCGCTCTCTTCCTTCCTCCATCGTTGCAGAGGCGTCCCCCTTCAAGGATGTGGCTGAGGTCATTTTGAGTTCTCTGTTTTATTTCTACACTTCAACACCCTTACATACACTATGCTTCCACTCACTACTATCACAACTGACTTGACTGATTTTCATACCACATTCTTTGCTTTACGTTCTAATTAGATTTATTGCTCATTATTTGTAAAAAAAAAAAAAAAAAAAAATTACTTTGTTATAGGCTACTTTCAACACGGTGTCGTGTCTCCATATTTGTCACGGTCCAAGAGCCAGATTGTGACAGGGTTTGTGCTGAATTATAACAATTGACAACTAGACAATTTCACTGTTTTAAATTTCAGAAGTCTTAGAAACACATTGTCCAAACTAGAGCCTAAACAGAGACACATGACTCTGCAGTGTACTGTCGGCTGTCTCACATTGGTTTATGTGTGAATGTGTTTATGTGAAGGAAGCGCCATCTCATGGTGTCACTCTGTAATTGAATGAACAAATGTGTTTACAGTAGAATCTAGCTGTCACACTGCTATATCACATCTAGTAAATTAAATGTTAGAAATGTGCTTTTTTATTAAAAACTGAAAAGGAGTCTTCTACAGGAGCTTTAAGAAATAATGTGACAGTATATTGTAGAAGAAATATAGGACATAAACACTCAGTTGGAACATATAATTGATTATATGAGAGAATCTGTATTTCATCAAGTTTCTTTTAAATTGTGTGCTATAAGTTGAACTTTACAAAAATACTGCCTGACATTTGAATGGCTGAGGTACACCCAGTAATTACATAGAGGCTTCAATACTGTTTAAAAAATCTGTCCCATTGGTTTTGTTGATACAGATCTCTTTAGTGATGTAGAGGAAAACCATATGAGAAAGAGATTTAGGGTTATTTAAGAATTAATGCTGCTTTGTGGTTTTTTACACCCATTTACACCCATGTGATGTAATGCTGTGAAACAGGGGCCAAGCTGGGCCAGTAGAGGGCCTGGACCCTACTCTGCCAGAGTAATAAACTCAACAAATAATACTTTATTAGTTTTCTTCTTTTGTCAATTCTTTTTAGTCAAAAAACTTCACCGGAGACAGTCAAGAGTCGGTGCAAAAGAGTTTATTCCAAAAAAGGACAGATAAACCCGAGTAACAACCTTGCAGGTCTCAGGAGGGAACCAAGTTGTGGTCAGGGAACACAGACTTGTATTCAACCTAAACTCTACCCCATCTTTCACTTACAGAGTTCGCTGACCACTCCTCTTCAATGGTGAATTTCTTATCCTTTGCTGCCATTTAGAGGCCGTTTTTAATTTACCAATTTACTCCTTTCACTAATGTTAAAGTTTCCACTTTCTTGCTTTTATTTAGCATAATTTTGTCACAATTTGTCCCTCTTTATATATTTTTTAACAGTACTGGACTAGAAATTCACCACCATGTTTCAACTTCAGTCTTAGCATATTTTTTAAAAGGATTAATAAGGAATAATAATAATAAGTGTATATCATGATTCAACATGTCAATGTGAGCAAATCAAACATGGAATATGCTGTGCTTCATTAAAACTCAGTGCAAAGCTTGGTTTTGGAAAGTACTGTACTAGTCAACAACTTTCCCAATGATCTCATTTTTGGTTCTGATTTGCCATGATCTCAGATGGCGCACGTGTTACTGCAGGTGCCCTCCCGTTGGTACTGTACTAGTCAGCAACTTTCCCAGTGATCTCATTTTTGGCTCTGATTTGCCATGATCTCACATGGTGTACGTGACTTGCTGCACATGCCCTGTAGGGAGGAGCCTCCCCCTCATCAGATAAGCCAGTCCCTACTCCCTTCTTGATAAGGGGATCCGTTCTTATTGGCTACAACACAGTTCGCTCTCATCTGATTCAACATAGTTTGCTCTCATTGGCTACAATGTCTTGATTTTTCACATTCCGCTTGAAAAGCTTTCTCTTTTTTCTATATTTCTGCCTGACCAATTTATCTGCTCATAGGGAAATTAAAGGGGCACAAGTTTATACTGAATAACATGGTAAAACACTGATAATCACATCCCATAATGAGAAATAAACTACTAATGATCACATCTTATTATAATAACCTACCCCTACATTGGAAGAATGAAATCAGTGGTCAGTCCCTCTACCCTGGGAAACCACCTGTCTTTTCCTCAAAACTAAAGTAAATGCATTTTAAATGATGAAAATGTAGACCCCCATTGCTCTAGTAATTAATGATAAATTTAGGCTATAAAGCCCCAAAATAATTCTCAACAGAAGGGTACCAACAATTTTGTCCACGTCTGAATCTATTTTGTCCACTGCCATCTAACCTATAGAATTACTACTTTATTGCAATAAAATATGTATAATATAAATACTTAAGCAAATTCAGCAGAAATCAACAGGAAAATTAAATCCAACATAACAGAATTGTAATTATTTCATATAATCCACTGTCAAATAATGATGATGATGCACTTCTCTTTATGGATCTGGAAATCAGAAAAAATATGATTGAAAAATACATAATTGATGCATTAACCCTATAACACCATCAAAGCAGTTCTCAGTTATACAGAACAATGAATGAAATTTTAAATTCCTTCAAATTATTTTTAAATGAACTAAAACATTTACATTGACTGTAATTTCAAATGAATGGAGACCTAAAGTTATATGGTAAAGCGACTTCATTGTCACATACACATGCATGTAGCAATATTCATTCTCTGCACTTAACCCATCACTCCAGGGAGCATCGGTCAGCCACTGTACACACGGACGCCTCTATATTAGTGTGTCTAATGATGGTAATATGAAAGAATTTTAGCAAAAATTGTGTTTAAATACAAATGACCCAGAAGCTAATGTTAATATTTGTACCTGCAGGAGTATATGGAATCACATTACAGTAGTCAGAGCTCCTTGTGGGATGATTTCGTATTCCTGTTAAAACAAAATGATAACAAAAATTAAAGCTGTCTTTTTCAATACCTAGAAAATATGTTAATACCAATATGACCTTTAGCAGGGGCACATACTTTTGGTAGTTATTCTGGGATTTCTGTATGAAATAACATTCACTTTCTTTTTGATGTTTCATATTTTGTGTACTCACTCCTCTTCCCGAGATCTTTGAGCTGAAACTCAGATATGACACGGCTGTATTCTGTAGTTATATCTGCAGGTCTGTCACCTGAAATTAGAGGTTAAGTTTTAACTGGCTTCAATTTTAATCACTCAGTTAAAATCACATACTTGGGACTGCTCTGCATAAAGTACAATTTATACTGTACCACGTATGTTGTTTCCACAGCCACCAATTGTTTCATAGGGACAAACATCACCTACAGTAAAATCAAAAGTCAAGTTAGTCACTTTTCAATTTAGTTTAACAGTGTTAAATCTGCTGCACAAAGATTGTTGTAATTATACTATATATAATAGCTGATATGTACTAGTTTGGCAGTTGTAAAGGTGATTCAGCATTAGATGGAGGACTGACCTTGGAGAAGAGAGGAGTATACTTGCTGCTCATTTTCATCTTGGTTTACAGTTGGGACTGTAGCAGCGGTCTGATTGGTTCTCTGAGTTTGGATGAGCCTGAGACATGTAGACATTGCAAACAATGCACATGAGTAGAAAAATGTCAAGATTAGTAAACTTAAACAGTCTGCCGTGGTTTTCGGTTTGTATTGTTCCTTCCTGTTTTATTTTGAAAGTATCCTTCCTCGTGTGTCTCATATAACTTTGCCTCCTGTCTTTGTATGTTTTCCTGCTTGTATGATTGTCTCCCTTATAATTTTCACCTCTGTCTTGTTATTCCACCTTTAGTCTGTCAGGGAGAACATGCAAACTGCTTTCCCTGGCCCTGGAAAAGGCCAGGATAACTGGATTTGAACCCAGGACCTTTTTCCTATGAGTCCACAGTGATTTCCACTGAGTGGCCCAGGCTTTTTCAAAGGAAACAGACTTTCAGAGAAAGACTGTTTGAAAGGAAGAGAGGACTGTAGTGAGAACACTGCGATGTCAGGTGTGACTTTGAAGCAATGGAAAACTGATTACATGGCTCTTGAGTCCAGTAGGACGGCCAGCTTTAGTTACCATGGCCAGGTAAGAAGTGCACTGCCATTGTAGGACTGAAACCAGAAGTTACCTCGCCTACCTCAAATCCAGCTTTGCATTACAGGTCCCCAGATCCCTTATTTCTATGTCTGTGCTTGGCTCAATTTTACAGTTAATAAATCTTATGTTTAAGATGAGACTATTGTACCAACCTGTAACAACATGTATCTGTGAAAGACAGATTGGTCCTGTGAGACTGGATGAACCTGAAATATGCGGTAAACAATGTAAGTCAGTAGTAAAAACTATTCAAAGTAATAAGTAAATAATTTACATAATGTTTAAAGTGAGTGTTGCACCAACCTGTGACAACATGTATCTGTGAAAGACAGATTGGTCCTGTGAGACTGGATGAACCTGAAATATGCGGTAAACAATGTAAGTCAGTAGTAAAAACTATTAAAAGTAATAAGTAAATAATTTACATTATGTTTAAGGTGAGTGTTGTACCAACCTGTGACAACATGTATCTGTGAAAGACAGATTGGTCCTGTGTGACCGGATGAACCTGAAATATGCAGTAAACAATGTAAGTCAGTAGTAAAAACTATTAAAAGTAATAAGTAAATAATTTACATTATGTTTAAGGTGAGTGTTGCACCAACCTGTGACAACATGTATCTGTAAAAAGACAGTAATAAATCAGTTACATGATGTTTTGCAAACTGAACCACTGATCCATGACATGAAATCATAATTCCTCAGTATTTTTAAAAAGCGGAGAGTAAATTTTTAAAATTAACAGTAAAAGGTTTCACCCTTGGACTTCTTGTACCAACACATCAGCAGTGGCAGAGGAAGAACCAGAAAGATGCCAATAACCAGCCCAACAATTAACAGCACAGGAACTGGAGAGCTAGACGCTGCAATAATAAAGAATAAGTATTACTTTGTCACAACTGAAAGCAGGTCAGTGATCAGTGAAGAGAGCAGCTGGAGATCTTTAGAAATAAAGTCTCTGAGGGTCTGAAAAGGTAGGCAGCTGACCATATACTTACACATAAACTTTCAAAACTTAAAAAGCGCATTGGACAAGAACTGTTTACGGTTTACGTACCAAATACATTGACTAGACACTGTTGAAACATCTTAAGACAACAGAAAATAGCTAATTAACATGCCAATTTTGGGTGCTACCACTTAAGTGATTTCTGAAGGGAAACTACATACAAAAAGAAAATAATTTCCCCCTCAACCTACCTTGTGTGAAAAGTGCGGAAGAGGATTAGGGCCACAAATTTTTTTTGAGTTCTGACTTTAATCTCAGAATTCTGACTTTTTTTCTTTTAAAATAATCACACGTGGCTCTAATCCTCTTCCGCAGAAATGAGGATAAGAAGTAATACGGATTGATTGAAACCACTGTGAGATATATGATGGGGCAGGACGTAATCTTTCAAAACTTAAAAAAACACACTTCTAATAAAGAACAAGAGCTGTTAACTGTTTGTGCACCAAATACATTGACAAGAAGCTGACAAACAGCAGTCTTTATATTTCATTTTTGATCAAAATTATGGCGAGGGACAATTCAGTAGGCCCTGGATATTGGTACAGGGACATGTTTTACCATACCTACTGAATTCTACACCCTTCAACATAAGAAAATGTATGAAAGGGTCTGAATAGTTTTAAATGCACCGTACAGTAATACACATTTCACTGCTACCCTAATGTAGAAGTTAAGTTAAGTTAAATCAGCTGAAACTAAGCCATCTTCTAATGAATTACATTTCCATCTCAGACTGTAACACAACTTACAAGAAAATGCTGCAGAAACTGATATTAAATCACACTCACATCTTACTGAGATCCAACTCTCTGATGATCGACTCAGCTGACTTTGCAGTGAATATTTTCCTTCACATTTATAAAAGCCTTCATCTGACTTTGACACTGCAGGAATAGTCAGCTCCCTTCTGGTACCATTTTGGATGAGTTTTCCATTTTTATAGAAATCCACGATAGAAATAACATTTTGTGTATTCAGCTTGCAACTCAGAGTAACAGAATCTCCCTCAGCCACAGGATGGACAGGGCTCACCAGGATCAAATCACTGTCTGTTAAAAAGATAAAAGAAAATGAGTTCAGCTGGTGCTGGTTAGTTAACATATAATTATGATTTGGCTTGTTTGTGTAAAACTTTAATATGTGTTCCCGTCTAAATTAATCTTTGAATCAGATAAAGAATATAGTATTTGTTTGAATTTTGTTCATAGAGATTCCACTCAAACTAGGCATTTTATTTCAGTGGGTGGTAATGGCACTTTATAAAAGCAACCAACCTTCATTAGATAGGATTCAACCTTACTGTCATTATGCAGAGTACAGGCAGAGTTGGGAGGATTACTTTAAAAAATGTAACCAGCAACGTAATCCACAAAATAAAACATATGTACCAAAAAATCAAAGTAATGCAATCTGATCCCTAAAAGGCAAATGTAGACAAAAGTCTGAATGATGCAGTGTATTTTTAGAGAAATACAGAATAACAAAATCCCCCATTACCAAAATGCATGTTTAAATGTTTTTATATGATATGCTTTGTCACCATGATGGCAGTATCTCGCCCATCAATGGCAAAAAAATGTTTTTTGGTAGGTATTCTTGATGATATTTAAGAGTTTTTCATTGAAGTTTTATTGTTATTATCATTGTTAACATGAGATTATGTAAGTACATTACTCAGCCACTGCTAAATTGGTTAGAGATGATGCTTCACACTGACACACCGTCCTTGCATGCTAACTAACTCCTTTAACTTGGCACCATTACACAAATCATGTAAATACAATTTAACCTTAAAACCACCACACTTATGCAGGAGGCAACTTAAAGTTGCTTCTGCTCCTTTTGTTCTTTGACCACATGTGCTCACACGCATCTCCGCACACACATAACCCCACACATACCCACACACATCCACATACAAACACACGCATAATCACATACACCTCCACACTGTCATTTTTAGCCATGCAGATCTCTTTGTCCTCTCTTGGGTTCTTTCAATATTGCACCTATGCCACATAAAACTCCTACCGTCAAGCCGCTAGCCTCTAGTAATGGGAAATTTGTTATACTTCCTATTTAATAATTATTAACCAAAATTCTAACTTTACATATAGTGTAGTGAATCAACCAGCCAAATAAAAGGCCAAGGTAACCACGGCAACCCCTCTCACCCTGCAGTGTACTTAAGGGCTGGACTGTGACAAAAAATCAACCCTGGCATTTTTGGCCGAGGAGGTCCACCAAAATCGGTCGGACATCCCTCACCAACAATCCATCATTTCATTCAGGGGTCAGAATAGGTGTGACGAAACACTGAGACGTGACATTGCACAAGATTGGTGTCCATGACTACAAGACAAGAATGTTTTTTAATAGGCCTACTATTTAGAAAAAATATTTATGGATTAAATATTTGATAGGTGGGTCTGGGGGTCGTCCACAGAAGCATTGACAATTAAACACTTAATTTGCATTAGAAACCTTTTCTGCACCAATTTATGGTGGAAATGTCTTTATTTTCATACAGGGAAGCACAAAATTCAGGTGGCAGGTGACAATTGACAATATAAAAATATAATGCAGTAATCATAAGCTTATTATTTTTTAGTTACTATTGGACAAAGCAGAGATTTCTTTCTCTCAAAATTTCTTAGTGCAAATAAACCTTTCTCTTAGCATTCTTATTTTTTAATTAACATTTCTTGTTGCAAGCATTTTTAACAAATTCTTTCAAAAAGTGATACGTGTCCCCAGCGTCCCCAGTTTAAGTGAACCTCCCTCCCTACAGGTTGAGCTACTCCATGCTTACTGCTTTACCTCTACTTAACTCCTGTTCTCTCTCTCCCTCGGGCCTGCCACTTTGTCATTCTGCTTTGCTAACACTCGCCTCCTCCTCTGCCGAGTAGCATGTAGCAGCAGTATCAGAGGCTGCAGGTTTAGGACCGCAATCCTAGGAGCGGTAGGATCCTTGTTTACTTTGACACTGCCAGCTAGCTGGCTGACTAGCTAGCTATCTAGCTATGTTGACAGGCTCTCCAAAGCCAATTATCCTTACCACAAACATCACTGAGTGTGTGTTAACACTACAGCTGCAACAGGGTTAACCGCCTTCGTATTGCTGTGCATTACCACTCCGACTCTACTAGATGGCGCTGTAGCAAAAATACTACGGTACTAGAACTGCAGTCCCAGGATTGCTAGGGTCCTGAAACTGCAGTCTCCAGTACTGCAGCTACATAATATTGCCTCTGCCTGGCAATGGCCATGGCTCTCCTTTATTCCTTCTAGTCCCTGTGCCTGCACTACGCAGGGTACGGCAGCTGATGTTGAAGCTACTGCAGCTCCAGTAGCAAACATATCAGCTTCTTTCTCGCATTTGGTGGGTTCCCTCTGAAAAATTGTTTTTGTTTTGTTTTGTTCAGCAACACAAGAAACAGAGAGCAGAGGGGGTGGGGGCTGGTAAAATATGTGATTGGGCAAGCTCAGCATCAGTATAGAAAACTACCCAATGGCCTTCTGCTTTGGCAGATGCCAAGCAGCAGGTGTAGGAGAAGGTCAGAGAAGACATGGAGAAGACTTTCGGTTAGCAGGAGCTTGAAGCAGGGAACCGTCCAAGCTGTGTACTGTAAGGATGGGACCCTGTTGACATCAACTGGGGAGGTAATTGGGCGGTGGAAAGAACACTTTGAGGAACTCCTAAATCCGACTGACACGCCCTCTCTAGTAGAGGCAGAGCTGAAGGATGATGGGGGTTTCTCGTCAATTTCCCTGGAGGAAGTCACTGAGGTAGTCTTTACAACTCCACAACTCCACAATGGCAAAGCCCCAGGGATTGATGAGATCCACCCAGGAATGCTAAAAGCTTTGGGTTTGGAGGGGCTGTCTCAAATGGCATGTTTTTTTAACATTGCTTGGAGGTCGGATTCAGTGCCCAAGATGTGGCAGACTAGAAGATATTTAAAAAGTGGGGCCAGAGAGTGTGTGCCAATTACAGGGGTATCACACGTCTCAGCCTTCCCGGTAAAGTCCACACCAGGGTGCTGGAACAGGGGGTTTGGCCGATAGTCGAACCTCAGATCGAAGAGGAACAATACGGTTTTTGTCCCGGTCGTGGAACAACTGACCAGCTCTTTACTCTCACAAGGATCCTGGAGTGGGCTTGAGAGTATGCCCATCCAGTCTGTATGTGCTTTGTAGGTCTGGAGAAGGCGTATGACCGGGTCCTCTGGGAGATACTGTGGGAGGTGCTGCGGGAGTATGGGGTGAGGGGGGCCCTTCTCAGGGCTATCCAATCCCTGTACATCCAAAATGAGAGTTGTCTGAGGACTCTTTCTAGGCGAGGGTTGGCCTTTGCCAGGGCTGCGCTTTGTCACCAATCCGGTTTGTGATATTCATGGACAGGATATCGAGGTGTAGAGGGGAGGTATTGCACTTGCATTACCGCACCGTTGTGACAAAAAGCGAGCTGATCTGTAAGGCAAAGCTCTCGATCTAGCGGTCAATGTTTCACAAGCGGCCGAAATGGGTTTCCTCAGGCGGGTGGCTGGTGTCCCCCTTAGAGATAGGGTGAGAATCTTGGCCATTCGCGAGGAGCTCAGAGTAGAGCCGCTGCTCCTTTGCATTGAAAGGAGGTAGTAGAGGTGGTTTGGGCATCTGGTAAGGATGCCTCCTGGACGCCTCCCTAAGAAGGGTTTCCAGGTACGTCCAGCTGGGAGGAGGCCTCGGGGAAGACCCAGGACTAGTTGGAGGGATTTTATCTCCACAATGGCCTGGGAACGCCTCGGGATCCCCAAGTCAGAGCTGGTTAATGTGACTCGGGAAAGAGAAGTTTGGGGTCCCCTGCTGGAGCTGCTGCCCCTGCAATCCGAACCCGGATAAGCGGACGAAGATGGATGGATGGATGGACCCAATGGCCCATTGTCCATACTCTATGGGCTGATCGTTGGCCCGTTTTTAAAAAACAGTTATAATAAATTATTTACATTACACCGGTTCCAAGGGTGTGTTGGCCAGATTACCTGTCCACTCTTGGATTAAACATCAAAGTAAAATACATCCCTGGTTCTCTACTACCACAGAATGGTTGAGTCATACAACTGAGCAATAGCTCATAACAGGCCATGGTACACTTATATCATGCTTCGCATTGGGACATACAAAACAAAAAGTAGTTTAACGAGGCTGCCGGTAGACTACATTGAGCATGATGGTTGCTAAGCAACATACATCAAAAGCTTAAATTATTAGATCTATATATAATATATTGTGGCATCACCAGGGGACAGGGGACGCCCTATGGGCGGATCTCAGGCTTCAAGATGGCTGCCGCCATCCCCACTACATCTCCCAGGATGCAGCAACCTCGTGACCCCAAAATGGCCACCACTCACACTACATATCCCAGAAGGCCGTTCACCGTAGGAAGCCGAAGGTGTGTCCAATCCCTGATTAGGGAAGGACAAAAAGCGCAAAAGAAGACACAGCTCAGAGGAGCTGAGAGATCCTGAGGAGGTGGGCAGGAGGAGTGGAAGTTACCAGACCGGCTGCTCAAAGACCACCTCGGTCTTTTAAACTTTGTGTGTTGACCACATAGTGAGATTGGTTAAATCTGAATTTTTATTTTCATTTTTTCACTTTACGTTGGACTTTTTTGAGTAATAGAGAAGAGGACGTGTAACTTATGTTTGTTTGCCTAACAGACAATAAAGCCTGTGTTTATGTTTGGAAGCCGACCGTTTTTGACTGTTTGTTCACCTTGAGAGACACTGCCACCTGGCTACCCCGCTCGGGAAACCGGAAACCTAAGGAGTTTGCTCCCTGGACCAGCTTGGATACACATGTATTTGAATTTGCAGTTGTTTAGATATCACTAAAATTGAGTTGATTTGAACTTTACTCTAGTCATTATCTCACTGAAGATTGTCATTACACATGAAATCTGTGTGCCGTCTTCATAATTATGGTAACATATTTTGTTGTTTTTCATAATCAAAGCCAGTAGAAGCATGTAGATGTTAAACTAAGTCAAAACTACTCACTCTGTACAGTGATGTTGACGGCATTGCTGAACTGTCCTGTTTCAGACTCACACCAGAACACTCCACCAATATACTGTAATCTGTTGGTGTTGCATGTGGTTCCAATCATTGTTCCCCAGGAAGAACAGGCTGTCAGGTTGCCAGAATTAGAAAAACTTCTCACTCTCCACTTAGTAGTGGAGTTTCTTTCACAGCTCAGTGACACAGACTCTTTGGTGAAGTGCTGCACTCTGTCAGGACTCACTGTGAGAGACGCTGCCGGATGAAAATCTGAAAAACAACACAATGAGGAGACAAACAAAGCATTAAAAATTAAGATTAAAAAGACCACAATGGAAATAAACCTTATTGTGTTTTATTTTGGATTTAATCACTGTCATTGTTAAGGCTTAAACGGTTCTGGATTGTGAAACAGTGTAACACAGTGCACAATTAGGAGGAATCTATTAACAGAAGGTAGTAATGCAAAGGTGCATAAATTGTGTTACTGCTCTCTGAGTGTATAACTTCTATTTGAATCCCCCAAAAACAAGACAGTAAGAAGACAGAAAGCCACCACAAAAAATTATGCATATAATTTATGTAAAAGATGCATTTTAGAGAGACTTGTTGAATGTAAAAATACCTTAGAGTACCTTTTATGTAAAAGTAGCAATACTAAAATCCACAAATACCCCAATACAACTAAAAGTCCCGCATTCAAAAATTTGTCACAATATTAAACAATATTAAAAATAAATTAACAATAATTGGACCAATAAAATACTACTATAGGGCTACTTCCTGGGACCATCGTCTCCTGCACATGATCGTGCAGCATAAACGTGATGTAAAACAAAGCAGAAACACCATAATTCTGGTAGCTGCATAGCTGCACCAACAAAAAGTCTCATGGCTCAGTGTGTTTGTTTGACTCGGATCATCACTGATTAATCAGCACACCTACGAGGCTCACCTGTCAAACACCAAAGCAGCATCTCAGATCGTCGAATAGTTTTTTTAGATTGCAGAGAGCTTATAATCTAAGCAATACGGTTACATCTCTTCCCATTGATGTTCGCAATAGTGACTGCTTGTTGACTCATGTCTTAAGACACATCTTTTTATACAAGCTTTTATATAACATGTTAGTTTTTAATGCATTTGATCTGTATGCGGCTTGTTTGCTGTGTGTATTGTTTTATGCAGTGATCTGTATATTGTTTGTGAGGTGACCTTGGGTGTTATGAAAGGTGGCATTAAATAAAATGCATTATTATTCTTATTATTGCATTAAATCTCTCATGTGCGACGGGGTGTCACAGGGTTTTGACGTCATTTCTGCGCCTACATGGATCCCTCCATGCAGACTTTGGTCGGCTTCACTGTAGATGAGCTGTCACGTGACAAATGAGTGACTCAGACCCAGAGACCCACAGTTGAGAGTCATGAATAAATCAATTCTGTTTCCTGTGCTGACGGAAACCATGCCGCTGCTGTATGACGAGTGAACGTAAGAGTCCAAGACTATAAACGCATGCGTGAAAATTAACAAATTACTCCCTGAGACAACCCGTTCCTCCTGACTCATGTACAAGATTAGGTCAAATGGACGAAACGTTCTTTGAAAGACACAACACTAACACCGACATGTATAAACACCTGACGCTACGCAGGAGTATAAATCAAGCTTAAGGACCCCTGCACAGTATCAAACAGACATGCCAGACTTAAAACTTTTTATTCTGCGGACCATCCAACGACTCTGGCCATAAAGGTGTCACTATGGAAACTCTACAGGAAGAAGGAAGACAAACCAACCTCAACCTACGGGTTTATATTTAAGTCTCTTCTTAAAACATACATTTATAGGAGAGCCTTTCCCGATTTTATTTGAAAGTGTGTAAATCTCCAAAAATGATCAATGAATTAAATCCTAAAAGGTGAAACTTAGTCCTGGGGCTGCTCAGGAGAGACAATCACTCTGAGATGTGAGATCAAGGACGGAGGAGACACTGAGTGGGAGTACGAGTGGGAAACAACCAGCTCATACAAACCACTAAAGCAAAATGAACACTGGATTAGATCTGCTAACTAATCAAGTAATTTTCCGGTTCCTTTCACTATGAAATGTTTCAACTGTTAACAATTCTAATCATTACCTATGATTAAAAATAGTTTCATATAATAGTTTATCTTTTCTTTTATTTAGTTTGTTTATGTTATCAGACCATTTAAGTCACACAGCTTTAAATTTCCATCCAAGTTTCTTTTAAAGCTTTACTTCGGTTTGAATTAACTTCCACTAAGATACTCCCAGCGGAGTTAGAGGCCAACCCCATGATTCGGTTACACCTGCATCAGCAGTAACACCGCGGACATCAACCAACAAACTGAGCCAGGGCTAACGGCCCGTTCACTGCAAGAGTTACAGCCACTACCATCCTGCTAGGACGGACCCCCAGGACAAATCTGCTAGCAGAAAGCCCAGTCCTGGCAACCGGTGTGCTAAGCCTCTGAGGGCCGTGAATGCAGAAGAACCGAGCAACTAGTTGAGGGCCATCTGAGCACAATACCGGCTGAGAAAACCAACAGCGCAGTAAGGCAAAACCCAAGTTGATCTCTTTTAGCTGTAGTCTTGAAATTCCTAGTCATATTGAAGTTAATTATCATCATATAACGTTAACTTGTGTACATTTGTCTCTAATGCCTTTAGTCATCCATCCTTTCCACAATAGCCAAACACTAAATTCACATAGAACCTTATTAATCTCATTGATTGCATCCTGGTATTGTAGTTATTATTGTTCATTTCTTATATATATTAAACCCCACTTTGTATTCTCTTTAGTTGTAATAAATCTTAATTTAATCACAGGAACTGTGTGTGTGTGTTGTGTACTGTTTAGCTCCAGGTCACTGGACAGAGGATTCACCCTTTGATTTGAGACTGACTAATTGATTAAACCAACTTAAATTTATTCACTGATTGATAACTAACTGATCACTAGTTACAATTGTGTGTACCTACTAAGTTATATCTACGGAGTCCTAAAAGCCTTGAACGGACAGTAAATTCTGGCAGGTGCCCCCCCCCAAAAAAGTTCTTATTATGTAATATTTCGAAATATTATTATTCATAATTTCCTTAACAAAGAGTAGGTTCACTACAATTGGGTCACCACATTTATTCCATTGTGCGAGCCCGGAAAAGTCAAAACAAACTGACCTCCAGACCAGACAAACTTTGGTTCGCTGTAATCAGTGTAATACACTGGATCTCCTCTTCCAGCTCTGCACTTATATCCTGCTGTGTGTGTCTGTCCATGAACGATGTAGGAATCCTGTTCAGTCCCGTAGCTGCTGCCAGGTAGCAGCTCATGGCTGTAGGAGTCGTCTGATAGTTTGGGAACAGCCTTATACCAGAAGAACCTCCATCCTGCAGATGGATCTTTAACTCTGCAGCTCAGAGTTACTGAGGCTCCAGGACTCAGCCAGGATGGAGACACAGTGAGGACAGGCTGGGGTCTATCTGTTGGAGAGGGGTTTGAAGAATAAAAACATGTAACAACCCTTAAATGAACTGTATATTATTCACACTTAGTGAGAAATGTGATGTGACTCACTGTCTGATACTGTTAATTTGACAGGATCACTCCAGTCTGTTGAAGTCTGCTGTGCACTTTTCATTCTGCCTTTACACCTGTAGGATCCACTGTGGGCTGTGTAAGCAAATCTAATCCAGTGTTCATTTTGCTTTAGTGGTTTGTATGAGCTGGTTGTTTCCCACTCGTACTCCCACTCAGTGTCTCCTCCGTCCTTGATCTCACATCTCAGAGTGATCGTCTCTCCTGAGTATATCTCAGACCAGTTTGGCTGCAGAGTCACAACAGCCCTGTTTGTGACTGTTCATGATCATGAATTCACAATGAGGATACAAAAATGACAATAAAATAAATTAACATCAAAACATGATCTCTTTATCAATTAATAATAAATGCTTTTAAGTTCTGTTTAAAAAACAAACTCACTATTTTTGTTGATGCTGACTGGATCACTGTCCTCTGTGTAGTAAACTGGGTCTCCTCTTCCTCCTCTGCACCAGTAGAGTCCTCCCTGTGAGACACTGATTGGTCCATCTGAGATGAAGACAGCATCTTGTGTGGTCAGGGGTTCAGAGGTTTTCTCTCCTCTGTACCAGAAGTATTTCCAACCAGATGATGACGGGTTCACAGAGCAGCTCAGGGTCACATTGCCCCCTGCTGAAACAGTTCTCCTGTCAGCTCTCAGTTCGGCCTTTGGTCTCTGTGCTGTTTGATTTAGAATAAATACGGGTTGGAAAGATTACTTTAAAAATGTAAACCGGTACAATTACTAATTACTTTGATAAAAATGTAATCAGTAGTACGAGTATACAAAGGTAATGTAACCTAATTACTTTTTTGCATTACCTCAATACGCAAATAAAGACGAGAGTATAAACAATGCATTATCTGCTTACTTACAATTACAATTGAGAAACTTACAATTCAATCCTGTTTGGTTTAATGTGATTTGTCTTGCACTATTTGCACCAATAAGGTGGTATCTGACTCATAAATTACCAAAAACTTCATAACGGTATTCCTGGAAAATGATTTTAAAATGACTCATTCTGCACTCTGGGGCCTGTATTCATTTAGTGTAATATGAAAAGCTATTTTTATGACGATATATTGAGCAATATATCAAATATGAAGAAAATATTTCCTGGTTTTCTCTGCCTCAACTCTGTGATATACAGAGTGTCCTGATGAACAGTTAACTTCAGCAACAAGTTAAGCTAACAGCTAACTGCTGCTAAGCTGCTAATATCTACATTATCTAATTAGCTCAGTTAGCAGTGCAACTACTGGTCAAATTAGTTGATTCTGCCTTTAGTGGGAGCTCAGAGCCCAGGTCGAGTGTTAGTGTTTACCATAGACTGTGTAAAGGTGTTTACATCCTTTACTCAAGTACAGGAGATTTTTAGGTAATTTTTAGGTGGGGAGCCAACCAAATGATTTTCATAAACATAGCGGCTTATACAAACCAATTATAAGATTGCTGAACACATTTCACGGTCAGCAGATGGATTTATTGGTGGTTTAGCTTTCTCTGCTATCATAAAATCCTGTGGTTGGTTCATTTGCTTTCAAACCACAAGTGAACCCCACCAGACCTCGTTTGAAATTGTATCGGGACTACCTTAAAAAGGAGGTCTCGGTCCGCTTGTTTGGTCTGCTTTTGGTGCTCCCAAACGAACCGCAGCAAGGGGGAGAACAAACTCTAGTGTGATTCAGCCACATTAAATGAGGCAGGTGTGAAAGCATGTGACCTCAGTCTGGACACTCAGGTCGAAATTGATGCGACTTTGACACAGTGGTGTAGTCTAGTTTTTTCTAGTGAGTACACTGTGACCCCCCCCCAACCCCCCGCCGTCCCAGCGTGGCGTCCCATAAGCGCCACCACCCTCACTAATAGTATGCATTTACATGTAATAGAGAGCATTCTGAAGCACTGCTTAGGCTGTGTGTTATCAGCAACGCAAAGACTTTAACAGCCAATGAGAGTTACAGGTGGGAAAGGCGTCACTTTGAGTTCAAACATGGTGGGGACATTTTAGTAGGGATGTCCTGATCAGGTTTTTTGCCCTCGAGTCCGAGTCCGAGTCATTTGATTTTGAGTATCTACAGATACTGAGTCCCGATCCGATACTTCTATAATACTTAAAAAACACATCCAGGATGTTCTGTTATTTAATTAACCTTATTTTAACAACTCTGTTAACAAACAGAGAACGTCTGTGAGCTTGAACAATCAAGTAATAAATAACATAAATTCTTCATTTTGGACTTTAGTGCAACAGTAAATAAAAATATGAGAATATATATACATTTATATCCGAGTCTTGATCGGGAGGTAACGTCCGATTCCGATCGAGTCTGAAACAACGTGATCGGGGCCGATTTCCGATCTCGTGATGGATCTGGACATCCCCACATTTTAGGGCTCAGATTAGAGTTGTGACAAAACACTTAGCACATGAGATGTAACAATCTAGAATATTGAGGTCACGAGATCCAGACTAGAAGATATTTTAATAGTATTTTTAAAAATATTCATTGATGAACACATGATTGGTGGGTCTGGGGAACTCCCCAGAAGATTTTGAGCATTAAACATTTAATCTCCTGCATTCTGGAGACATTTTCTGCACCAATTTTTCGGTGAAAATGTCTCATGTTTAGTGTTAATCACCATCTAACTCAGCTACATTTAGCCTTAGATGTTATATGAATCTGGTTTTATTATCTGTCAATTTTCAATGCACATTTTACAGTGCACGTTGCAACTGTGAAATGTGAAAAGCTGAGGCTTTTCAATAGCAGTAATAACAATGAACATCCTATGTGCAGTTCTATCACCAAAATTCATTCATCACAGATTATTAACACTGAGGACACCAAAAGTGGTCCACATCCTCTCAAGCTCACTTATCTTCCAAAAACCATTGTCAAACGTAGGTTATGTACTTTATCAGCTTAAATGCGCGCGCACACAACACACACACACACACACACACACACACACACACACACACACACACACACACACACACAATAACCCGCATTCACTGATCCATTAACGTTAACTACTTATAGATTCAACAGACCGATAATGCTGTAACAGTTCCGTTACTGATAGCGTTAATGATAACAGGCCTATAAACTATTTTCGTAACGTTACGATAACATCAGCCTCATCTGGCTCGTTTTCTGTGTTTCAGTAACATTCCTGTCATGGTGTCACATGGTGAGCGGCAGCAGCTTCTGCAGGCTTACGAAAACACTAAAAGAGTGTAGTTTGCGTTTCACATCTCCTTCAGTGATTCACATTAATTTCAAACTTGCGCCGACTGACCGCCACACAGCTGTGTTGTTGTTTGGTAGCTGACGTCAGATCCCGGTCACAGGCCACGGGCTTCACAACACAAACGGGGTGAATTTATGAATGATCGTGTGAAAGTTCTGCCACAAAACGATGTTGTTACGTATCATCTCGCTATTTTAAGTGGGTATACGGAAATCTTTGACTATTCCTAGTGGGTATACGGCGTATACCTGCGTATCACGTAGACTACACCACTGCTTTGACGTCACTGTAGAGCAGCTGTTCTGTTAGCCGTGGTGAACGAAAAACCTCCACAAAAGCCATTATTAGCTAAAACAGAAGTTCATGTAAGAGCCTTGTTCATGTTGGACAGACATTTTAATTGCATTTTGTGTCGGTTAAGAGGCACAAAGACACTCTTTATCTATATGCCCCTATAACTGCCATTTAGCTATGTGGGAGCTCTGGGCATTAGCTCTAGCAGCTCTGTGTTGCAAGCACCAATCCATTTTTTTTTCTATAGACAGTACTCACAAGGTATAACGATCAAAATTAACTTAAAAATTGCCCGGAGTTCTCCTTTAAGGCCTGCAGTCTGAACTTAGCCTAAGTGATATTGTTATTAGTACTTGTGACGGCCCCAGGGCCTCGGCCAGGTTGTTGTGTGCTTGTGTGTGTCTCTGTGTTTCGTTGCAGGGTGAACTTCCTAGTGGAGTAGAGCTGAGGCCATCAGACAGATCAGAGGCAGCTGGCCACTGTCTCTAGATTGCTTAAAAGCCCGCCCTCTCCTGATTGTTCTCGGGGCTTGACTGCTTGCTTTATTTTGCTTTATTGTATTTTTGTTTATTCAGTTAATCTGGCACTATGTTTTGCCAGCTGCATTTGTTAAGCTTTAAAATGATTAGTTATATTTGTTAACTTTAGTTACTTTCATTAATAAACATCCTTTTTTGGTAATCCTTGCGTATGGTTTTGTTGTGGCCTCAGAGCCGGGCCATAACAGTACTACTGTAACATCTCTGTTATAATGTCTCAAACTAGCCTTTGAGTTTAATACAAATGTTGTAAACACAAAAACAATTTTTCACTGAGTCAGGAGGAAGTTCAAAATCGTTATGTTTTCACAACAAAATAAACTTAAATGAAACGTACCCGGCGGTTTCAGTCTGATGGCATCACTCCACTCTGTTGAATACCATTTATTTTTGTGTTTACCCATACACCAGTAGCTCCCACCACTGTAAACAGTAGCTGTGTATAACCATTCATTTTGTTTGAGAGGTTTGTATGAGCTGGGTGTTGACCACTCGTACTCCCACTCATTGTCTCCTCCGTCCTTGATCTCACATCTCAGAGTGATCGTCTCTCCATAGTATATCTCAGGCCAGCTGGTTAGCAGAGTCACAACAGGCCTGTTTGTGACTGTTCATGATCAAGAGGCCCCAAACACAAAAAATTAGAAAAAAATTAACATAAAACACAATGTTTCAGTCTTAATCATTACACCTAAACACACAATGTGTTGTTTCTGCATTTGTTTTTCCACATCATATTGAAATATAGCCTTTTTTTTCTTTACCAACTGCACCACTGTACTCTGTGTAGTAAACTGGGTCTCCTCTTCCTCCTCTGCACCAGTAGCGTCCTCCCTGTGAGACACTGATTTGTCCATCTGAGATGAAGACAGCATCTTGTGTGGTCAGGGGTTCAGAGGTTTTCTCTCCTCTGTACCAGAAGTATTTCCAACCAGATGACGGGTTCACAGAGCAGCTCAGGGTCACACTGCCCCCTGCCTGAAGGTCTGTCCTGTCAGCTCTCAGTTCAGGTCTTGGTCTGTAATCTGTTTGATTTAGAACAAAAGTTTTATGGTAAACAATAAATACTGGTTACACAACAGTTTAATTAAGGCTCTGTCATTTCTTGTGTTACTTGTCTGTACCTCTACTGTAACTGTCCTGGAGCACATTTCACCAAATTTGCAACAAGCAAGCTGCATTTTGCAACATGAGAACTACGGGGACAGCTAAAGACAGCTCGGCTCCTCTTAAAGATTCGGTGTGTAATATTTCTGAGGATTTATTGATGGCAATGCAATACTTTGTCCATAAGCGTGTTTTCAGCCATCATCTGTCCCGACTTCATCTGGCTACATCATGTTTTCAATTTCTTTGACAACAAAGATTCACAGTCCGTTGGCTTGCACTAACTAATACTTGTGCTCCTCCATTTGTTCACTTCACACTTCTCTCTCTCTTTTGAGCATTAAACTCGTAATTTCCTGCATTCTGGAGACATTTTCTGCTTTAGTGTACAGTGGAAATGTCTGTTTTTGTAGGAGGGAAAACTATATTGCATTGCATGTTTTCTTAATGTGCAAATAAACCCTTCTCAAAGCGTTTTCATTTGTTAGTTAACATTTCTTGGTGAAAGCTATTTTTCAAAAGATTTTAAGCAAATGCTTTCAAAAAGTGATAAAAACTGTAATAATGTTACTAATCCAAGTAATGCTGCGTTACCGAGTTAATGAATGCATGATCCTTGGCATGAATGTGCGACTATAGGTAGCAGGTCACCTACACTGGATCTGATGTTATTTAAGTTAACTGTTAGTATAATGTTACTATGTTACTGAAATAATCTCAGCATATTCAATAAACCTTCACTATATAGTTTACCACTAGTTTAGGTAATTTTATGAATATTACATTCCAGTTACCAGTGTTGAGAACTAACTAGTTACATGTAATTTAGTTACGTAATTTAATTACAAATTAACTAACTAATATGTTACAGTTAATTTTCTGTATAAAGCTCAGCTGTATGTTGAATAATATTAATTTTGTTGCTAAGCCTGTTTTTCATGTGCACGTCTTTCACAGCTGCTTAGTAAAGTTTGACGCTGTTGTGATGCTTTTGATTGGTTCTCATGTCTGAATTTGCAGCACTAACAGCTGCCAGTTAAACTGCCCCCCAAAATGTCTTTTGAAAATGGTTAACAGTGGAAAAACAGACATTATTCATCATTTTGAAAAGTAATGAAATGTGGTAAGTTAAATTACTTTGATACAGTAATTGAAATAGTTACTCTAGGCTACTGTTACTTTTTAAATAGGGTAACTTGTAATCGATAACCTATTATATTTCAAAAGTAACCTTCCCAACACTGCCCACTGTTACAGCAGTTCACATTTTGTGGAATGTTTCCATTTATAAAATCCATGTGAAAGAAAAACAGTGTAGGGGGGAGCAGGGTAAGTTGTCTCGTGTAAGTTGTCACACTGCTCATCAACTCCAACACTAGAGGCTCTATGTCAAAAATCGAAATCATTTTGTGTGACTCTTTTTCAATGTTCAGTTTCCTGTTCACATGTGGTCATGGTCACTCTAATCAGAGGTGACCATGTGTCTTTTGCTACTTCAGCTGAAGAGCTATGTTGAGATTTAGCCAACATTAGCACACAGTTTGGGGAAAGTTGCCTCAATGATTTGGGGCAAGTAGTCTCATGTGATTACTTGCTGCAGTACAAATAAACACATATAACTTGCTCAAAAAACTATGTGAAATTGTGTAATTACCTCTGGCACTAGTATTATAAGTATAAATGTGGCCAGTATAAATGATTCTGTATATAGAATATTATGTGCTAGTTTGAACAGCAGCAGCCATGTGCCTGAATAAGACTAAATTCATTCTTATACTGTATTCCAAAGAAGACGTAGTTTAAGTGTGTGAAATGCAACAAATGGGCCTGCGATGTTTGCACCTCAGGCAAAGACAATTTATGTGCCACAACTGTGACTCTAAACATGATTAGTTGTCATGATCCTGTCTGTGTGGCCTGTTGGGGAGTCTGGGTTTTAGGTTCTTGTCTTTAGTCTTAGTTCTTGTCTACATTATTTTGGTTTAGTCTCCTGCACTCTGTGTTCTGGTTCTGTGTTCTCGTTTGGGTTCTTGTATTTTGTAACATGTGTGTGTTTCTGTTTCTGCTCCATGTCTGCTTGTCATGCCAGTCTCTGTTTTCCTCTGCTCTCTCTCTCTCCCTGCCTGTGCCACCTGTGTTGCTCCCGCCCTGCTCGTTAGTCCCTGTGTATATATTCCTGGTTTTTCTGTCTTATCTTTGTTGGGTCATTGTGCTCTGTTTCCTGTGTACCCTCAGTGTGTATTCCCTGTGTTGCAATTTGTTTGCCTTCCCTGTCTTGTTGAGTTTGGATTTTGGTTTTCATTTTGGATTTTGGATATGGATTTGTTTTTCTCTTGGACTTTGTTTTTGGACTTTGTTAATCAGCCACTCACCTGTAAGTGTGCTCGTTTTTTGTTATTAAAACTTTTGAACTTTACCAGTCAGCCTTTGTGTGTCCTGCATTCACTGGTGAGATGTACATCATACAAAAATGCACATTGTTGCATTAGTGTGTTTAAACACCACGTTATCTATTTAAGGAAGTTATCGTTACATTCAGTTACCATAGATCTATTTGCCCTTCAGAGAATGTTTGATTTTAAAGTAAGAAAAGAGGCTGTGTGCTCTGAAAAAAGTTTTTTAATGAAATTACTTATTTTGCAACTTCTCTAGGCGTGATTGTGAAGCTGAAGGATATCTTTACTCATTTGACATCTTGCTTGTGAAAAAAAAGTAAATGTATTTAAATCAGTGTGAAGGAATTAAAATATATTGGAAGGAAGTCAGAGTTGTGTTATTATTTTTAATGTTGTTTTTTTGATAAATTATTACGTGAAGTGCCCTTTTTTTCTCTTGAGCCCCTGCCCACCAAAATGTCTGTGCACACCCCTGCATGTGAATGATTATATTTTAAATATATAATATTTTAAAAACTATAGTACTCTGATTACTGGCTCCTTTTCAGTTATTTTGTTCTGATATTAAAACAGGATTTCTTACTGTGTGACCTGAAGAGAGTGAAATAACTGTTGAAGAAATGAGCATTTTCTTTTGCCTAGTTTAGATGACTATTTAATTAAAGATGACGACGGTCCAACTTACACGATACTGTCAATCTGATGACATCACTCCACTCTGTTGAGGAATATGAGTCTCTTCTACCCTTACAGCTGTAGTCTCCACTGTGGTACTCAGTAGCGTTGATGTTCCTGTATTCATTGTATGTTGGAGGTCTGTTTAATATGGCTGGTGTCCATTCATACGTCCAATTAGTGTCTCCTCCTCCCTGGATCTCACATCTGACAGTGAACGTCTCACCTCTGAAGATCTGAGTCCAGTTGGGTTCAAGATTTATGACGGCTCTGTTGGGAACTGTCAGCACAACAAATACACAGTTAGTACACTAATAAAAATGTAAAATTAAAAAACCTGCATTGTTTCCAGCATCAATTTCCACTAATCTTTATTTTCATCTGTCAACAATTTGACGATTGTATGAAAGTTAAACAAACATGACTCAGTAGCCATGAAAACAAACTTCATGAACAAGAATAAAACTCATTAATCAATGTGTTTCAAATGAGGGAAAAAACATCAGGACGTGACAGGTTCATTAGTTGCACCATTTTCTTCAGACAATAGAAACGTTTCCAATCACCTGCTTTATAAAATTTGATTCATCTGAAGATTCAAAACAGAGAAATATAACCATTTTGTCACCTGTGGACTATTGAGTGCACGCATACACACAATGCGCACTCACAGGCTTGTCTTTCTGGACCCTCAATGACCATCCCACCAATTTCTGACTGACACAATACAGTGGCATCTGATACATGAACTAGACTCGATGGTTGGGAAAAGTGTTTTGGTTCAATTCCATATTTAAATGTTGGAATGCTTGTAGTCACATGTAGTGAACCTACACTTTGTTAATAAAATCATGAATAGTAATACTTGGAAAGGCTGTTATTAGCACTCATTCATGGGGAACCACAGAAAATTTCTGTGCAAGGTTTTATTAATCCTTGGGTATAGCTTAATAATTACAACAATTAGTCACTATTTATCAGTTATTAATTTTTCAATCAGTTTTCATCAGTTTAATCACTGATTTCACTGAAGGTTTGCAAGACATTTTGACTATAATTAACGTGAGATGAATAAGAGGAGAACTAGTATCGTGGCCGTTTCACTGACAAAGTCCAAGGCCACTATTCTGCAAGAAGCCTATCCCAAGCTGACGCGTGTCCATCCATGTGTGTCCCAATATACACACTCCTGGAGTACCCAATGTACGCAAAAATCCAAAAAAGAGTTGTGAAAAAGTTTGAGTGTTCCCTTTTTATTTCAGAGCACACAAGAGGGCTTGGTCCATTACCAGCCAAGTACAGTCCACCAAAGGTTTCTCAAATATATTTTACAAAACACGGTCAAAAACTTGTTACGATACAGGGCTCTTGCAGATCTCTCCTAAACTGTATTGTGTTACTTTTTTCCTACTGCCCATGCGTAGCGAAATCACATACCCACCCAATCAACAGTTACCAAAACACAATATCAAAAACAAAAGAACTTCTGCATGACCCATGAACTTATAGCATGTGTTTAACAAGAATTATCAAATCAACATATATGGCAAAATGGCTCTTACAACTAGTCTGGGTAAATTTCATCATTACTCATATTTAAATAAAGCATATTATGTTATCCCAGAACAAATAACTAAACTCACCAGTTTCCTGAATGGTGACTTCATCGCTGTCCTGAGTGAAGGTCTCTGGATCTCCTCTTCCTCCTCTGCAGTGGTACAGACCTCCTTGTGAGACTCTGAGATCTTTGTCTGCTACACCATCCCTTATGGGCTGAGCTACATCAGAGTGTGATGTACGACTGAACCAGTAGTATTTCCAGTCAGCAGAGCCCTCCACAGAACAGCTCAGTGTCACAGCGCCCCTCACTGGTATGATGGTTTTGTCTGCTGTCAGTGTGGGCTTAGGTCTATCTGCTGTTCAGTTCAGAGAAAAAACAAAACATGTAAACGGCTTTAATAGAATTTAGCTCAGAAAAATGTTTGTGCAGCACGATGTGACAAATTCCTCTCCTTGGTTAGAAATAGTTACCACATAACTAGCTTGGTAATGTTAATGTGTTATTAGTGCAGTTTCTTCAGTGGATACCATGGTGACCATGTGGTCTAAAAGGTGCCCTGATGGTGAGTTCAGCAAATTCAGTGTGATTTTTATTCACTTATTAGAAGACAGCAGCACAGTTCTCTGTTCTTGTTTCTACATTTCTCTGTGAATCATTATAATTCAACAGAACATAAAGTTATTCTGTTCCCTCATTAAAAAACATCCACAAGTTGTTACTGAGCTCCCTGTAAGAGACTCCGTTGTTGGAGGGAGAAATGTTTCCTGTTTTTTTTCATTATAAAAACATTTTCAGTATGAACACACCTCGAAACACAGACGGTCCAACTTACGTGAGACTGTCAATTTGATGACATCACTCCACTGTGTTAACGAATTATCTCTTCTACCCATACAGCTGTAGTTTCCACCGTGGGACTCAGTAGCATTGCTGATCCTGTACTTATTGTGTCGTGGAGGTGTTTCTGAGCTGGTTGTCCTCCATTCATATTCCCACTCTGTGTCTCCACCATCCTGGATCTCACAACTGAGAGTGATCGTCTCTCCTCTGAATATCTGAGGCCAGTTGGGTTGTAGAGTAACAGCAGCCCTGTTGTCAACTGTTAACATGAAGAATTCATGGAAATGTAAAAGTACATACAGTGTAATATGGAAGCATAATAAATTGTAGACATCATTATCCAGCAAATGTTTCTGAACCAGCAGGTGATGGGGCATTTCCATTTTTTGCACAAGAACACGCATTCAGAAAAGGGCAGTTTCTGGAAATTTACACCAAAGTCTGTCTGGGTTTTAAAGAAAAAAAAAGTACTTTATTATTCTCAATATACATATAGCCTATATATATATATATATATATATATGTGCAATGTTGATGCATGCAATCCTCCAACCACTAATCACTGAAACAGTCAGTAATTCCTCTCCATGAAATTGTCATGGTCAAACTAAAATATGTCAAATACAAGACATTCTTTCCAGAATCAGTTAAGTGGCTATCTTGCTTCTGAAGATATAAAAAAATTCAGCTGCAGTACTATAGTGAAAAGCATTCATAACATCAGCAAAGACTCTGTTGTGAAAAAGTGTTGTTGTAATCCCAGACACGGAAAATGATTAATTCAATTCAATTCAATTCAATTTTATTTATTTAGCGCCAAATCACAACAACAGTTATCTCACAGCGTTTTTTTTAAGAGCAGGTCTAGACCATACTCTGAAGTTATTTACAGAAGCCCAACAAACAAATAATTGACAGTGTTATGGTAGAAAATTGTGTCCTCTTACAGTTAATCTTTTATGTATGTTCTATTATTATTATTACTATTATTGTATATATATATATATATATATATATATATATATATATGTATAAATAACTTTCCTCTCCTATACTCCTTATGTCAGTCTGTCCACATTTACCAGGGTCTCGGTCAGAGCTGTGAGATTGTTTTGGTGTTTTACTCTCTTGTTGTTCGTCTCCTCTCCTGGAATGTTCATTCAAGGCTGAGAGAGGATCTCTGTTCCCCAAAACATAGAAACCTAGACTGTGTAAATGATTATGCATCCCTTTGCTTGGAACACAACATCAATGGCACGTCTCATGGGCTAAGTGTTTCGTCACACCCCAAATCTGAGCCCTTGAATGGACGGATGGTGTATTAGTGAGGGGTGTCCGACTGATTTTGGTGGTTTGGTTTTACTGATTCTGTCTGCGTAGCAAAGCCAAAACAAAGTCCTGGAGAAACTACATGAAATTACAATCCAACTACACATTTAACACCATTACCAAGGAAAAAACATCACTTTTCTCGGTTCTTATGGTCAGCTTTGAGCTAAAGCTATACAGTTGCATTTGCATGCTGAGCGTGGACTAACTTAATTGCCTGTCCGGCAGAAAACAGGCAACTTCAATGCTTTGAAAACCTTTGCCCAGCATCAGAGTCTTCCGTCTGGGAAAATCCCCAATGTATATTAAATGCTTAATTTTTGTTGTTCTTTTTCTTTATCACATCTTCGCTTCTTTGACAATGAATAATCATACTCCATTGGCTCGTGCCAAATAATACTTGTGATCCTCCAATTGTCCAAATTTCATTTCACTTCTTACTTACTGACAAAACTTGTAGAGTAGTTTGTCCATTTTCAGCTACTGCAGGAATAGTAGTTGTGCAAAATAGCTACCTCCATGTAAGGAGATAGAAATGGCTCATTCCAAGGTAATGAAAACATGACGGTTATTATGTCTGGTCTTTATACACCACTGAAAACATAGTTATGAATATTATGTTGCATTTCTGTTAATAGATCCTCAGAGATGGGCTATGTGTGTGCTGTAGCTGTCCACTGTTCAGGACTGGTGTTAAAAAGTAGGCTGCGTTTCTGTCTTATTTACCTTCTTGCCTCTCTGTCGGTAAGGAAAGCGGTTGATTCATGAGGCTATACTAATAAACATGCAATATGAAACTTAGTTGAAGAGGTTAATTTAAATTTGTGATAAAAATTTTTCATTCATGTATCGATACATGTGATGCAGAGAAGATGTATTGAGTACTTTAGTATGAACAGTCTGCTCCTAATGGCATAATTATTAATCGTTAATTTAGCTTGCAGTATGGTATACATACTGATTCAGTATATTCTATGCTGTAGTTAGTAAACACGTTAAACACACTCCAACAACAGTACACCGAATAAAACCTTCAAATGGTTTGAAGTAAATGCAATGACTCTAATGTTGCTGCATGGAAATTAATTATACAAATACGACCAAACCAAAGCAGGTGGAGAATTATCTTCACTTAATAAAAATAAGAACAGGAAAGAAAGAAAACTGTTAAATCACCTTGAGCGTGTCCACAGCAGAGGAGCAAATTCAGCACTAAAATGAAGATTGATATCATCAGACGTTATCAAACTGGCACTAATATCAAATAGTTAATAAATAAAAGCATTTAAAACAGCTGGAGTTTCACCAACAGCAGTTTGCTGCAAGAGGACAAACATCAGATACTATTATCTGCACCAGTTACTGATGTACTCACAAAATAATGGCAACAACAAAGTCTGCTCCATCCTCACATCCAGCACTGAAAGTCTGCCACTCTGCTCCCGAGGAACAGAGAGACTGAAACTGCAGCAGGAAGACAAAAAGAGAACTGTGAATAAAAAAAGTTACATTTCATATACTTAGAGTGTGAGAACAGAGGTTTTCTACAACGTCTTTATCTAAGTTTAGCCCATCTCTGCTTCGTTCTGTGATCACTTCACTTGGTTTGACCACATCTTTGGATGTGTATACTTCCTGTTTAGCCTCTGCAGACAGCATGCAAAGAGGACGTTGCATGATTCCTGCATATTTCAATCAGTTGAGAGAGAAAGAGAGTTCATTTAAAAATGTGAAAAAGTCTTTGGCAACTCGACCCCATTATGATGACATGGTATCTAAAGAGGGAAATGACGCTGTAGCGGTATAGGAAAGCCCCTTGATGGTGTCTAGGCACTGGTGGTGGTGATGAAGGGATGAAGAAAATGCAGAAGATGTGGGTTTGATGATGAGGGAACGTCTGCTGAGCTTGAATTGGGCCTGGTGATGAAATGAAACATAGCGAAATCTCTTATAATCCAGATTTACACTATATCACAGTCCATCCATCCATCCATCGTCAACCGCTTATCCTGTGTACAGGGAGGCTGGAGCCAATCCAAGCTGACATCGGGCGAAAGGCGGGGTACGCCCTGGACAGGTCGCCAGTCCATCACAGGGCGCTATATCACAGTTCTTAGTGTAAACATTACTGTTATAGATGAAGCTGATTCCATATTTTAGAAGATAGCAGATAGGCACCAGACCTGGGCCTTTTTATGGTGAACTCGCCCAAAATGTAACCAGTTCTTAACTTTTTAAGAAGTCCAGATAAAACCTTTGTCTTGTGAATTCTGTGTTTATATTTCTTCTGCAAGTAATAATTTGTGTGTTGGCTAAACTCATAAACAATACAGACATTCACTGAGATCAAAACAGAACACAAAGTTGAAACGTGTTGCTGACAAGATTTTATCAGAAAATACACCTGTGTCATCAGTTTACATAACATAGTTGTTGCAATCCAGCCCAAAGAACATAAAAAGGAGGAATGACGTAATTTTAAAGGTTTATGTTTACCTATAAATAATAAAATCATATTATAGATTTTAGATCATATCAATAATATAATCAATGGAGATGCATCGCCTATAAAAGTCTCCATTTTAGGGTGAAATTCTGGCTTCCGCTTTGGTTAAAATTAAATGCACAGGAGAAGGTGCTCTTTCCAGATTTTAGATCTTCTTTTTCCTAAAAGATAAAGAAACTTTACACAACATACTGGCATTACTACCTGCTGCACCAACATACTGAATGTTTCAAATTCGCAATTAAACATCCTCAGTGTGCGAACATTAGAAGGTCACCAACAGGACAGGAGGAGAAGACAGCAAGCAATCCTTCTGCACCTCCGTTTGAGGAGAGACCAAAGAGAAGGGTGGCAGTGTGCTTCTATAGTGGTCGTCTGTTTGAAAAGATCTGTCATGGGAGATTTATAATTGCATCCTTATTTCAATGCATTTTCCCCTGCATTTGTTTGTTTCCAGTTTACATGCCAACCGCCGAACGTCCTGTGGTCTGAAATGGTCTGAAAGTCCAAACCATCCAAAAAATGTTTTCACATCAGAAACGAACCGAACCATGGCTCAGTTTGATACGGGCTGAGACTACCTCTTTTCATCTGACCAAATTTTGTATGTTTTCAAACCTGTATTTTTGGTGCAGACTAAACTGAAAAGTCAGAAAGTCTGGACCAAATGAGGTAAGTGTGAAAGCCCCCTAATATAACTAAGCTCAACTTCCCTTTCACACCTACAGAATGTGTTGCTGGATATATGTTTAGACAGTGTCATCATCCCATTTACACCGGATCTTATCTTTCTGCACACAACAAGAAATTATTTTAGAAATATTGTTCAAGACAGCAGTGCAATCAAAGTATTATCTAGTTATACTTTAAGTTATATCCCACATCAATAGATAACATAGCAGTAAACACAGTGGTGGGGTCTGTTGAAAATAATAAGGAAGATGATGGTTGACTGAAAGCCTGCGACCTTACAAGGCAAGACACAAAACTAACACAAAAAACCCTGAAACAAACCACAGAGTGACATAATGAAAACTGATTCTCTGTTTATTGGCAACCAGAAGTTAGCGAAGCCACAGTCCTGCTGGTTGACATGAGCTCAACTTAAACTGTCAGTTTCGTATTTATACAAATAGAGATCTGCTGCTGTGATAGCAACACTTAGACAGTGTTGGGAAGAACACTGAGTTTACTGTGTGTAGTTTTTGAGGGAATCACATTTCACCTATTTTCATCTGGTCACCCTGCTGTTACATTCAGAAAGGGAGTTATCCAACCCGCCACAGCACAGATCTGTGAAAAAGAAGTCATGTTGTTCGTCATCTCATCTGTGTCGTCATGTCAGAAGTCCTTTGTAATGTTGGATAGAAAACATGGCGAAGGCAGCATTTAAATGACATTGTCCTACTCTTGGCTTTTTTGTAGTGACAGCAGAGCAGGAAATCAAACATTACAATTTCAACTAGCAGGCCGGTAAAAACTTAAGAAATTAAGGCCCTGAGGCTGCAGGAAGAAAGTTATAGAGAGCTGAATTCAGGATGTCAGGTCTGAACGAACTGGTGAAATCTCTCATTCAACATTTCCTTCAAAGGTTTCTCTCTTAATGAAACTAGTTCCTTGGGTTTCCTGTCCATATTGTTAGACAAATCACTGCAGCAGCTTCTATTTGAAATGGAAACAGTGTTGACTGTGAGTGCAGAAAAACAGAGGGTGGGACCTGCCCAGGGTCTACAGATGGAAATGAGCTGGTAGCTGAACCTGCTACAAAGCTGCTGCTTCTCTTCTGAGATATAAATAAATGCAATAAACAAAAACAGCAATTCCCATAAAAAATAAGTAACTTGATTCTAACATTTTTTTTCCAGTTTTGAGTCTCTGCTGTCTAAAACCGTTTACAACATTCAGTCCACTCTGTCTTCTGTTGTAGTACAGACACGTCTGGGTACACACGGGGATGCTCTTTAGTCTAAAGAACAGCGTATGTATAAAGTAGGAGACGGGTTTGTGTCCCATCACAGTGTTATGGGGACTGGGATACTGGACTCAGAAGCAGACTCAGATCAATTTAAACAGTTTTTATTGGAAGGAGTTGGCTTATGATACGGAGGACGGAGGGTCGGAGCTGTGCAGAGGGCAGACCAGGGAGAGGATACCTGAGTATCCAGGCAGGCAGTAAGCTGAGCGTGGTAGTCGGCACTGTCTCCAGGAAGACAGTGACCCTGAGCACGGGGAGAACAGGGTAAGTTAGATTCTCACAGAGAAAATACACAAGAAATGTCACTATAAACAATATTGGCCTCAGCGCAAATTTAGCTGACGATCTGGCAAAGAACTGGGCTGACATATTGCATATTGACATATTGACTCCAATTAGCTTTTGGAGAAGTCATTAGACTATGTGATTAGAAATCACATCCGCTCTAAGTTCGCAGACGCAAAAATTAAGCATACAAAGAAAAGAACACTGAACCTACTGCGAAGCACGGAGGAGGCTCAGTTATGTTTTGGGGCTGCTTTGCATCTGGCACAGGGCCTCTTGAATCTGTACAGGCTACAATGAAATCTCAAGACTATCAAGTCATTCTGAACCTAAATGTGCTGCCTAGTGTGAGGAATCTTGGTCTCTGTTGCAGGTCATGGGTCCTCCAACAGCATAATGACCCGAAACACAGCTAAAACCACCCGAGAATGGCTAAGAGCAAAACACTGGACTATTCTGAGTTGGACGTCTCTGGGCCCTGATCTAAATCAGGCTGGACATCTCTGGATGGAGCTGAAACATGCTGGAACAGTTTGCTTATGAGGAGTGGGCCAAAATACCTGTTGACAAGTGTCAAAGCCTTATTAAGGGTTGATTGCAGTGACTGCCTCAAACGGTTGTGCAACAAAATATTAAGGTCAGGGTACCATCATTTTGGTCCAAGCCAGTTTTTAAAAATAATTCTGTTGAACCACAATTCAAAAGAAATGTCTCATTTTACAACAGTTAGTTTTCAGTAGATTTCTATTTATTATTACATTTTTTCAATTTCAACTTATTTCAGACACCATCGTGGGTTTTTCTTTCTTTAAAAGAGGCAAGGCAAGTTTATTTGTATAGCACATTTGAACAACAAGGTAATTCAAAGTGCTTTACATAAAACATAAAAACAACAGGGATATATAAAAAAGTTTAAAAGCAACAAAATATAATAAATGTTACATTGTAAAAAGCTAAAAATGAAGAGAAAGAAAACAGGACAGTAAAAGTTACAGTGCAAAGAAGGGTACCAACAATTTTGTCCACATCTGTATATAGTCCTCTGCAATCTAACCTATAGAATTACTACTTTATTGCAATAAAATATGTATAATATAAAATCCAACATAAAAGAATTGTAATTATTTTATATAACCCACTGTCAAATGATGATGATGATGATGATGATGATGATGATGATGATGATCTTCTCTTTATGGATCTGGAAATCAAAAAATATATAACTGAAAAATATATAATTGATACATGAACCCTATTACACCATCAAAGCAGTTATCAGATATACAGAACAATTAATGAAATTTTAAATTCCTTCAAATTATTTTTAAATGAACTAAAACATTTACATTGACTGTAATTTCAAATGCATGCAGACCTAAAGTTATATGGTAAAGCAAATTCATTGTCACATACACATGCATGTAGCAATATTCATTCTCTGCACTTAACCCATCACTCCAGGGAGCATCGGTCAGCCACTGTACACACGGACGCCTCTATATTATATGTACATTGAGTGTATTTAATGATGGTAATATGAAAGAATTTTAGCAAAAATTGTGTTTAAATACAAATGACCCAGAAGCTAATGTTAATATTTGTACCTGCAGGAGTATGTGGAATCACATTACAGTAGTCAGAGCTCCTTGTGGGATGATTTCGTATTCCTGTTAAAACAAAATGATAAAAAAATTAAAGCCGTCTTTTTCAGTACCTACAAAATATGTTAATACCAATGTGACCTTTAGCAGGGGCACATACTTTTGGTAGTTATTCTGGGATTTTGAAATAACATTCACTTTATTTTTGATGTTTCATATTTTGTGTACTCACTCCTCTTCCCAAGATCTTTGAGCTGAAACTCAGATATGACACGGCTGTATTCTGTAGTTATATCTGCAGGTCTGTCACCTGAAATTAGAGGTTAAGTTTTAACCTGCTTCAATTTTAATCACTCAGTTAAAATCACATACTTGGGACTGCTCTGCATAAAGCACAATTTATACTGTACCACGTATGTTGTTTCCACGGCCACCAATTGTTTCATAGGCACAATCATCACCTACAGTAAAAATCAAAAGTCAAGTTTTCAATTTAGTTTAACAGTGTTAAATCTGCTGCACAAAGAATGCTGTAATTATACTATATATAATAGCTGATATGTACTAGTTTGGCAGCTGTAAAGGTGATTCAGCATTAGATGGAGGACTGACCTTGGAGAAGAGAGGAGTATACTTGCTGCTCATTTTCATCTTGGTTTACAGTTGGTACTGTAGCAGCGGTCTGATTGGTTCTCTGAGTTTGGATGAGCCTGAGACATGTAGACATTGTAAACAATGCACATGAGTAGAAAAATGTCAAGATTAGTAAACTTAAACAGTCTGTCGTGGTTTTCGGTTTGTATTGTTCCTTCCTGTTTTATTTTGAAAGTATCCTTCCTCGTGTGTCTCGTATAACTTTGCCTCCTGTCTTTGTATGTTTTCCTGCTTGTATGATTGTCTCCCTTATAATTTTCACCTGTGTCTTGTTATTCCCATTGTCACTGTTATTAGTCTGTCAGGGAGAACATGCAAACTGCTTTCCCTGGCCTTGGAAAAGGCCAGGACAACTGGATTTGAACCCAGGACCCTCTTCCTATGAGTCCACAATGCTTTCCACTGAGTGGCCCAGGCTTTTATAGAGAAGACTGTTTCAAAGGAAACAGACTTTCAGAGACAGACTGTTTGAAAGGAAGAGAGGACTGTAGTGAGCGCATTGCGATGTCAGGTGTGACTTTGAAGCAATGGAAAACTGATTACATGGCTCTTGAGTCCAGTAGGACAGCCAGCTTTAGTTACCATGACCAGGTAAGAAGTGCACTGCCATTGTAGAAGTAACCTCGCCTACCTCAAATCCAGCTTTGCATTACAGGTCCCCAGATCCCTTATTTCTATGTCTGTGCTTGGCTCAGTGTGAAAGTTAATAAATCTTATGTTTAAGATGGGACTATTGTACCAACCTGTAACAACATGTATCTGTGAAAGACAGATTGGTCCCGTGAGACTGGATGAACCTGAAATATGCGGTAAACAATGTAAGTCAGTAGTAAAAACTATTAAAAGTAATAAGTAAATAATTTACATTATGTTTAAGGTGAGTGTTGCACCAACCTGTGACAACATGTATCTGTGAAAAGACAGTAATAAATCAGTTACATGATGTTTTGCAAACTGAACCACTGAGCCATGACATGGAATCATAATTCCTCAGTATTTTTAATAAGCGGAGAGTAAATCAACTAAAATTAACAGTAAAAGGTTTCACCCTTGGACTTCTTGTACCAACACATCAGCAGTGGCAGAGGAAGAACCAGAAAGATGCCGATAACCAGCCCAACAATCAACAACACAGGAACTGGAGAGCTAGACGCTGCAATAATAAAGAGTAAGTATTAATTGTACTTTGTCTATGAAATGATTACACAAAAGAGGACCCCACTCAAGGGTCAACATGACTGAAAGCAGATCAGTGATCTGGAAAAATATAGAACAAAAGCATCATCAACAATATTGTGTAACTTTTGTTCTCTTTTCTGATTAATCCCAGTAAGGCTTCACTGAGGAAGGTGTTTGTGTTTGTCAGGTAACTAAATGATGACTGATTTGCATAGCTGTGAGGCATATGAGGCATATAACAAATACATTGACTAGTCTAAACATCTTAAGACAACAGGAAATAGCTAGTTAACATGTCAGTTTTGGGTGATACCACTTCAGTGGTTTCTGAGGGGACACTACATCTAAAAACCAAATAATTTCCCGCTCAACCTACCTTGTGTGAAATGAGATTAAGAAGTAATACAGATTGATTTAAAACCACTGTGAGATATATGATGGGGGAGGACGTAATCTTTCAAAACTTAAAAAACACACTTGTAATAAAGAACAAGAGCTGTTAACTGTAAATGCATTGGCAAGAAGCTGACAAACAACAGTCTTTATATCTAATTTTTGGTCAAAATTATTGCAAGGGCCAACTCAGTAGTCCCTGGATATTGGTACAGGGACATGTTTTACAATACCTACTGAATTCTACACCTTGAACATAACAAAATGTATCAACAGGTCTGAATAGTTTTGAATGCACCTTAAAGGAATACACATTTCACTGCTAATCATTTATTTACTTTGTACTTGTTGCATGTTTCATTATTAAATAATAATGTCGAAAACACATTATTTTAGACAAACTAATAAATTAAACTAAGCTGTCTTCTAATGAATTACATTTCAATCTCAGATTGTAACACAGTTTACAAAAGCTGCGGAAACTGTTTTAATCGCACTCACATCTTACTGAGATCCACCTCTCTGGTGATGATCGACTCAGGTGACCTTGTGGTGACTCTCTTCCTTCACATTTATAAAAGCCTTCATCTGACTTTGACACTGCAGCAATAGTCAGCTCACTTCTGGTACCACGTTGGATGAGTTTTGCATTTTTATAGAAATCCACAATAGAAAGAACATTTTCTTTCTTCATCTTGCAGCTCAGAGTGACAGAATCTCCCTCAGCCACAGGATGGGCAGGGCTCACCAGGATCAAATCACTGTCTGTAAAAACATCAAAGAATATGAGTTGAGCTGGTGCTGGTTAGTTCAATCAATCAATCAATCAATCTTTATTTATATAGCACTTTTCATACAAATAACATGTAACACAAAGTGCTTCACACTATAGAAAAATTAAAAAGATAAAATATTAAAAAATGAAATAAAATATAAAAGCAGGTCAAGCCCAACAATCAATCCCCATCTTACCAAAAAATAAATAAATAAATAAAAATACAGCTCAGTTAAAAGCTTGGTTAAATAGGTATGTCTTTAGTTTGACTTTAAACAAATCCAGATTTCCTGCTGCTCTCAGCTCAACAGGAAGCGTGTTCCACAACCTCGGGCCATAACATTGAAAGGATGCCTCACCGTAGGTTTTAGTTGAGGCTTTCGGAATAATTAGAAAGCCACTATCAGAGGAGCTGAGGGTTCTGGTAGGTTCATAAGGTAAAAGCAAATCTGCTAAGTATTCTGGACCAATATCATTAAGTGACTTATAAAGTAGTAAAAGGATTTTAAAATCCATTCTAAAATAAACTGGTAGCCAATGCAGAGACTTTAGGATAGGGGTAATGTGTGTTCTCTTTCTGGTCTTAGTCAAAAGACGTGCAGCAGCGTTTTGAACCAGCTGCAGTTTAGAGATTTTGTTTTTCGGAAGGCCAGAAAGCAGAGCATTACAGTAATCAATCCTGGAAGTAATAAAAGCATGGGTAAGTGTCACAGTGTTTGCTTGAGAGAGAAAGGGTCGTACTCTAGCAATGTTCTTGAGATGATAAAAAGTGGTCTTAGAAACATTTCTAATATGTGACTCAAAACTAAGATTTGAGTCAAAAATAACTCCCAGGTTTTTCACCTTATCACAGGGACTTAGTGCCAGCATTCGTAATTTCATTTTAAATTTCTCCGTCTGAGATTCAGAACCAATGACCAGTACTTCTGTTTTGTCCTGATTGAGCTGCAGAAAATTTTCTGCCATCCATGACTGTATGTTTAGGAAACAATTAAAAATAGTGTCTACTGGTCCTGGGTCATCAGGGGACACGGCAATGTATAGCTGGGTGTCATCAGCATAACTGTGAAAATTGATGCCGTGGCTCCTGATGACATCTCCATCAGGAGATACATAATTTGTATGTACAAATTAAAAAAGGTTGGGCCTAAAATTGAGCCCTGTGGCACACCACAATTCATTTTATGTCTTCTGGAAAAAGATTCATCAATACACACAAAGAATTCTCTATCAGTGAGATATGATCGGAACCAATTTAGAACAGTACCTGAGAGGCCAATCAGCTTGTGCAGTCTGTTTAGCAGAATTGAGTGATCTACTGTATCAAAAGCTACACTTAGGTCAAGTAGCATTAATATTGATGTTTTTTTCATATCCATGTTCCATCTAAGATCATTAACAATTTTTACCAATGCTGTCTCAGTACTGTGATTGATTCGAAAACCAGACTGGTATTTATCATAAATATTTTGGGAATTAATAAAATCATTCACTTTCTCTAAAATTTTACTTTGAAATGGCAGATTGGATACCGGTCTATAGTTATTGAGTACTGTAACATCTAAATTATTCTTCTTCAGAAGGGGCTTCACCATAGCAGTTTTAAAAACTGTCATATTTTGATCAAATCATATTTGATGGAGAAATATTAGAAATATGGAGAACATACTGTATTTTTCTAATTTTCTCTCTGATGTCCCCTGGCTGCTCTGCCTCAACTCTGTGATTCACACAGTTTCCTGATGGACAGATAGCTTTAGTTGTTGCTGATGTTAGTTAACAGCTAACTAGCACTGTTATTAACTTAGTTAGCTGTGCAACCAATGGTCAACTAACCTTTGCCCGCACTGGCAGCTCGCAGCACAGGGTGAGTGTTTGTATTTATCCCAGACTGTATGAACGTGTTTACACCTTTACTCCAGCACTGGAGGTTTTCTGGACAGAGGCAGAGGGACCCAGCAGGGAATTATGGCGGCGCATGCCCTGAATTGGGAACCAGAGCCGGGCAAGCGGACAAGGAAACCACCCTCTGCAGCCTCCAAGTTAGCACGGTATGAACAGGACCAAACACAGCCTCAGAGACCAACAGGGAATCCAGTACTGAAATGATCCACACAGAGCTCCTTGATGGACATAATTGATGGATAGCTTTACTTTTTGCTAAACCTCTAACTGTAGCCTATCTGCCTGTATCTGTGGCTCTGTCGGTTAGCCGTACTGCTAGCGGTTCTACTAGCTTACTCAGCCCCGTGTTGCCAAGAGCCAAACCCGGTAGAAAAACCACCTCGGGACTGTGTTCCCAGTGGACAAACTGGCCTATGTCGGTCTCGGAGGCTGTACTCGTTCCTGGTCCGGTTGCCGTGTTCTCTCACTGAGAGCTGGAACCAGTCTGCACAGAGCCTACATGACGGGGTGGGGGCGTAACACAAATTCGCTGCTACTGGAGACTGTAAAGTCCAATCAATATCTGCAACACGTCGCTTTGTAGCTTTGTGTTTTTACAGAAACACGTACATATACCTTAGACCGTATATAAAAAAACATATAAAGAAGCAAACTGCGTTTTCTGTTCATGGAAACTCTCTGCTTAAAGTAATCCTTACGAGTAAACCCCAATTTTTCAAAATGTTCCTGTCTGTGAGTATCCTGCTGGTATCTAGTGGGCTCTGTCCCCCTTCTGCATTATCTAAATAGGTAAGTATGGCTACGTGTTGGGATGATTGAAACAGGATCGATCGAAGTGTTTCATCGTCCCAACAGTGACTCCTAACATTTAAACATCTCTAGCTTCTATACTGTAAAACTTTGACTTTTAAAACTTCAGGGTGTATTAAAGTACTATCTAATCTGTCATGTGATCATGACCATGGCACATGGTCTGTAGTCTCTGGATATTGATACAGGGACATGTTTTACCATACCTAATGAATTCTACACCCTTCAACATAACAAAATGTGTGAAAGGGTCTGAAAAGTGTTGAATGTACTGTAAAGTAATACACATGCAGAAACTTTAATCACACTCACATTTAACTGACATCCAACTTTCTGTTGACGTCCAACTCCCCTGATCTTGTGGTGAATATTTTCCTTCACATTTATAAAAGCCTTCATCTGACTTTGACACTGCAGGGATAGTCAGCTCACAAGTGGTACCACGTTGGATGAGTTCTGCATTTTTATAGAAATCCACAATAGAAAGAACACTTTGTGTCTTCATCTTGCAGCTCAGAGTGACAGAATCTTCCTCAGTCACAGGATGGACAGGGCTCACCAGGATCAAATCACTGCCTGTAAAAACATCAAAGAATATGAGTTGAGCTGGTGCTGGTTAGTTCAATCAATCAATCTTTATTTATATAGCACTTTTCATACAAATAACATGTAACACAAAGTGCTTCACACTATAGAAAAATTAAAGCTGGTGCTGGTTAGTTGACTTTAACGTGTCTTCCTAAATTATTCTTTCTTGCAGATATCTAAAATTAAAACCAGCATACATAATATAGTGTTTGTTTTAATTTTGTTCATGGAGATTCCACTCAAACTAGGCATTTTATTTCAGTGGGTGGTAATGGCACTTTCTCCGAGCAGCCAACCTTCATTAGATAGGATTCAGCTTTACTGTCATTATGCAGAGTACAGGCAGAGTTGGGAGGATTACTTTCAAAATGTAATCTGGTCCAATTACTAATTACTTACTAAAAATGTAATCAGTAATGCAATCCAAGTACCACAAAATAAAAGTAATGTCATCTAATTACTTTTAGTTACATTTGAAATACTTCAATGCCAAATAGACAAATGAAGACCACAGAATATCAATCAATTAGTTGTCTGGGCTACATTCAGACTGCAGGCTAAGGTGACCCAAATCCAATTTTTTTGCCCATATGTGTGACCATATGTGCTTCTCAAAGTGCCATTTTAGTCTCAAGTACTGAGAATTTATGAAATTCACTCCTACTTTTAAACTTAAGTAGAAGAGTAGAAGTAGAAGAATCACTCTTATTCTCTCAGTTATTTAAGACAGCTCCAGAGGTCTTTCAAGTGGTTAGGAGTTGCCAGTAGAGCTTGTGATGGTGCTGTGTAGACTGAGTGGAGACTGATACATGCGAAGATGGAGGGGAAGTATTCTGACAACGTTTAATTTGGACTTGTATAGGCTCGGAGAATTCAATTGCTGTGTTTCCTTAGTCCCTTGTTACAATCGTCTTGGCTCTCTCCTACAGTATGTGAATATATATATATGAATATATGTAGATGTATAGAGAAGAAGTGGACAGAGTTAGATTACGGAGATTGCAAATATAAGGTGAGGTTGTTCATTTGTGACTCCGTTTCACGATCAGAATTTAATCCATTCAGTCGGTAATATTTGAAAACGCTACACCAACCGCACGTATACAATTTTACCCGCATTTACGTTAGCGGAGCGCTAAACCGTTGGTAGTTGGTAGTTGGTAGTTATATGGTTTAACTACCAACACAAACATTTTTATTAGAATAATGTTTAAGTTGTTTAATGAAAGTTACACTGAATTTTGGGGATGCAGTTCCCCTTCGAGGGGAACTCGAACTGCGTCGGTGACGACACTATGGGAACGCCTTTAGGCGTGGCAGGGCTGAATGCGAATGAAAACTACTCCAATCCTATTGGCTTTAATGAGAACGGTAGCATGTGACGGCGTAACCGTAGGCGTATATAAGCACGCCGGCACATAGGTACGTTAGCTTTTTTTCTATTCAGCAGGCACTTGGCTAATGTTGTTAGTGGAAAGCTCCAGCAAGAGAAGAATGGCTAAGGATTACCCACCTGGAAGTCGCAGTACGTCCTCTGAGATGAGCCAGTTCCGCAGATGTGTTCCTCCCTGCCCACGGTTTCTCACGGTAGGAGATTCCCACGAACTGTGTGTTGCTTGTTTGGGTCTGCCGCACGCCACAGCAGCTCTCGAGGGGGCTGGCTGTGGCCATTGCGAGGCTTTACCGATCGCGGTACTGAGGTCCCGCGATAGCACTCTTCACAGAGGGCGGCAGGATACGCTCTCCCGTGGCTCAGGCCCTGCGGTTGCTGAGGCAAACCGACAGCTCGGTCATGGGGATCGCAGCAGGACTTGCTGGAGGATCTTGAGGCGGCTGAGGCCCTTTCTCTGCCTTCATCTGCAGACTCCGACTCTCCTCGTTCCCTTCGAGAGCCCGGTTTTCGGCTTCTTCCACCGGAGCGCTTCGCCCGGCGAGGCATGTGCGCTCTGACTCTGAGGAGCTAGATGCGCTAGCCGCCCTCGAGGAGGAGGAGGACTTCCGGATGTCGGGCCGACGTCATCAGAGGAGCGCCGCGCCGGATTGTGATGAGCTGCTGGAAGTGATGACGCGGGCTGTGGCTAAACTTAGCCTGGATTGGCCACCAGCCATGCAGAAGCCCGACACCAGCAGCAGGCTGGATGATCGCTTCCTCAGGAGCCATGCAGCGCCACCACGCTGTCCCAAGACTTACACAATGAGTTGTGTAAGTCTTGGGACAAGCCCTTTTCGGCCAGGCTGTCTACTAGAGTACAGCAACGTGGCGGGGATTAAGGGCCAGGGATACGGGAGTGTGCCGCGAGTGGAGGAAGATCTGGCGAGTTATCTCTCCCCTCGGCTGGCTTCATCCCTCCACCAACCAGCGCTGTCGACTAGACCGTGCCGTGTCACATCAGCACTAGTCGGCAAAGCATTCATGGCAGCAGGACAAGCCGGTGCGAGTCTGCACACCATGGGGATTTTGCAGGCATACCAGGCGGACCTGCTCCAAGACATGGCTCAGAGGGGGGCTCCTACACAAGAGGAGATGATGGAGCTACGCAGAGCCACAGACCTGTCACTCAGGGTCACAAAAGAGACGGCTCGGGCGGTGGGCAGGTCCATGTCCGCCCTGGTGGCCACGGAGAGGCACCTCTGGCTGAACCTGTTGGATATCAGGGAGAAGGACCGCAGGTTTCTCCTTGATGCTCCGGTCTCCACCACTGGGCTGTTTGGAGACACGGTTAACTCCGTAGTGGACAGGTTCCGGCACGTGAAGACTCAGGATGAGGCCTTCAGACGGTACTTCCCCCGCCGGGCTGGGCCCCGTTCTGGCAGACCAGCTAGTGCGTCCCAACCATCCACCAGCACACACCGCCAGGACCAAAAACAGAGTGTGGCTTCTCGTGCTCCCCCTGGAACAGCTTGGGACAGGAGACGTCGGCGCCCGCGCTCCCCCCCCCGACAGACAGGATTTGAGAACCGTCATCCAGTCGAGGAGGAGCCAGACGAAGAGGTCCTGACTTGGTGGTCCAGCCCCGGAGGCCGACTGAGGTCCCCTCCAGAGTGGCTAGCAGCGCAGGTTTCCCGCTGCCGAGGCGCTCGGGACGCGCTCACCACCACCGAACCTCCACCATCCTGCCGACCCCGAGGGGCTGCAGTCGACCAGAGGTTCGGCTTCCAAAGTGTGGGCTATCGGGGGTCTTTACCTGCCAGCTTGCTTCAGGAGACCGCCCGAGTCCAGCACAAAGCACCGGCCACCAGCCCCGAGGGGTTGGTCCCGCTGGCGGAGTTCGCAGAGACCTGGCGGAACTTGGCAGAAGTATCCCCCTGGGTCTGCGCACCGTCATCGAGGGATACAGGCTGCAGTTCCGGGTTCGTCCCCCCAGCTTCGCAGGGGTGGTCCAGACCAAGGTACGACTGGAGCAGCGCCCGGTGCTGGGACAAGAAGTACGCACGCTGCTGGAGAAAGGGGCGGTGGAGATCGTCCCCCCGCTGGGAAGCGAGTCGGGTTTTTACAGCCGGTACTTCATCGTTCCCAAAAAGGACGGAGGCCTGCGCCCAATCCTGGATCTGCGGGTTCTGAACCGGTCTCTGAGGAGATACAGGTTCAAGATGCTTACCATCCCCGCCATTGTGAGTCACATCCGGTCCGAGGACTGGTTTGTCACCATAGATCTCAAGGATGCGTACTTCCATATCCCCATCCGTCCATCCCACAGGAAGTTTCTAAGGTTTGCCTTCGGAGGCGTGGCATACCAATACAGGGTCCTTCCCTTCAGCCTAGCACTCTCCCCCTCGCACCTTCACCAAGTGCATGGATGCAGCTCTGACCCCTCTCAGGCTCCAGGGCATCCGAGTTCTCAATTACATCGACGACTGGCTAATTCTGGCACAATCCCGAGAGCTGGCGGTTCGACATCGAGATGTCGTTCTCGCTCATCTTCAACGTTTGGGGCTGAGGCTCAACGTGAAGAAAAGTGTGTTGGTGCCCACCCAGAGAACTACGTTCATAGGGGTGATGTGGGACTCAGGAACGATGCAGGCACAGCTGTCTCCAGCACGTATCCAGTCCATCTTGACCACAGTAAAGGGAGTGAAGTTGGGCCACGCCATCACAGGAAAACACTTCCGGAGGATATTGGGCCTCATGGCAGCAGCTTCCAGCGTAATACCTTCTGGTCTACTGCACATGAGGGCCCTACAGTGGTGGCTGAAGACCAAGGGATTCTCCCCGAGGGGAAATCCGTTCCGCCTGATACGGGTCACGCACAAATGTCTTCATGCCCTATCAGAGTGGAAAAAGCCTTGGTTCTTGTCCCAGGGACCCAAGTTAGGGGCATCTTGTCGCCGTGTAATCGTTTCGACAGACGCTTCCCTCACTGGGTGGGGCGCGGTCATGGGAGACCGCTCGGCGCAGGGGCTCTGGCAGGAGCATCATTCGTCATGGCACATCAATTGCCTCGAGATGCTGGCGGTGTTCCGGGCTCTGAGGAGCTTCCTGCCCGAACTCCGGGGTCACCACGTTCTTGTCAGGTCCGACAACACGGCAGTGGTGGCCTATTTGAATCACCAGGGGGGTCTGCGCTCGCGCCCTCTTTGCAGACTGGCGCACCAGATCCTCCTGTGGTCCCGACGGAAGCTACTGTCCATCAGAGCAATGTTCATTCCGGGACTCCAGAATCAGGGAGCAGACTCGCTGTCGAGGCAGGGGCCGAGGCCCGGGGAATGGAGACTCCACCCCGAGGTGGTGGAGTCATTGTGCGTAAGGTTCGGGCCCATAGACGTGAACTTGTTTGCGTCTCAAGAGACTACGCACTGTCCTCTATGGTTTTCCCTGACACCTCCGGCCCCACTAGGGCTGGACGCCATGGTGCACTCGTGGCCGAGGCTACGTCTGTACGCTTTTCCCCCAGTCGCTTTGCTCCCGGGGATCCTGGAGAGGGTCCGTCAAGACGGTATTCGGCTACTACTAGTAGCGCCGTTTTGGCCGACCCGGGTGTGGTTCTCAGACCTGCTGGATCTCCTGGAAGGTCCGCCATGGCAGGTCCCTCTGAGGAGAGACCTGCTGTCCCGGGAAAGGGGCCGGGTTCTTCACCCTTGCCCCACCCTGTGGCGGCTGTGGGTCTGGCCCTTGAGGGGGCACAGTACCTAGAGGCGGGCCTAACGACAGGAGCAGTCGAGACACTCCTTAGCTCCAGGGCCCCATCCACACGGAGGATGTACGGCATCAAATGGAAGGTTTTCTCTACATGGTGCAGAGAACGCACGCTGGACCCAGTTACCTGCCCGGTGGTTCAGGTGCTGGAGTTTTTTGCAAGACCGCTTCTCTGCAGGCCTTTCCCCATCCACCCTCAAGGTGTATGTGGCAGCTATATCAGCTTTCCACACCCTTTGTAGGGATGGGTCTTTGGGGAGGCTTCCACTAGTCGTGCGATTCCTCCGTGGGACCCGGAGGATGAGACCTGTGACTCGCCCCAGAGTTCCCACCTGGGACCTGGCAGTGGTGCTCGAAGCTTTGGCTGAGGCCCCCTTTGAGCCCCTTGAGTCGGCTGAGGCCAAGTACTTGACCCTGAAGATGGCTTTTCTCCTCGCTATCACTTCTCTGAGGAGGGTGGGGGACCTCCAGGCTTTGTCAACTGCTCCACAGTGCCTGGAGTTTGCCCCAGGGAATAGGAGGGCCATCCTGCACACTTTTCCAGGATACATTCCTAAGGTGCAGTCCAACGTGATGGGTCCCGTGGTACTGCAGGCATTCTATCCTCCACCTCATGTGACGGCAGAAGATGAGAGACTGCATTTGCTCTGCCCCGTCAGAGCACTGAGTACGTATACTCAGAGGTCCTCTCAATGGAGGAAGGCAGACCAATTGCTGGTATGTTTCGGGTCCCCCAAGGCTGGGCTCCCCGCTTCCAAACATACGATCAGCAATTGGATCGTTCAGACTATTTCCCTGGCTTATAAGGTGCGCAACTTGCCTTCACCTATGGCTGTAAGGGCTCACTCCACAAGAGGCATGGCAGCCTCCACGGCTCTCCCTCTCTGGAGCATCTCTGCAGGAGGTCTGTGATGCAGCTGGCACTCCTCACACCTTCATGCGTTTCTACAGTCTGGACCTTCCCTCCGCACCCGGCACCCGTGCGCTCTCGCTCTAGGTCGTGCCCACTGGTTGCCTGCACGCTAGGGCAGGCGGGGGTTCGGTACGGCATAGTGGGTATCTCGTTCCCATAGTGTCGTCACCGGCGCAGTTCGAGTTCCCCTCGAGGAGAACGTCTCGGGTTACGTGGGTAACCCTTGTTCCCCGAAAGGGAGCGAGACACTGCGTCGGTTCACCGCACCTCTCCCCGCCTGGAGTGCCTTGCTTCATAGTAAGAGCTAACGTACCTATGTGCCGGCGTGCTTATATACGCCTACGGTTACGCCGTCACATGCTACCGTTCTCATTAAAGCCAATAGGATTGGAGTAGTTTTCATTCGCATTCAGCCCTGCCACGCCTAAAGGCGTTCCCATAGTGTCGTCACCGACGCAGTGTCTCGTTCCCCTTTCTCGGGGAACAAGGGTTACCTACGTAACCCGAGACGTTTTCTTGCTCAGCTTTGTTGCTCTCAGGCCGCGGCCTTCACATTTTGGTAAGAACACACGTGTCATATTTTGCACACACACCCGGCAAGTCAAACATTGTTGCTAGCAGGCTGTATCAGAGGCCCAGACGAGGCCATAATTTAGAATAAATTGCATATCCAAATGAAGGACAATGGGGCGTGTTGTATTCTAACATAATGTTGATAGGAACTGGGCCCAGGCCTGATAAGAAGAACAGATTTATGAACACAAGGGGTCCTTGCATGAAGACTGCAACTCAGAAGGATGTGAAGGTCATCATGTAACGCAGCACACAGCACACAAACTTGGAGTGCATGTTTTCAACCAACTGTGTAATTGTTTTATGCATATACAATGATTTGCTAATATCAAGTTGATGTCTTATTAATCAGTGTCACAGTCTTATTTCTTTAAAAATGTTAAACGTTGTGTACACTACTGTTTAATTTTGAATATGTATGGAAGAGATGGTGGGTCTTACGACCATCAACAGGAGGAACGAGACAGGATATATCAATCAATGTAATACAGAGTTGTAGGAGTTTGATGTTTTTGTATTTGCACTTGTTTGAAATGAGTTGATTTGAACTTTACTGTTGTCATTGTCTCATTGAAGATTATCAACTGAAATCTGTGTGTCGTCTGCATAATTATGGTAACACATTTTGCTGTCAAACACTATATAATGCAAAAAATTTAAATAATACAGATACAAAAATTATGTGATTAAAACTCACTCTGAACAGTGATGTTGACGGCATTGCTGAACTGTCCTGTGTCAGACTCACACCAGACCACTCCATCAATGTTCTGTGATTTATTGGCATTGCATGTGGATCCAGCCTGTATCCCCCAGGAAGAACAGGTTGTCAGGTGGCCAGATTTAGAAAAACTTCTCACTCTCCACTCAGCAGAGTTTCCGTCACAGCTCAGTGACACAGACTCTTCGGTGAAGTGCTGCACTCTGTCAGGACTCACTGTGAGAGACGCCGCTAGATAAAAATCTGAAAAACAACACAACGAGGGGACAAACAAAGCATTAAATATTAAGATTAAAAAGACCACAATGGAAATAAACCTTATTGTGTTTTATTTTGGACTTAATCGCTGTAATTGTTGAGGCTTAAACGGTTCTGGATTGTGCAACAGTGTAACACAGTGGAGAAATCTGTAGTTAACAGATGGTACTTACGCAAAGGTGCATGAATTGTGTTACTGCTCTCTGGGTGTATAACTTCTACTTGAATCCCCAATAAGAAGACAGCAAGCCAACATAAAAAAACTGTCAACACTGTCTTCTTTCACTTTTTGTCCACTTTTTATATCTTTATATAATACAGACTACCTTTTACAAAGTTTTTAATTTTTTTGTTTCTCCTTAAATATTTGCATGCTGTTCTGGGTAGTTCTTCATGTCCCATGTACACTTTGGAGTGGTTAAACGATCAAAGATCAATTTGTCATAATTTCTATGCACGTAATTGATGACTTCAGTGATAAGTTATGGCCATCTTTAAAATCAGACTTCCGAAGAGGGGAACATATTAGTGTATCACTTGATCAATGTCCGCCGTGCCAGAGAGAGCTTGTGATGGTGCTGTGGAGACTGATACATGCGAAGATGGAGGGGAAGTATTCTGACAACGTTTAATTTGGACTTGTATAGGCTCGGAAAAGTCAGTTGCTGTGTTTCCTTAGTCCCTTGTTACAATCGTCTTGGCTCTCTCCTACAGTATGTGAATATATATATATGAATATATGTAGATATATAGAGAAGAAGTGGACAGAGTTAGATTACAGAGATTGCAAATATAAGGTAAGGTTGTTCATTTGTGACTCCGTTTCACGATCAGAATTTAATCCATTCAGTCGGTAATATATCTGCCAGCTAGATCATCACTAAAAATGTCCTGGAAAAGTCCTCAAAAATGATCTTTAGAAAAGAGTAGGAACCCTGTTTAAGAAGGGGAAAAAATGATTACTCTAACACCACATGAATGCACCATCAGTCACCGCTCACCTCTTCCTTTCCAAGTGCGTATAGGAGTAAGTAAGTAAGTAAAGGTTATTTATAAAGCGCTTTTGTCAGATAAAATCACAAAAAGGAGAAGCTAAAGTCGCACTCTGTGATCTTGTGCTAAATATTACGTTTGGTCCTCTATTAGTCCAAATTTGACTTCTCTTCTTACTTCTAATAAACCAGACAACTACAACTGCTACTACTTCTTGTTCAAGAAGAAGTAGTATTGGCAGTATGTGTTGAATGTAGTGACGAAACACGCCCTGTAGAGCAGTTGTGCATTTGGGCTACTGTAGAAACATGGTGGCGCGACACGGCGACTTCCACACATCCTCCTAAATGTTACATGCTGAACCTTTAAAACACTGCGTTTAAACAAATTTGAAAAACAAATTATGTATCATGATGAAAAGGAGCTTAGGAGATTCACTCATTCAGTCCAGTCCAGCAGAACTCAAATGAAAGTTGTTTTCAATGAACAGTTTGTAAACCTGAACATTTGACATGATGCTGGTGTGAGGAAAAATGTTCACCACATTAATTACATTTATTCCATTATGTGTGCGCAGGAAAGGCAAAACAAACTGACCTCCAGACCAGACAAACTTTGGTTCACTGTAATCAGTGTAGTTTACTGGATCTCCTCTTCCAGCTCTGCACTTATATCCTGCTGTGTGTGTCTGTCCATGAACGATGTAGGAATCCTGTTCAGTCCCGTTGCTGCTGCCAGGTAGCAGCTCTTGGTTGTAGGAGTTGTCTGATAGTTTGGGAACAGCCTTATACCAGAAGAACCTCCATCCTGCAGATGGATCTTTAACTCTGCAGCTCAGAGTTACTGAGGCTCCGGGACTCAGCCAGGATGGAGACACAGTGAGGACAGGCTGGGGCTCTGTTGGAGAGGGGTTTGAAGAATAAAAACATGTAACAACCTTTAAATGAACTGTATATTATTCACACTTTGAGAGAAATGTGATGTGACTCACTGTCTGATACTGTTAATTTGACAGGATCACTCAAGTCTGTAGAAGTCTGCTGTGCACTTTTCATTCTGCCTTTACACCTGTAGGATCCACTCAGGGCTGAGTAAGCAAATCTAATCCTGTGTTCATTTTGCTTTGAAGGTTTGTCTGAGCTGGTTGTTTCCCACTCGTACTCCCACTCAGTGTCTCCTCCGTCCTTGATCTCACATCTCAGAGTGATCGTCTCTCCTGAGTAAATCTCAGACCAGTTTGGCTGCAGAGTCACAACAGCCCTGTTTGTGACTGTTCATGTTCATGAATTTACAGTGAGGATACAAAAATGACAATAAATTAAATTTACATCTTAACATAATCCCTTTATCAATTAATAATAAAGGATGAAAAATGCTTTTAAGTTTTGTTTTAAAAAGAAACTCACTTATTTTGTTGATCCAGACTGGATCACTGTACTCTGTGTAGTAAACTGGGTCTCCTCTTCCTCCTCTGCACCAGTAGAGTCCTCCCTGTGAGACCCTGATTTGTCCATCTGAGATGAAGTCAGCATCTTGTGTGGTCAGGGGTTCAGAGGTTTTCTCTCCTCTGTACCAAAAGTATTTCCAACCAGATGACGGGTTCACAGAGCAGCTCAGGGTCACACTGCCCCCTGCTGGAAAGTCTCTCCTGTCAGCTCTCAGTTCAGGTCTTGGTCTCTGTGCTGTTTGATTTAGAACAAATACATAGGTTGGGAGGATTACTTTCAAAATTTAGTCCGGTACTGTCACTAATTACTTCTTTCAAAAATCAGTAATGTAATCCAAGTACCACAATATAAAAGTAATGCAACCTGATTACTTTTAGCAGAGGTGGAAAGTAACAAATTACATTTACTTGCATTATTGTAATTGAGTAATTCTTTGTGTACTCGTTTTTATAATCTTTAATTGAACTTTTACTTAAGTATGTTTTCTCCGAAGCATTGTCCTTCGCTACATTTTAAATCACAGCCTGAGAAAAAACAATTCACGTTTGCGGGTGGCGGGTAGTTAAAAATATTATGAACTCTCTATAATGACAACGTTAGTCTCTAATATTGCACTTTTTTCGGAGCGGGCCGATGCTGTAGAGTGTTGGTGATCGTTCCCTTTGGATGGATGAAGCTCAATGGTCCTTATTTTACGCATGATCCATGATATTACATATATTAGATATTAGGTTAAAAAAGTAACGAAGTACCTTTTACTCTGAGTAAATTTTAAGTGAGCTACTTTTTACTTATACTTGAGTAGATTTTTTTTAACTGTAACGTGTTACGGCTGTATGTTTTTCCTCTGTGCTGTGTCAATGTTCTTTTGTTTTAGGAGTTCTCCAGCTAATTGCCATACGAGGTCCACCTGGCCTTCAAAGGTGGTCCTTAAAAGCTGCTTTGCAAGTGTCAGAGAGGAGGCTTCTTGATTTTGGGACTGCTGGTCTTGCTGCCTCTCAGCTGGGGCATTTCTGTTATGTTGTTGTGTTTTGGTGTTCTTAATTTATTGTCTAATTATGTTAAGAAATTACTGTGATTTTGTTGTTTTAAAGGTGTTTATTTGTGTTGAGTTTGGGTCAGTTGTGGAGTGTTGTTCGCCCCATGTTGCTACCAAAGGTTGGGGCGTAACAAACGTTAAAATTCATCAATGTAACTTAGTACAATATTTTAGCGCTCTTTCCACCTCTGACTTTTAGTTACTTTTGGATTACTTCAATGCCAAATACACAAATAAAAACAACGTGATCTCACATCTGACAGTGATCGTCCCACCACTGAAGATCTGAGTCCAGCTGGGTTGAAGAGTCACAACGGCCCTGTTGGGAACTTTTGGCACAAAAAATACCCAGGTAGGATACTAATAAATATATCAGATTTAAAACACTGTCAGTTGTCAATCAGTCAACAATTTGACGATTGTATGAAAGTTAAACAAACATGGCCCGATAACCATGAAAATTGTTTTGGTTCAATCCTTATTTAAGTGTCGACATGCTTGCAGTCACATGAACCTACACTTACACTTAAATGATGAATAGTAATACTTTTAATATCAGAGGGACTCGTTCAAGGGCTACCACCTGAAATCGCTGTCTGCCCAAGGTTTTATTAATCCTTGGGTATAGCTTAATGATTACAACAATTAGTTATAGTTACCAGTTAGCTATTCATTTTTCAATCAGTTTTCATCAATTAGTTTGATTTAGTATTTGTCAACGGGGCCAGTACCGCCTCCCAGGAGGCATTCAGAAGATGAGTACGTTGGAAGCAATATTTTGGAAAGGGTGGCCCTGAACTGCTTTTTTGACTTATATACTTTGAAAATACAATAGTCTAGGTGACCCATACCAACTGTGAAATTTAACACATGATGTTACTTTAGACTGCTGTGGCGCAGGCAGCACAGCCGCAGGAGAGAGACGCACACAAAGAGAACTCTTCAATATAATTTCTTAATATGGACCACTAAATTATTTTAGGAGGTTTAAAATAAGAAATTAGGTATTTACTGTATCGAAAATCTGTTGTTAAATTGTGCACATTGAAGGCGCACAAGTGCACTAATATAGACCTGAGCGTGTGTGTATGTGTGTGCTTGCACGCGCATGTGTGCAAATAAAGGTGCGAATCTGTGCGCATTTACGCACGAGGCAAAGTGCGTAACTTCACTGATTATTCAATTCAATTCAATTCAATTTTATTTATATAGCGCCAAATCACAACAACAGTTATCTCACAGCGCTTTTCATAAAGAGCAGGTCTAGACCATACTCTGAAGTTATTTACAGAAGCCCAACAATTCCCACCAAGAGCAGCACTAGGCGACACAGGCAAGGAAAAACTTCCTTTTAAGAGGCAGAAACCTCGAGCAGAATTATCAAAACCTTCCAACATGCCAACATTATCGGCCAGGATTTAATTTTAGTTCATTGTTCTGTATGCCTATACATGTCGAAAAGCTCTCACAAACAGTAAAACTGTTTGGAGTAAAGCAGCCGTCCTCCTGAAAAATCCTGAGCTTTTAACAGGAGTTTATTGCATGTTACACCCAAAACACACTCATGACTAATTGACAGACAAAGTGTGCACTGACAATTTTTTTCTGATATTTAACTAATGAAATGGGCATGCCTCAAACACAGCTACGACGTGTGCTTCACACTGTGCGTTTAGATCATTAAAAGAACCCATATGTTAATAATTTACCGTATAAATAATATTTAGAACTAAAATATTTGGTAATTTTGAGTTACTTTTAAATTGTACCAGACAATATAAAACTTAGTTGGAAGTGCTTTGGAAGAGGTTAATTTAAATTTGTGACAAACAATTTTCATTCATGTATCGATACATGTGATGCAGAGAAGATGTATTGAGTACTTTAGTACACACTTAAAAATGATGGGTTAAAAATAACTCAACTTGGGCTGTTTTACAACCCAACCGCTGGATCACTATTGCACCGGTCCAACAGTAGTTATTTTAACCCAGCAAGATGGGTTGGTCATTTTTAACCCAACAGATGAGTTAAATATTCTACCCAAATGCTGGGTTAAGTTAATTACAATTCTGGGTTGATTCAACTACATATATTTGTTATATAGTGTACCCAAATGCTGGGTCAAATTAATTACAATTCTGGATCGATTCAACAAAAATTAAACCATATGCCAGATTAATTCCAACCCTTTACAGTACAATTTAAGAAAATAAATTGCAATAGACTACCCATAGCTATAAAACTGTTAAACTACAAACCTAGAACAGAATACATGCTAGATTTATGCATATATTAGGCAATAAACACTTAAACAATTCAAAAACAAAACATAGTGGAATCTTTGAAAAAATTTATTAAATTACATTAAATTAATTAATATCAATACAATGGAATGGATGCAGTTCACATCACTCAGGTAGGAAAACATTTCAACAACAATGTTGAAATGAACAATTCAGAGCAAAACAACAATTACAAATAAACTAGCTGAACATTCAACAGGCCAACAGTCAACAGCTCTATAGTGAACAACAAATGCACTCTAAACATTTCCCAGCGTCAGGGTGTGGGGGTATTGGTTTGCATGCCTTGGCCTCATGGAGGTACTCCACCATGTTTGTTTCAGTCTAAAAAAGAAACAATACAAGAGAGCAAGTGAGAGAGTGTGAGTGAGTAAGGACCAAATGTTTACCGACTATTACAGTACAATTAAAATATAGACATGGTGAGTACAATTTTTCCTGGTTCTCACTAGAGAAATGATTGTTTTATGATAAAGTCTAGTTAGCTTTACAATTTGGAAAAGATTCAGTGCATCTCTAATATTCCTTTTTTGAGTCTTGATGGTTATGGCATATAGATTTAGAAGACTTCTTTAGAGTCGACCTCATAGAGTCATGTCCAAATAGGTAAAAATACATAAGTGTCCAGCTTCTGATAAATATGTTAATTTCTGCACTCAATACTTTGTTGGTGTTTGTTTTAGAACAAATTACTGCATCAGTGTGGTACGGAGGTAATCAGCCTGTGGCACTGCTGAGGTGTGTTAGAAGCCCAGGATGCTTTGACAGCTTGTAGAACAGCTATTTTCCGAATACTGTCAGGCTATGTCTGATGACTTTGCCCCAATTACCTTAACTATTATCCAATATCCACTTAACTTTTCTAGACTGTTTAAACCTCATATTAGCTTCAACTAAACTAAGGGAAACATTTTTGCATGAAAGGAGTGTGCATTTGTCCCTATTTTTTTACAATAGGATCAACTGTAACAGCCACTAATTACTCTTTTAATGTTCAAATCACATTTTAGCATTTTAATGAGATAGACTAGAAAGAAAATAAAATCCTATGAATTAGGGTTGGGCATGATGAGACATGATGACTGACAGACATCACGACGTTGAGCCAGCATCCAGACTGTAATCTTAGTCTTAATTTTTCACATTATACAGCCCTGTGACAGCAGGTTTTAATCCCCATGAATATTATTATCATTTCTACATATACCTGCTTTGCACCTGACTTCTCCTCTCCCCACACTCACACACCCCTACACCTCCCCCGTCTACTCTGCTTTCTCCATCAGCAGTAAGTTTGATAAAGTTGCCTAAATGACACAGAACTCGTCTTTTTTCTGTATTTTTCCACCCATGATACGTTATCAAGGGAGCAGGTGATCTGCATGCTGGCTTGTTAATCACATAGCCTTTCAAACGACCGAAACCAACATCTCACCCTGCACACTGCTGCTTTACCTGGTCTTGCTTGTAAAATTTCCATGGCGATTTGTAATATAATAGGCTATCAAGTTCTTGACTAAGTGAAGTTTGTCAAATCCAGGATAGGCATTAAAGTTGGTTTCCCACAGTACATTTCATTGATATTGACATGTGTGAGTATACTGAGGACTTACATTGCGGGTCTTGAAGAAATCAGTCATCCTCTCGCAGGCTCACTGGGAGCGAACGGCCAGAATGTGTCTCATGTGTACATCGTGTTGTTCCTAGATTGATAAAGAAGATAATTATGATTATACAAATATTTTTCAGTACATCAAGCCATATAGTGTAACAGTTATTCCAATGTAATTCTAAAATAATAATATTTATTAATAGCAACAACAGCAATAACAATAATAAATCCATCCAGCTTCAACTACCTATAAGACAAAACTTACAACATGACAAAAGATATTTTGAAGCCAGTGCAGTAGGACTGGACCCCAGTATTCTAGTTAATCACTGGGTAGGTTTACGATTTTTGATTTGGTGATTTGTGTTTCTTACACACACACACACACACACACACACCACCTCTTTGTTTTTCTAAGTTATAAGAAACACAAATCACCAAATCAAAAATCGAACACCTACCCAGTGATTAACATAACCACGCATTATGTGATCTACATTGTGGCTATGGCAAAATTAATCTTCTCACCTGGAGGTAACAAAGGATCTTAGCGGTGCCTCTGCTGTCTTGCCCTTCTGTGAGGCCCTCCACCAGGATAGGACAATCAGCTGTGGTGTCAAGCTCACAGTTGAATTGGCTCCATAGGTTCAACATCAGTAATGGTGACGATGGAACTCAGCAAACATCTGCAGACATTCAAACACATAAATGTATGTAGAATAATTTTGTTTGCCACTAAGGGAATAAGAGACACTTCATTTTCTTTTAATAAGGAAGCATCCTAGTAAGATCAAATGATGCCCATATGTTCCTTTAAATACCTTAACACAAGTCTTTCAAATCTATGCAGTATAAAATCCATCAAGTCTACATAATCTTGAATGATTCAAATGAAATATACTAACTCTTATGCAGAGATGTGCAAATTAAAAACATACCTTGGATAGCTGTAGTGTCACTCAATACTTCATCCTGCAGGAGCAGATAAAACACAAAGAACTCCCATTAGTCCAGTCAACAAGAACGTCATCAATTGGTGATTTTTAAAAATACTATATTTTATCGTTTCACTTACCATTACAAGAGCTGCTTTCACAAGTCAGGTGATTATGGACATGATGAAATCCCTTCAGCAACACTCTCTATAGTCCTTATTGGGCACACAGTATATGAACACCAACTTTTTATTAGTTTACAAAATAATGGTCATGTAAACACTTCTCACAAGCATGCGATACTCTAAGAGTAAGTTACCAGTTTGTTAGTTAAATCTAGCTAAAAAGAAATACAGTAATACAACATTCCTGCCATAAATTCTCCATGAAAATGAAAATGTTCAGTTTTAGATGAAACTGTGTCGGAGAGTTGTTGATTCAACTGTATGACCATTTTGAAAACTGCTTGCTGTGCTGCTGGTAATTTGTATCACATGTACAGGTGCTTCTGTTATTTTCTTCATCTTATTAATATCTGAGACGCTAAATAACACACTATTTTGTGTAATAATGCAACACATGTCAACATAACGTTACCACAAACATCTCCCAAAATGAACAAATTATAAAACAGTTTCAAAGAAAATTGAGCATTCTTCACCAGTTAAAAGATTTCATTACCACAGTGGAAAAATACTCCTTTACAAATATTAACGTTACAGCCACTTCAGACGAGGCAACTCTCAGCAATAAAAGGGCTGAGGGGAATCATTAGGGTTACAGCTAGTAAAACTAGACTTTTAACGTTAGCCATGCATTACGCAGAGGTTGACTGTCTCCACAATATAACGTAAACTAACGTGAGTTACGTTAACTGACAGTGACAGCAGTTCACAACAGTGCAAAATTAACGTTAAGTTACGTCAATGTGAGCCAGCTTGCTTCTGATTAACGTTAGCCTTACTGTAAACGTAACTGTGCCTGACAACAAAGGTGAAATGTAATAAACTTTTTTACTCACCGGGCCAAAGTGCATTCTCTGCCGAAGGCTTCAGTCCCAACGTTACGTTACTTTGGAGCTAATGTCCGTTAACGTTAGCATGGAAGTAACGCACCAAACTGCCTCTACATCCTGAAGCGGTCCTCCCAGAGCACACACGGTTGTAAAATAGAAGTTAAAGAACAGAAAAACATTTCTTTCACTGCTCTCCGAATAAATCTTGGTTCTCTCGACTTTTGTTAAAAAGTTAAACAGTTTTGCTCCGTTTCTTGTGAATTCGTCTCGCTCGCATCGGGTAGCCATCTTAATGTTTTCTGAAAACGTTAAGAGCCCTTTGCCGGTTAATGATGTCAGACGTCAGCGTGCGTCTTTGTACTCGAAACAAAAACAACCCACGTGCTGGGTCAAACGATGTATGTTGGGTTGATGGATTTTGACTCAACGCATGAGTTGCACAAAATAACCCAAATTCCATATAATTAACCCATAATGGGTCAAATGTTTCATAACCCAGAGGTTGGGTAGATGAAATAACCCAGCTGTTTTTAGGGTGTATGAACAGTCTGCTCATAATGGCATAATTCAAACGCAGCTATGACGTGTGCTTCACACTGTGCGTTTAGATCATTAAAATAGGGCCTTTTATGTCTTTTTAAAGAACCCATATGTTAATAATTTACTGTATAAATAATATTTAGAACTAAAATATTTGGTCATTTTGAGTTACTTTTAAATTCTACTAGACAATATAAAACTTAGTTGGAAGTGCTTTGGAAGAGGTTAATTTAAAATTGTGATAAATAATTTCATTCATGATGCAGAGAAGTTGTATTGAGTACTTTAGTATGAACAGTCTGCTCATAATGGCATACTTATTAATTAATATAAGTATGTAAGTAAGTAAGTAAAAGAAATAAGTATGCCAGTAGTAATTAATAAGTTAATTTAGCTTGAAGTATGGTGTACATACTGATTCAGTATATTCTATGCTAAACACGTTAAACACACTCCAACAGTACACCAAATAAAACGTACAAACCTGAAAATGAGGTAAATGTAATGACTCTAATGTTGCTACATGGAAATGAATTATACAAACATGACCAAAGTTGTGAAAAGCAGGGGGAGAATTATCTTGATTGGATAAACATCACCTTGTGCGTGTCCAAAGCAGAGGAGCATATTCAGCACTAAAATGAAGATTGATATTATCATCAGACGTTATCAAACTGGCACAAATATCAAATAGTTAATAAATAAAAGCATTTAAAACAGCTGGAGTTTTTGCAAGAGCACTGCAATTATCTGCACCAGTTACTGATGTACTCACAGAATAATGGCAGCAACAAAGTCTGCTCCATCCTCACATCCAGCACTGAAAGTCTGCCGCTCTGCTCCCGAGGAACAGAGAGACTCAAACTGCAGCAGGAAGACAAAAAGTTACATTTCATTTACATACAGCGTGAGAACAGAGGTTTTCTACAACGTCTTTATCTAAGTTTAGCCCATCTCTGCTTCCTTCTGTGATCACTTCACTTGGTTTGACCACATCTTTGAATGTTTACACTTCCTTTAGCCTCTGCAGACAGCATGCAAAGAGGACGTTGCATGATTCCTGCATATTTCAATCAGTTGAGAGAGAAAGAGAGTTCATTTGAGTAAACTATAAGGATTTATTTGCCTTTGTACAATGGAAATTAAAAATGTGAAAAGTCTTTGGCAACTCGACCCCATTATGATGACATGGTATCTAAAGGGGGTAATGATACTCTAGCGGTATAGGAAAGCCCCTTGATGGTGTCTAGGCACTGTTGGTGGTGATGAACAGACGAAGAAATGCAGAAGATCTGGATGTGATGATGAGAGAACTTCTGCTGAGCATGAATTGGGTCTGGTGATGAAATGAAACATAGTGAAACACTATGTACACTATATCACAGTCCATCCATCCATCGTCAACCGCTTATCCTGTGTACAGGGAGGCTGGAGCCAATCCCAGCTGACATCGGGCGAAAGGCGGGGTACACCCTGGACAGGTCTCCAGTCCATCACAGGGCGCTATATCACAGTTCTTAGCGTAAACATTACTTTTATAGATGAAGATGATTCCATATTTTAGAAGATAGCAGATTGGCACCAGACCTGACATTCACTGAGATCAAAACAGAACACAATGTAACACTAAAGAAAGTTGAAACGTGTTGCTGACAAGATTTTATCAGAAGATACACCTGTATCATCAGTTTATATAACATAGTTATTGCAATCCAGCCCAAAGGATATAAGAAGGAGGAATGATGTAATTTTAAAGGTGTATGTTTGCCTATAAATAATAAAGTCATATTATAGATTTTAGATCATATCAATAATATAATCAATGGTGATGTATCGCCAATAAAAGTGAAATTCTGGCTTCTGCTTTGGTTAAAAGTAAATGCACAGGAGAAGGTGCTCTTTCCAGATATTAGATCTTCTTTTTCCTTAAAGATGAAGAAAGAACTTTACACAACATACTGGCATTACTACCTGCTGCACCAACTATACTGAAGGTTAGTTTAAATTCGCAATTAAACATCCTCAGTGTGCGAACATTAGAAGGTCACCAACAGGACAGGAGGAGCAATCCTTCTGCACCTCCGTTTGAGGACAGACCAAAGAGATGGGTGGCAGTGTGCTTCTATAGTGGACGTCTGTTGGAAAAGATGATCTGTCATGGGAGATCTATAGTTGTGTCCTTATTTCAATGCAATTCCCCCTGCATTTGTTTGTTTCCAGTTTACATTGCAACCGCCGAACGTCCTGTGGTCTGAAATGGTCTGAAAGTCCAAACCATCCAAAAAATGTTTTCACATCAGAAACTAACCGAACCATGGCTCAGTTTTGACTACCTCTTTTCATTGGACCAAATCTTGTCTGTTTGGTCCGGACTGTGGTCCAGGGGAGTTTTCACACCTGTATTTTTGGTTTAGAAACTAAACTGAAAAGCCAGAAAGTCTGGACCAAATGAGGTAAGTGTGAAAGCCCCCTAATATAACTAAACTCAACTGCCCTTTCACACCTACAGAATGTGTTGCTGGATATATGTTTAGACAGTGTCATCATCCCATTTACACCGGATCTTATCTTTCTGCACACAACAAGAAATTATTTTAGAAATATTGTTCATGACAGCAGTGCAATCAAAGTATTGTCTAGTTATACTAGTTATACTATTAGCAGTAAAAACAGTGGTGGGGTCTGTTGAAAATAATAAGGAAGAGGATAAACTCAGTGTCAAACATGATCTCATCAACACGGATCATAAGGTTGATTAAAAGAATGCGACTTAATAAGGCAAGACACAAAGCTAACACAAAAAACCCTGAAACAAACTACAGAGTGATAAAATGAAAACTGATACTTCTTTTATTGGCAACCAGAAGTTAGCGAAGCAACAGTCCTGCTGGTTGACATGAGCTCAACTGTCAGTTCGTATTTATACAAATAGAGATCTGCTGCTGTGATAGCAAAATTTAGACAGTGTTGGGAAGAACGCTGAGTTTACTGTGTGCAGTTTTTGAGGGAATCACATTTCACCTATTTTCATCTGGTCACCCTGCTGTTACATTCAGAAAGGGAGTTGCTTTCCCTCCTACCTAAATACTCCTACCTCCATTGTGTATGCTCCTGTTGCCATTTATGCATATATGCGATAAATCTTATCACCCATAACAGGTACTTAAAGGTACAGGTACTTAAATTTTTAGGATGCACACGCAATTTAGTACTCTTTATTCGGGATGTTAGTAAATCGGGCCCTAACAGGGGCTGAAAAAGTCAAAATATTTCAACATTTTTATACATTCATATGATTTTATACCATAGTGATACTGACTGTGTTGCTGAAGACTCCAGACTCACACCATTACACTCTAATACTCTCCTGCAGTCAGTGAATGTTGCATGTGGTTCCAGTCATTGACCCCCATTTCAGAACAGTCTAACAAACAGTGTCATTCTCCACTGAGCTCAGTGAGACAGAGTCAGAGGTGATGGGCTGATGGAGTAACAAATACAGAGATATTCTGACAAATACAACAAGCTGAGCTGTGTTCATTACATCCAGGGATTCATCCAACTGCAGTGAGACATATTCACAAAGTGACAGGTCTCTTAACACCTATTGATGCACGTCCTCCGACAGTGATTCGACCCTTCTTGTGGGACCAAGCGAGACACTGCTGAGTGCTGTTTTGTTGCAAACTGTGTTGGCGGTAATAGCCATAGCCTCCTTGATTAAAAGGCTTCTTATGTTTGACCAAAGGTGATTTACACAAACGGATGCTTCTGTAGCAGCCTTATGTCGAACGGCAGGTTTAGTGAAGAGCGACTGCTGGGCTTCTCCCCATTAAAGGGTTGTATACTGTACACATTGTTCTCAAAACCAACAATGCAAAGAACAGACTTGTGTTCTTGGGGAGAATATTCGTCTTTGGAAGAATGAACTTGCAATGTCATGAGCACACAAAACGCTGCTGACGGTTAGACACGATGTGTTCTTGCTGGTATTGCCCAATACCCCCAGCAAAGAGGCCGCCTGCATTTTCCTTAATCGCTCTAATTATTATTACAGCCAGGTTTTATCCCCCAAAACAAAAAGCTCAGAATCCGGTAACTGTAGGTTTTAACAAGATATATTTTCTCATACATAAAAAATAAAGTAAAGCAAATAAAAGGCAAATACTGTGAAGACAACTCTATTACACTAACAATGTAATGTATATTATAACAATATTAATAATAACAAAGCCACAATAGTCCCCTTTCTTTCTATTTGTTTAATTTTTCCGAAGTTTCACAAGACTACATTTTCTGGATATCACTGTTTTTCACAAAAGATGACGTTTCACAACAACACAAGAATAAACAAGATGACAGATTGAGAAAGGCCCATTGTTTCTTGAGGTATATTTGTGATACCAGACAGTATAAATAAAATGTTTTGAGTTAGTTGTGATTCAATTCAGAGGTATTAGGTTTTATGTATTTGGCAACATGCTGTGGTCACACCCAGTTTAGTTGTTTGACATAGTTGCATGCTTTCTCTTGTTTGCTGCAGCTTAAAGGTTTCTTTTTAGACAGAAGTTTTATTCAGAAGCTGAGTCACAGAGTGTCTGTGCTGGATCTGAGGATGGGAAATACTTTTCTCTGTGTGCTGGGGATTTTTTGTGAGTATCATTGAATTTATCTCATTAAATATCTTTGATGGTTTCTGTCAGTCTGGTGAAGTTTCAAACTCTATTGTAGTGCTGAATATCCTCCTCAACTGTGAACATGCTCAAGGTAATTATACAAGTTTATTTGTTTTATTATATTAATCGAGATGACTCTGTATCACTCTTGAACACATGATTTTTCTGTCTTTCAGTGTATTTCTCATTTCACTCCATGAATCTTGTGTTGGTTTCTAGATTCTCTGCTGACCATTGAGATAAACTGGTCCACTTTATTTACTGTAGAGTCTGTGAGCTTCATATGTGACATGAGGGAAGGAGAAGACACTGACTGGTATTACAGCATGAACAAGGATGGTCGAGAATTTATCCCCTACAACCCAAATAAGCACTATACATTAAAACCTCTATATACATACTACAGTGGTGAATACCAGTGCTTTGGTCGTTACAAGCTCTCAACTTATTTGAAAAAGGAAAGTAACAAAGTCTCTCTAACTGTATCAGGTAAGTGATCAATGTTTTACCATCATGACCAAGTTCACTTAAAAACCATGTTGACAATATAAAGTATGAATGTTGATGGATTTTAGTGTCACAGCTAGTTTGAGATTCAGAAACCTTAAAGTTTGACCAGCTCCACTAACGCTGTTTACGCAGCTGTAGAACTGTGTAATCCTGTTATCACAGAAGCCAGCTCATGACGTTGCTGCAACAAGTGCTCCTGGGTTTGCCAGAGCTCGTCTTAAACCAAAAATATATAGGACTATTGACGGCAAAGTTATAGTTGAAGACGAACTTTTACATTTCCTTTCGATAAAAATGAGAACTTTAAGTCAGGATGAAATAGTCCTTTTAGCTGCAAACCACTTCGAATCAGATTGGATTGAGGCTTCAAAGAAAACGCTGTTTGAACTCTGTTCCACTACTCAACGGAATATCTCACACAAAGGAGCACAGAAAGACGCAAATGACATCATGAGCTGTCTTAACGTCCTTAATGAATGTGGGGACAATATACCAAAATTTGTATCATTTTATTTGGATGAGCTGCCTCCTGTGACTTTTTTCCAACATGGACGTCTGTGGCTTTCTTCGGAAAGTTGAGCAGCTACATGCTGATGTATCCGTTTTGGAACATGCGATGCATCGACAATCTGAAACAGGTGAAGGTTTGAGTGCAGTCACGGCGGATGTGATCCGCGGGGTTTGTGCCCTCGAGCAGAACGCTGCCCACGGTGGTGCGGGCTTTGCTGGATGGAGAATGCCGACAGAAGCGCACAGGGGAGTCCCAACAGGGAGTACGAACTGGCAAATCTGTGCTGGAACGGAGGGCAGCAAAAACTGTTGTGGGCACTGGTGTGACAAGAAACGATGATAACAACGAAAAGGGTGAGTGTCTTTGCCAGTAGATTTTCACCTGCTGTAGATGTTGAAGTATTGAGTGCGCACCTTAAACTTGGGCATGAAGTATCATGCGAAAGGATTGCTACTGCAAACAGCATCATTTAAAATAGCTGCTGAATGCAAAGAAGTTGGTGATATGTATAACCCGGAACTATGACCAGAGGGAGCGTATGTATGGCGCTACTATGAACCACGGAGAGCTGGAACCGCGGGTGCTAATTTTAAAGCGGCTACTCTACCTTCTGCCAATACGAGTATGCCTGATAATTGCATGAGTGCCAAAGTATGATGTCGCTATGGATATACGCGTCCTATCATACAACTGCTGTGGCCTGCGTTTGGGTCAAAGTGCTGAGGATAAAGTTCGCCGTTTAATTGTTGATCAGCTGCTGGAGAACAGTGATATTCTGTGCCTACAGGAAACATTTCTTGCAAAGCAGGATGTAACGGGCCTCAACTCAATCAGTGACAGCTTTCACGGTGCTGGAGAGTCTACTACTGACCTCAGTCTGGGAATTCAAAGAGGCAGAATCCCAGGAGGTGTGGCAATCATGTGGAATAAAAAGCTGGACTCAGCGATTAAGGTATAGTTATTGGTGTGGACTGGTGTATTGCTATACGTTTGACACAATGTGATAGGGAATTTATGATTTTAAATATTTACACTCCATATGAATGCCAACATAATGAAGAAGATTATCTAAATAAGGTTGCTTTTATTAGTTCCTATTTACAAAATGAGTGTTTTTCAAATATCTTTATCATTGGAGATATGAATGCAGACATTTCAGACAACAGGTCAGTGTTTGCTAAACATTTAAATAATTTATGTACCGATAATAATTTAATACTGTCCAGCAGAGAGCTCCTACCTGTTGATAGCTATACATATATAAGTGAGGCCTGGCACACCACGTCCTGGTTGGACCATTACCTCACTACAGCCGATGCTCATGCATCTCTGGTACATATGGAAATTTTATACGATGTATCCACTTCTGATCACATTCCTGTAAAAATGGTGATCAGGTCTGAGTGCATACCATCAACTATAAAGTGTGAAAATAACTCAAATCATGGTTTGTTGGACTGGTCCTCTCTTACTTATGAAGAAATGTCTTTGTACTATGAACATACTGATCAATTATTTAATAATATATATATCCCTAAAAAGGCACTCATGTGCAAAAATGGTAATTGTACAAACAGTGAACATATCATAGATATCTCTGCTATGTATACTGCAATTGTCTCTGCTTTACTTGAAGCTAGTAAATCTCTTCGTAAGTATAAAAAGGGAGGAAAAACTCGGCCTGGCTGGAATGCATATGTAGCTGAATTCTATGCTGAGGCTCGTGAAGCGACTAGATCCTGGGCAATGGCTGGCAAACCAAGACAGGGACCTATTTTTGAATATAAGAAAAGCACAAATGCAAAATGTAAATATGCAATACGTTTTATTAGTAAAAATGAGCAGCAACTGAGGGCAGAAGCTATGGCTAAGAAACTTTTAGATAACACAAATAATGATTTCTGGAAAGAGGTGAAACGTACAAATAACTGCAAACCCTCACTACCATGTTCAGTCGATGGAGCCCATGGTGCAAATGCTATTGCTGAACTCTGGCGAATGCATTATAGAAAAGTGTTTAATTGTGTACAGACTAAATGTTTTAAAGTAGATAATGTTGACAATGTGGATACAATGTCATGAGGTTTCTAAAGCTATTAGGAACTTAGCTGATAATAAATCAACTGGCATGGATTCTATCTCGGCTGAACATCTAAAAAATGCAAGCATAAGGTTATATACACTCCTTGCATTGGGCTTTACAGCCTTCATGATCCATGGCTTTCTTCCAGACTCAATGCTGTCTGTGATGTTGGTTCCTGTGATTAAGGATAAAGCAGGAAAAGTGGGTTCTTTAGGCAACTATAGACCCATCGCCCTAGCTAATATATTATCAAAAGTTGTGGAATCAATTCTCCTTGAGAGGATAAATGAATTAATTGTTTCTGCAGATAATCAATTTGGTTTTAAACCGAAACATGGTACGGATATGTGTATATATGTCCTGAAGGAACTATTAAGCAACTAAAAGAGGAAAAACTCAACTGTTTTTTTATGTTTTTTAGATGCAACCAAGGCATTCGATCGGGTGAATCATTGGAAATTATTTAAAAAATTGGATGCAGCAGGAGTCCCTAAATACATAGTCAGAATCTTATCATATCGGTATGCCCAACAGACCATGCAAGTGAAATGGGACAGCTGTATGTCAGCTCCTTTTCATATCAGTAATGGAGTAAGACAAGGGAGCATCTTATCCCCCATTTTATTCAATTTTTACATGAATGAGTTATCATATAAATTAAACCGAAGTAAAACTGGCTGTATGGTCGGTAGTACAGTGATGAACCATCTTATGTATGCAGATGATTGTGTGATTTTTAGCCCGAGCTCAGCTGGTCTGCAGCATCTTCTTAGTATATGTTCTGTATTTGGGGAAGAACATGATGTAAAGTACAATGACTCTAAAAGTGTTATCATGATTTGCAGAACCGCAGAAGACAGACATTTATTTTTTCTTGTTTTTAGGTTTGCAGGTAATGTTCTTAATATCTGCAGTAAAGTGAAATATCTGGGTCATCTGATTACAGATCAGCTTACAGATGACAATGACATTAATCGTCAGTGCCGTATGATGTGCGGGCAAATGTTCTGGTACGCAAATTTGGTTGCTGCTCTGCTGGAGTCAAGTTGACCCTATTTAAAGCATACTGTTCGCCTTTGTACACTGCACATCTGTGGCTGAACTATAAAAAAGCTAACCTTCAGAAATTGCAAGTAGCATTCAGTGACACTTTGAGGATGTTACTAAAAAAGCCCAGATCAACTTGTGCGAGTGAGTTGTTTGTGAGCACCAGAGTGGATACACTGCAGTCTATTCTGCGAAAAGCGATGTACAGGTTCATTTGCCGACTGAGTGATTCTGTAAATCAAGTTGTTGTGGTGCTGGTGAATGTTAGGTACGGTGCCACACGCTGCATGTCCCGGTTTTGGGAACACTGGTATAAGTGTATTTTAAAAACGAGTCATTTGTAACTGTGTTGTGTATTTGTATTATTGTATTTTATTATTAATTAATTTTATTCTTTGTTTGTATGGATGGACCATGAGTCTGAATAAAGAATACTACTACTACTACTACTACATAATCATGACAACTAAAAGGAGAACAAGAAAGACGGGCTAGGTTCAGCTGTTCACATGAAAAGATAAAAATAATCATCATAAGGTTTTAACAAAAAATCTATTTTCTTTCCTTTGTGTAAAATGAGCAAACACATTTTAGAAATTAGCCCTTTTTAGTGTTTATAAGTGATGACAGTAATGTATTAAACAGGGCAGCTGAGTATGTAGCCTCCTTCAAGAGAAGGGGAATTATTAATTATTACAGCTTCTTCTGTGTTAAAGTGAAATTAACATTAACATTAAGTGAAAACCATGCTAGAAATACAAGTAACTAATATGTCACGCAAGATTTGTTCTTTTATTTGAGCTGACTCAGTAAAACAAAGAGCCACATGTGTTACACAGACAAAGTTGTGATCCTGGAAAATCCTGCATCCACTGTGTATGAAGGAGAATCAGTGACTCTGCTCTGTAGACATCGGAATCAGACAGAAGAGAAGAATGCTGTCTTCTATAAAAACAGATCACTTATTGAAACGGACACAAACCATCAGTCATCAATAATTTCACCAAACACAGTTGAACTGACCTTTCAGCTACTGTCAGACGGGAGCTCTTACATGTGTAAATTTGATGAGGACGGACAATCAAAGCCAATAAAGACATGTAGCATTCCCAGAGTGAAGCAGAGAGGTGATTTCTCTGCATTATCTTAGAGACACTGGACACAAAGAGAAGGCTGTGCCTAAATGGTCATCTATTTTCAAAAGTGTGTTTGAACTTTCATCCATGGTTATGTTAATGTGACCAACAGCTTAAGTGGTGAATAAGTGTGAAACATAAGAATAGCTGTTATTGATTTCCATCTGTTTATATTGTAATATTACGTCAAAGTGATTAAACATTTTCTGTATTATTTTCCATAAATAGTTGTTGCACCACAAATTATATTATTATAAGATATCTTTCAAACTGGACGAATTCATCAAGGACATTAATAACTGTTATTTATGTCTTTGTTCTAAATCAAACAGCACACAGACCAAAGGCCCAACTGAGAGACTTTCCAGCAGGGGGCAGTGTGACCCTGAGCTGCTCTGTGAACCCGTCATCTGGTTGGAAATACTTCTGGTACAGAGGAGAGAAAACCTCTGAACCCCTGACCGCACAAGATGCTGTCTTCATCTCAGATGGACAAATCAGTGTCTCACAGGGAGGACTCTACTGGTGCAGAGGAGGAAGAGGAGACCCAGTTTACTACACAGAGTACAGTGATCCAGTCGGTACTGACAAAAATGGCAACTTAGATGTATAGTTTAAAATACACAATGAAGAAAAATAATACATTTTATATATCTTATTAATGTGTTAAAACAGTGTTTATTTTGCCTTTTGTTATTTGTGTCTTCCTGAACAGTCACAAACAGGGCTGTTGTGACTCTGCAACCAAACTGGCCTGAAATAAACTCAGGAGAGACGATCACTCTGAGATGTGAGATCAAGGACGGAGAAGACACTGAGTGGGAGTACGAGTGGACAACAACCAGCTCAGTCAAACCTCAAAATGCAAATGAATACGCCATCAGATCTGCTTCATCATCACACAGTGGAGAGTACAGGTGTAGAGGGCAGAATGAAAAGTGAAAAGTCTTCAACAGACTGGAGTGACACTTTCACAGTGAGACTATCAGACAGTAAGTCGTATTTCATATTTCAAGTTTTCTGAATGGAAAAAAATATATATTATAAATGTTATATTGTTTGCATATTTTAAGACTGCACACAAGCTGTGCATGTAATCCACCAATGAAGCATAACTTTTTTTTCTTCAAACCCCTCTCCAACAGATAGACCCCAGCCTGTCCTCACTGTGTCTCCATCCTGGCTGAGTCCTGGAGCCTCAGTAACTCTGAGCTGCAGACTTAAAGATCCATCTGCAGGATGGAGGTTCTTCTGGTATCAGGCTGTTCCCAAACTATCAGACGACTCCTACAGCCATGAGCTGCTACCTGGCAGCAGCAACGGGACTGAACAGGATTCCTACATCGTTCATGGACAGACACACACAGCAGGATATAAGTGCAGAGCTGGAAGAGGAGATCCAGTGTATTACACTGATTACAGTGAACCAAAGTTTGTCTGGTCTGGAGGTAGGTTTGTTTTGACTTTTTCATGCTCGCACAATGGACGAAATGTACTTACTGTGGTGACCTTATGTAGTTTTTTTAGTTTTGTTTTAGTGTTGTTTGATTTTTCTGCTGGACTGAATTTTAACGTGTGAATCTCTGACCCTTTTTAATCCTGACACTTAAATTGTTGTTCTCAGTTGTTCAAACCTTTGACTTGGGAAACCCATAACTTTATTATGTAACTTACTGAGGACACTAAATCACATGTTTAATTAGATACCTTGAATGCATTTAACAATTTTTTTTTCTTTTTCTTTTTACTTTTTCAAAATAGTTTCCTTTGGGAATTTGTACATTCATGCTATATTTTTGCTGTTGTAAGAAGTAACATAACTTCTGGTAAATTTTCACCAAAAGGTCTCTTTCCCTGTGGTAACTTCCGCTATTGAGGTGACTTTAAAGCATACTATTTACTGTTTATTTAAGACATTATTGGATTTTAGCATAAGATACCTAAAAGGATAGCTCAGTCAGGTTGAGTTTAGTTCAAGACATTTTTAGTAAGATATATTGACAAAAACAGCTCAGCAGAACAGGGATTGTCTATTTTTCTATTACTTATTTTTATTTTTTTAAATATGTTAAATTTGAACACATTCTACCAATACCCAGGTCTGAAAAATAAACAGATTCATTTCGTTAAATATGTACTTTTGAATTATGTCTACGTGCTGGTATTTAGTTTTTCCATTATTCATTCCCTCCTAATTAATTTTCATTCATTTATTTACTTCTGTCGATGTTTCTTCTGTTCTCTCTTTCCCCCAAACCTGTAAATGCAGATATTTTAGTTGTCTTTAGTTTTGTTTTTCTCTGTTCTGGTATTGCTCATTTTACATGCAGTTACCAGATAGAACAGTTCCCTCGGATCAATAATACACTCCCTTTTCATGCTGTCTTCTTTTTTTGGGATTGAAGAGGAAGTTATTGACTCAGAGAGCAGTAACACAATGTATGCATGTTTGCATTATCCACCTTCTGTGAGCTACAGATTCATCTACAATTTGCGATATTGTGTTCTATTCACCAAACAATCAAAAGGATTAAAAACAAATCAAAAAAGATTGATTAAAATTATGGTCTTTTCTATCCACATTTTTTAAAGTGTTTCCTAATTAAATGTTGTTTTTCAGATTTTCATCCAGCAGCGTCTCTCACAGTGAGTCCTGACAGAGTGCAACACTTCAACAAGTGGTGCTCATTAGCAGAGTTTCAGGAGCGGACCACACATTAACCACGTCATCACCCGCATTTCCATAAATACCCACACGTCCTAACGCCTCCCCTTCGCTCTCGTATCCTGCACCCCCCCCCCCCCACCCTTTTCTCTGTCCTGCTTCCTAATCTTCTTCCTCTCCATAGGGTTATCAGGGGGTCCGTCGTGCCCGGGTGCTACGGCGGATTTCCCTATCGTAGCTTCCCCAAAACGCTTCAAACGTCTCTTCAGCAACCGCAAGTCTCGTACATCATCTGTTCCGATCATCAATAAATCATTTAATCATACCTGGTGGTTGTGTGGTCCTTGCTAGTGAAAGAGTCTGTGTCACTGAGCTGTGAGGGAAACTCACAGAGTGGAGAGTGAGAAGTTTTTCTATATTCGGCCACCTGATAAACTGTTCTTTCTGGGGGACAATGACCGGATCCACTTGCAACATCCATAAATCACAGCACTTTGATGGAGTGGTCTGGTGTGAGACTGAAACAGGACAGTTCAGCAACGCAGTCAACATCACTAGACAGTGAGTTTTAATCACATTTAATTCAAAATTAGTCATTTTAACACCCCATTATATAATTCCAAAATTTGTAGGTGACCAAACTAATTTTTTTACATCCTGTAAATTAAAACTAAGTATATCCCGTCTATGTTCTGAATATAATCAGTATTGAATAGTACATAGATTTTTATAGGATTAGTGGCTTCACTCACTTCTGTTAAATTCTTCAAAAAGAATTAAACTTGATGTTTCTTCAAACAAACCATTAAACAAACTCAACAGATTCAGTTCATTCATGTCATTTCTCAATATTATCCAAGAAATCATCATATAGATTTTATTGCCCACTGATATCTTTATCCACCATTTACTTTATACCTGCTAGCTGTAGAGTTATTTGGCTCCAGCTTGGCTCCTCTGCTTTTCCCCTCAGTCGATCCTCTCTAGCACACGAACACCAAGTTAACGTTGGCTGACAACAAATATAATAGTTCTTAATGTGTAAACCCACTCACCATTCAAATTTACCCATGTGCATCACCAAGGTGCCGCCCTTTCCAGTATTCATTTTACAGTAATAACATATAGTAACGTATGATGAAGGTCGGCTGCTCAGTTAAATTGACATTTATATCATTTGCACAGTCAACACTTTGTCTACAAAACTCCACGTACCAAAATCAGCAATAAAATGCCTGGTTTAAGGGGAATCTGTACGAGTGAAGAAACAAGTACTGTAACCTTTAAGCTGTTAATTTTTAGATACCTGCTGTACACGTGATAGAAAGAAATTACATTTACAGTAAGACATGCATCAACTTGTTCAACCAGCAAAAGCTGATCTCAAATTCTTCATTTTACAGACAGTGATTTGATCCTGGTGAGCCCTGTCCATCCTGTGGCTGAGGGAGATTCTGTCACTCTCGGCTGCAAGATGTAGACAGAAAATTTTCTTTCTAATGTGGATTTCTATAAAAATGAAAAAACTCATCCAAAGTGATACCAGACGGGAGCTGACTATCCCTGCAGTGTCAAAGTCAGATGAAGGCTTTTATAAATGTGAAGGAAGAGAGTCACAAGGTCAGCTGAGTTGATCATCACCAGAGAGCTGGGTGTCAGTAAAATGTGAGTGTAATTAACACAAGTATTCAGATCCTTATCTTATTATTTTGTTAAAGTTTGTTTGGCAATAATTACAGTCTGAAGTCAGTGTAAAACACTGGGTAACAACTGTCCAGTTCTCTATCGAGCTACCTGCTATAGCTCAATAAACTCAATAAACAATAAAGGGTTTTAGGACAAGTACCGCGGATACAACTCGTGTCGTTATGAGCTTTATTGAGCACACATACACATACTCATCCACAACCCAGATAGCCTGAATGCTACCGCTACGCTAGCTGCGTTAGTCAGCCAGTTAGGTTGTTAGTTAACGTTAGTTAGATAGATAGGTTGTAAACCTGCAATGAAAACACAAATACCAGACTTAACAAATAAAACTACACAATCATGTGATATTAATCCTTGATCTGAATTACTAGCCATGTTAGTTTACAGTCACTCACCGGCAAGGCATACCAGTCCTGAACATCAACTAAATGAAAATGAAACTTAAAGGCGAAGCGCCTGCGCACCGTAGCTAATTAGGCATACACAGAAAAGATAGTCTAGTAACCAGGAATACTGAACATTTAACCTAGTAAGAATATAACGTGCCTTAATTTGAAATAAGATGGTAGATGTACACTCTTATCTTCTTGAATACACCAGAACATAATTTAACATCCAGCACTTGTGATATATATGTACATCACTAGGTATACCTGCTGCAAAGCTCTACAACAACTGTTAGCTAAATGTTGTTACATAAGGCTGTTTTTATGGTTTTCACCCAAAAATATTTTTAACTGAGAAAATGAAACATTTAAGTTTACTTTGTATTTTGTTCCCACTGCTAAAAGGTGTTATCGCCCTGTTTCAAGCAGGTAATCAAAGTTAGCTGCTTCTGATGCTGATGTAAATGGGATAAATATGCAAAGCCCTTCCTCAATGCAGCGGCGTTGAGCGGGCCCTGGCACGTGCAGCGTGTCGAGGTGTGAGGCGGCCACGTTGCAGATTCTGGAGCTCTGCCTCTGTTTCTGTGAATTTGCTATGCGCGTCGGACGCTGCACGAAGGTGTTATACGTCACTTCCTGTGTCTCCTTTATGGCGCTGCAGACCACTTGGCGCTACGACTACAAGTATTGGTGTGTAGAGGTGTTTATGGGCAGGACAGTTATCAAGCACGCAAAGTCTGGTACAGATTTGAGCATGTAGGCCTACAGTTAAGTTACAATGACTTCCTGTTTCACAGCGAAGCATGAAACTTGTGTTTTAAAACCTCTCATGTGTTCCACCTGTTAAACAATGTTTTACTTGTATTATACACCATGCTCTCTCTTTTTTTCAGCTAACTTGTACTGAGACAATTTCCATCCAGCTTTTATTCCACCTGCAGCAGTAACCACAGCAGCAATGACACAGATCAATAAAACGTGTGCAGAACTGAAGAAATTCACACTAATGAATGTGAAACATGTAATCAACACAGCATTTTTTTTCAATTTGTTAATGTTTTGAAATGGATTCAGCATCTTCAGTAACCCCCAAAACCACTCCAAGATTGTCCAAATTGGTCAAGCACTTTCTGATATATTGTCCATATATGTGATAATACTACATTATGCTAATTATGCTAGCTATGCTAATTGCCTAACATGTGCAAGTTGGCATCCAGCACTTTCATCATGCTGGGGACCCATACTATACATTTCTAACATAAAACTTTGGCGTACTCAACATTGCGGGGTTCACAACAGGACTGGCAAATAGACTAATTCTCTAGGAGGAGTTTGTTAAATTATGAGTCCTGTAAATTGTGAAAAATGGGTTAAAATTGCACATTCAATTCAAAATGGTGGAATTCCTGTTGATTTTGTGCTATGGGTCTTTGAGGCTTTTCTGTGTGTCTTGATGTCCCCAAAAGATTTTGTGTATGGAGGTTGAACGTGATGCAGGGGCAAATTTTTTCCAATTTTGTAGGTGGCGCTAGCCAGCAATTTTGCCACATCCATGAGCAGGACCCATAAAATAAGTCATTTTTCGCCACTTCTGACACGTGGGCAAAGTGTGGTGCATGCAAAGCATGTTTAGGGCTTCAAAAATTAGCCTACTTTGGAGAAAAACAGAATTCCTTCAGTTCCAATAGGGACCGCACAGGTTTCATGCTCGGACCTGAATTATTTATGTTGTTGTTCACGATAAATTTGTTTTCCATTTTTCCAGGTCACTGATGTGCTTTCAGTCATGCTGCCCACTAGACCCTTGATTGGGTTCCCCTCTAGTGTCGTCCTTTCATAGACAAAGTTAATCAATACTTAATTATTCTTTATTACAGCAGCGCCCGGATCTGCATTTCTTGTGCTGTTGATCGTTGGGCTGGTTATCGTATCTTACTGATTGTTCCCTTGGCTCTGCTGTTGTGTTTGTACAAACAGTCAAAGGGTGAGACTTTTTCTATTTATTTTAGATAAATCACTCTGTTCTTTTACTGAGGAATTCTGATGACAAGAGTTTGAAAAACAAAATGTAATAATTACTTTCTTTTTCACAGATGTTTTCACAGGTTGGTAAAACTCTCTCTTATATCATCTTAAACACAACTTACTACCTTTTAGTTTTTTTTACATGTATATTATATTACTACATGTTTCAGGCTCATCCAGTCTCAGAGAACAAATCAGAGCTCTGCTACAGTCAAACCTGTCAACCAATATGAAAATCAGCAGCAAGTATACTCCTCTCTTCTCCATGGTCAGTCCTCCATCTAATCTGGAATTACTTTCACAGCTATTTCTGACATTGTTCCATAATCATGAATTATTATATTTAGAATAATTATAGTATTCCCTGTGAAGCAGATTAAACACACTAAATCAAGTATTACGATATCATGGACTTTAAATGACGAAATTTGCCTTCGATTTGTTTCTGATCTGTAGTGGCTCTGGAAATGCTGGAAGTGGTACAGTATAAACTCTGATTCAAGCATAGCAGTTGTCAATTATTTGATTTTAACTAAGTGATTAAAATTGAAGCCAGTAAATACTTTCTAATTTCAGGTGAAGGAGCAGATGAATACAGAAATGTCAGTTCTTAGATTCAGCTCGAAGGTCTTGGGAATTTGAGTGAGTACGTTAAACAATCAATTTATTGTTAATTTTGGGAACCTGGCTGCCGGTTTGCTCTCAATCAGACACAAGAGCATGACCGAGGTCAGAATGTCAGTTCTGCCAAGCAGTTTACGTTTTCTGTTACAAAGGTGTTGAATGTTGAGGTCTGTTCCTCCTCATCAAACTTGGATAATAACTTCTTTATGTACCACGCTTTATGCAGGAGGACATTATGATGTTGACGCAGGAAAGGGCCTTCCCCATGCTGCTGCCACAAAGTTAGAAACACACGTTAGTTTGAAATATCATAGTCAGCCTTAGCATTATAAATATCCCTGACTGGAACAAACCGGCCATACAGTGTGTCGAGGTGAAAGGCAGCCGCATTGCTGATTCTGAAGCTTTGCTGGTGCGGCTATGAGTTTGACGCTGCACAAAGGTGTTAAACGTCACTTACTTTGTCCCCTTTGTGGCACTACAGAGCACTTTAATGTGCAAAGTACACATTTCTCACTTGTATTTATTTTGATTTCTAGGTCCATAAAGAGAAGTGCATCATCAACAAAACAAGAGAAGCATGAACAACAACATGGAAAACAACATGTTCAATAGTGCTGACATCACTTATACAGCTGTTGCCAACCAAATATAATTTAACATCAGATCATATGAAAGAATTACAATTCCAATATGTTGGATTTAATTCCCTGTTGAATTTGCTTCTGCACTTATGCTTATGTATATTTTATTGCAATTATTTAGTTATTCTGTAGTTGAGACAGCAAATGTCTATATATGTGTCTTTTCATTTGAGAATGGAGTTCAGCAGTTGTCTCCAGTCTTTTTAAACGTGCACTTAAATGTTTGTAAGTAGCATTTTTTGCAGTGATATTTTTCTTTGTTATATTTTGTCCCTGCAGTTCTGGGCTTCATCACTGAGTATGTTCACCATACTGTGTGTGTGCACTCATCTCTACGGCTCACTTTATCTGCTGTTATCGAGACATAATCAATCTAGATGAGTAGCCTATATGTTGGGACAAACTGACACAATGTTCTCACACAAGAATTATGTATTATATTTAATGCCAAATTTTTAAGAAGTCATGATAATTAACTCATGATAATAAACACAAAGTTTATGAAGTTTCTCCCAACTCACAAAACTGCTATCGTGGTTACTGATTACGGTATTACTAAAAAAATTGACATATTTACTGTCATTAAAATGTCTGATGTTCTTTCATAAATTCATCCCTACTCTGAAAGCCTTAGAGAATATGTAAATTATGTTTAAACATAAGTCTACATGGTCAGGTTAGTGTTTTAGAAGTCATGAGCTGGTCATAAAAAACCTTCAGAACCATGGACAGCTCCAGGAGGGGAGAGAGAGACAAAGAGAGAGCTTCTTTACTTAGTGCACCGAGTAATATTAAATTATGATTTCTTCACAAAGCCAGCGTCATACTTCTAGAAATCCTCTACCACACAAATGAGGGGAAAACTTTCTTAGTTTCCAGGTTGAATTATTGGGTAATTGTGTCTAAAATTATGCACAAGATATCAAGAATGTTTCTATTTGGATGGCTGGTGTGGCCATAAAATTTTTGTGAAGGAAGCGCCATCTCATGGTTTCACCCTGCAGCTGAGTGAACGAGTGTGTTTACAGCAGAACAGTTGTCAGACATCACTACTACTGTGTCATTAATGATGGACTGTGATACCTCTGGGTCCATGTGATGGCCACACAACCATCTTAAAAGTGGTAACCTCATGCACTTACACTTTAATTCATGCAGTTATTTTATTATTATCCTTTAAGAATGGTTTATATACTTTTTCAGACACATTATAACTACATACTTTAGTTGCAAACATTTATTGAGGAACTACTACTACTTAGGAACTTTCCACTTTATTTAGGGATTCCACACCCTTGAAGGATCCAGCAATCTACTGATTTACAGTTTTTTAATGTTGCCATGACAAGATTAGCCCAAAGATGCCCTTTTTTATACCGTAGGGTCATGCAACACCTGAGTGTGTTTCCTAGATGGGAATCAGCTGTGATTGCGTACTTCCAATCAGCAATGGAATAAAATAAGGGGTGTGTATATATATATATATATATATATATATATATATATATATATATATATATATATATATATATATATATATATGCATAGCCTACACAGATGGGTGTTGTTCAAACTGCGTTAAGAGTTCAAGAAAATTGTTAAAAGTATTGAAAAAAAAAATGTGGGTGGTGCCTGGAGCAAGGGGGGCAGATTGGACACTAACACCAGTTGTCATGTCAAGGGGGAGCTTCATTCTTTGTGGTTTGATTTATATTGTATAAAGGATTTTTTATTGTTTTGGTTAATAAGTAACATTACATTTCTTTTAGAACAAGTGTTTAGTTGGTTTTGCTTTTATTTGCAGTGTACTTAGTAGTGTGTTTTTGGTAGTCTCCCCTGTGTGTCAAATCTGGTCTACAAGTCTCCTTTGTTTCCGCTGTAGTAGGTCAGTTAGAGGTTGAGTTTGTCTGTTTGAGTCTGTTTATTTGACCTCGTTTGCGGACCCAGACTTTATCTTATTTGCTGTAATGATTTTTTGGGGGAAAATAAAAACAACTTTCTTTTTAAATGTATCTGTAACTCCTGTTTGGTCCCTCACAGTTTGGAGAAAAATGAGAAAATGAAACTGATAAATCTGTTTTATTTCAAGATAAGAGATACAACATATGTAAATTGTTATGGAAATATGTTTTGCCATGTAAGTGATAACATAAGAAATCTGAAGAGACTAAACCTAACTCATGTCATATTTACATTCCTGGGACCTGTTCCTGGTTGATTAGATTACTGTGCTAGATGTAGCACAACATGTAAATACATAACAAGCACATCATACAATACTGTAGATTTTTTCTCAGCCGTCTCGAGGGAGACAATGTGTGGGAGGTTAGAATTCATCTGTCCATATCTCAGAAAGATTTTAAAGGGCCATGTTTAACCTGAATCATTTGACAGTAGCCTAATGTGGGATAACATGTGGAAATGCAACATTTTCCTATGCTGCATACTTTTTTTCAAATACACCTGGTGGTTAATTGACCTACAAAAACAAGTCTGCTACAAGAGCATCTCCCTGCTCCCTGGTTAAACTGGCAAGTTTGTCGTCACATCTCAGCTCTGAAATGAACAAAGTAAGTGATCTGTGTCTAAAGAGATATCTTAGAGTTTTGAGTCTGTGTGTCCTTCCCTTTACTAAAAGCTCACACAACAAGATCGTGTTTGATCACAGCATATTTTGGGCACATACAGGCCCGTCGCGACAGGACAGGCAAACCAAGCAATTGCTTGGGGCCCCGAGCTGGACTGGGGCCCCAAGACAACGACTGTTTAAGAATAAAATGCAACGACAAACTGTGAGCGCCGCGCCCCTTTGATAGATAGTCAATGCAGTAAAGTGCAATGACACTGTTATCAGAATCCCCCTCAAGGGGGCCCCTCTCAGTAGTCGCTGACAGCCATAGGCTGACAACAGCACCGACACGTTATCTCTGCTGCCGGCAAAATACAAACCTCCTCGTCTGCAGTCATGAAGCAGAACTATGCCTCGGGAAGCCAAAAAAAGAAAGAAGAGAAAGGATGAAGAGGATAAGAAAAAACATGAAAAAAATAGCTCTACTTGTTTTGTACAAATATTGCAGCAGGTAACTTTAACGACATTAGGCTAGCAAAAATATGTTTATTTGTTAGCTAACGTAACTTTACCTGCCTGACGGTAAATGCTGCTTAGTTGTAACGAACAGTTAGTTAGTGCAACTTTTTTTTTTGAACGAACAGATACGGATTATATGGTTACATACAGTAATATCTATGTTTTTTAACGGGATAAGGAGACGCAGATCTGTTCCAGAATCACTGTTTATCGCATTTAATGACATGACATTGCTATAGCTTTGTAGGTTTTGATGAAAGTGGCATAGCATGCTAACTATGCCACCGTGATAACCTATATGACATTATTTTTATAAGTTATCATATCAATGGATCTTGAACAGTTACTTTATTCTGTGTGGCAATTTTTACATTGTTACATTTTGAAGTAGGCTAACGTTACTACAGTATCAGGACAACCCACATGTTTTACTGGTACTGTTATTATCTATTTTACAAGGTATATAGTCCTCTGTTGCAACTTTATAATAACCATCCAGATAATGTTTATAGTTTATAGACAGTTTACAAACCAACTAGTTAGTAACCCTTAACAAAGTGTTAGGAATATCTGGTCCGTCTATCGTTTATAGATGCTTTAAAAATGGTTTCTTAAAGGTTTAAAAACATTTTTTAATCATTACCCAAAGCTAATATAATATATGATAATAATGGACATAATGGACAGGAGGTCAGAGTGGAACAAGGTGGAAACAGGATACTGCAAGAGCAGTATTTGCACTGTAAAAAAAAATTATTTATATAAAGTGTGGGTGAACTTTAACTGTATTCAATTCAATTCAATTCAATTTTATTTATATAGCGCCAAATCACAACAACAGTTATCTCACAGCGCTTTTCATAAAGAGCAGGTCTAGACCGTACTCTGAAGTTATTTACAGAAGCCCAACAATTCCCACCAAGAGCAAGCACTAGGCGACAGAGGCAAGGAAAAACTTCCTTTTAAGAGGCAGAAACCTCGAGCAGAACCATGGCTCAGGGTGGTGGCCATCTGCCTCGACCGGTTGGGGGTGAGGGGAGAGAGAGGGAGAGAGCAAGAGAAAGAGAGAGAGAGAGCAGGAGAGAGAGCAGAGGGAGGCAACCTACACAGTATACACATAGAGGTACAGACAATAAAGGTAATGGTGCTATAGACTGAATGAAAAATGGTACAGATATTTGTAGTAATGTTAGTGATATTAATTATAACAGTAATAATAGCAATAGGACTAGTAATAGCAGTTGCAACTGTAGCAGAGGCGTCGAGCAGGAACACGGGGGCAGCAGGAGACTCCCAACAACAGATCCAGACTCCACAGCTCCAGAGCCAGCAACACCCGCAGGAAGTGAGGGGGGGGAGGACAGGAGGGGAAGCACACGACCACGGGAGAGGGAGAAAAATCGAGTTAGTAACATGCATTAATGGGATGAGGTTGCACTCAGAGAGAAGAGAGAAGAGGAGAGAGGAGCTCAGTGCATCATGGGAAATCCCCGGCAGTCTAGCCTATAGCAGCATAACTAAGGGATGGTTCAGGACTCACCCGAGCCAGCCCTAACTATAAGCTTTATCAAAAGGAAAGTCTTAAGCCTACTCTTAAATGTAGAGACGGTGTCTGCCTCCCGAACCCAAACTGGAACCTGGTTCCACAGGAGAGGAGCCTGATAACTGAACGCTCTGGCTCCCATTCTACTTTTGGAGACTCTAGGAACCACAAGTAACCCTGCATTCTGGGAGCGCAGTGCTCTGGTGGGGTAGTAAGGTACTATGAGCTCTTTAAGATAAGATGGTGCCTGACCATTAAGAGCTTTGTATGTGAGAAGAAGGATTTTAAAATCTATTCTGGATTTTACAGGAAGCCAATGCAGAGAAGCTAAGACAGGAGAGATATGATCTCTTTTTACTGGTTCCTGTCAGAACATGTGCTGCAGCATTCTGGATCAGCTGAAGAGTCTTAATGGACTTTTTCGAAGAGCCTGATAATAGGGAATTGCAGTAATCCAGTCTAGAAGTAACAAATGCATGGACTAGTTTTTCTGCATCATTTTTAGACAGGATGTTCCTGATTTTTGCAATATTACGTAGGTGAAAAAAAAGCGGTCCTTGAAATTTGCTTAATGTGAGAGTTAAACGACATGTCCTGGTCAAAGATAACTCCAAGATTCCTCACAGTGGTGCTGGAGGCCAGGGCAATGCCATCCACGGAAACTATATCTTTAGATAATGCGTCACGAAGGTGCCTAGGGCCTAGAACAACAACTTCCGTTTTATCTGAGTTTAACATTAGAAAATTGCAGGTCATCCAGGTTTTAACATCCTGAAGACACATTTGAAGCTTAGCTAACTGATGGGTTTCATCTGGCTTGATCGATAGATATAACTGAGTATCATCTGCATAACAATGAAAGTTTATGGAGTGTTTCCTGATAATATTGCCTAAGGGAAGCATATATATAAAGTGAAGAGGATTGGTCCGAGCACAGATCCTTGTGGAACTCCATGACTAACTTTGGTATGCATGGAGGACTCATCGTTAACATGTACAAACTGAAATCGATCTGATAAATAGGACTTAAACCAGCTTAGAGCGGTTCCTTTGATGCCAATGAAATGTTCCAGTCTCTGTAATAGGATCTGATGGTCAATGGTATCAAATGCAGCACTAAGATCTAATAAAACCAATACAGAGACAAGTCCTTTGTCTGATGCAGTTAGGAGGTCATTAGTAATTTTCACCAGTGCTGTCTCTGTGCTATGATGGGCTCGAAATCCTGACTGAAAATCCTCAAATAAACTATTGCTATGTAGAAAGTCACACAGCTGTTTGGCGACTGCTTTCTCCAGGACCTTAGAGATAAATGGAAGGTTAGATATAGGTCTATAGTTGGCTAAAACATCTGGATCCAGGTTGGGCTTTTTTCAGAAGAGGTTTAATTACAGCTACTTTAAAGTACTGTGGCACGTAGCCTGTTGATAAAGACAAATTGATCACATCCAGCAGAGAAGTGCCAATTAAGGGCAAAACTTCTTTTAGCAGCCTAGTCGGGATGGGGTCTAAGAGGCAGGTAGATGGTTTAGATGAAGAAATTATTGAAGTTAGTTGATAAAGATTGAGGGAAGCAAAGCAGTCCAAACAAAATATAACTGGTTTTACAGCTGTTTCTAAAGTTCCTGAGTATAGAGTTAAGTCGGTGCCAGTTGAGGGCAGGTCTTGGTGGATTTTGTTTCTAATAGCTAGGATTTTATCATTAAAGAAGCTCATGAAGTCATAACTACTGAGAGCTATGGGAATACTTTGCTCAATAGAGCTGTGACTTTCTGTCAGCCTGGCTACAGTGCTGAAAAGAAACCTGGGGTTGTTCCTATTTTCCTCTATTAATGACGAGTAGTACGCTGCTTTGGCATTACGTAGGGCCTTCCTATAAGTTTTAAGACTATCTTGCCAAATTAAACGAGAATTTTCCAATTTGGTGGAACGCCAATTCCTCTCGAGTTTCTGTGATATTTTCTTTAATTTGCGGTTTCAGTATTATACCATGGAGCTAACCGTCTTTGTTTTAGTATTTTCTTTTGTAGAGGGGCCACAGAGTTGAGTGTTGTTCGCAGCGAGCCTGCAGCACTATCAACAAGATGATCGACTTGGGAGGGACTGAAATTCGCGTAAGAGTCCTCTGTTAATTTGATACCTGATAGTGAACTTAGAGCCGATGGGATCGCATCCTTAAATTTGTATGGCTTTGCTGTGGTTCCTGTAGGCTTTGCGTGCGTGTGTACGGAGGGGGTTGGGGGGGGCCTCCATGTCCATTTTGCTTGGGGCCCCCCAAATTCCTTCAAACGGCCCTGGGCACATATATAAGACCTAAGACCACTGATTTTTTTTTAAATAAACAGCTCAGGCAAACACTTGTCTTCCTGTGAGTTTTATTCAAGCCTTCTACAGAAGGACTCACAGCAACGCCGTGTACATGTATGCTCGAATGAGTGAGGAGAGCTCAGTGAGCCTGTTATTTATCCAGTTTTAGGTTCAATCATATCATCCCACAGAGACACGTTGTCCCTGAAGTCTGGATAACACAGAGAACAGAAATATTTTTACTGTTACACAGCACAGATGAGTCTCCCTGAGTCCAGTGTTACATGCAATATGTTTGGAATTCCCATTACATTCATAAACACATAAACCTGTGACACTTTATGTTCTGTTTAGTTGTGCATGTAATACTTATATCCACTGCTCTTGCAACTATAGTGTTGCTGTGAGTCATGTGATCTTTGTATGCAGGTACAGAACATACTGAATGTGTCTTCAGCGCTCTCTATAGTGAATGAGATGTGAAATGTGGCCAAATAGTTGCGTAGAAGTGTATTGTCTGAATGAAAACACTCACTTTGCAAAGTGCTGGCTCACAAGATCAAACACAGTTGAAGAAATCCACACAAAGCTTTCTTTTAAATAATGGATCAACTTGTTAACACATCTTCCCTTCATCTGCTTATATAATGTTTAGAAAAGGTGTCACAAATTAATCAGATGGTAAAACCTTTTTACTTGTTGTTACTTATTCAAGGCTGATCCAGTCTCTGAGGACCAATCAGGGCTCTGCTACACACCAATCAGGATGAAACTCAGCAGCGTGCACACTCCTCTCTTCTCCACGGTCAGTGATACTAAAAGCTTTCATGCCTATTCGACTTGTTGATTCATTAGTTTGTTATATAACCAGCTGTTCAGATCAGAGGTGAACATGGATTTTCATGCTTCCCATTTGCAGTTCTCCAAGACTTTATGACATGATGCCAGTATGTTAAAATGTTGTATGAAGATGAAGACCTAAAGGTTAAATTGATGTCGACAAACTTGAATCTATCTATGAATGTTTAAGAGGCTCTGGAAACATTGGAGACGGTATTGTATAAAGTTTTTTTTAACAAGCAGCTATAAATAATAAAAGGTCCATGTTTATGTCAAATAAGGAAGTAAAACCATTCTTATCTTATTTCAGGTGGACAGAGAAAGAATACAGTCATGTTACATTTCCTGTGATTTATCTGAAAGGTCCGGGCAAAAACAGTGAGAACACAAAACTATGTAAAATAAAAACTAAATATTGAATACATTTTTATTGTAAAACATGCTCATATTATGATCATTTTTTGGGGTAAACATGAGCTGTGTCTGTTAATATCTTATTCTAAAATCAGCCACAGATACAAACAGTGTATGGATGACTGATCCTGACGAATTCAGAAATAAATACATAAATAAATAAATGCTCAATAAATAAATAAGCATCGGATTAAATGCACAAAAAAATAAAGTAAATAAATAAATGTAGGCAGTAATTAAATTATACAAGGAGACATAAATATATAACCATTTTAATTAGCTTCTTTATGAGTCCTCCATAACAGTAATGTCTTAACCTAGATATTTCCCTACCAGTTTATTTGTGTAAATTCAATTTTTATAAGTTGTATATAATGTTGAATCTAATAGAGGAAATTGGTGAAATGTGGTCATGCACACGGTCCATCAGGACATAGTGTATTATTTTATTTTTGTAAATGTATCAGCAGTGATGTCATTTCTGTCTAAATGTGGTTATCTCAGCAACACATCTCTGTATGTGTAAAGAGGAAATGAGAAGTTGTGACCAGCAGTACCAGAAGGTATGTCGCTTCAGTTACACACCAGAGCAAAACTCTGTTTGTAACATGTGTTTTTATGATCAGCATCTTGTCTTGTCTTGTTGCTTTCTGTTGCTATAAAACATGTAACATTTCAAATTTCCTAATGTGTTTAACACGATTTGAGGAAATTAAAGGTAACTGTTCATTTAGTGATCTAACTGAGAACAACCTTGATATTATATGCACTCAATGCTCCATTATTAAGTCCATTGTATGAAATAATGTAAATTAAGTAAAATGTCAGCTAGAGCCTTTTAATCTTCGGATCCTTTTAGTTATTTGTTTGATTTTGTTCAAGGTCCATGAAGAGCATCATCAATAAACAAAGCAGGCACAGATGACAACACAAAAAAAACTCTATTCATGTTTAGCACTTTTAATTGGGAGCAACAAGATAGCTGGGTTTCATAACTCATCTATGAAATATCTGATTTAACATATTTGCTCAGTTTGATCAGGAAATATGTGGACGTTATTCTGTCTCGTTCTCAAACTGTAGGGCCCCTGTCCTGTTCATTTTGTTCCTCTTGAATAAAACTGAATTGAAAAACATTACAGGTTTGAGCTTTTACATTTTTTTTTTACATCTGTCAGTATAGAGTTCAGTATTTGTGTTGAGTCATGTCCTGACAGTGTCCTGCCTTCTCAGACTGCACAATCGGTTTTAGCCATCCTCTTCCTCAAACTGACAAAACCAAAAATAGTTACATTCAAAACTATGACAACATTATGACAGCTGTTTGTTATTTCTATGTTATCTTTTGATGTGCATTGTAACATACAGTATAAGTAAATAATATTTTGATTGCATTGATATCTTGTATACAATTATAAAATTCATTTGTTGTCGTGTTTAGAAAGATAATTTTTTTGTGTGTAGAAAGATAAGATCTGGTGTCAATGTGATGATGACTCTGCCTAAATATCATCAGCAACACATTCTGTAGGTGTGAAAAGTAAGCTGTTCGATTGGCTGTTTTATGATGTTAATGGAAAAGTTAAGAGAGAAAAGATCTAATGTTGTCTGGAGAGAGCACTCGCTCGATCCACTTTGTCGCCTCCTCTGTGTTTAGTTGTGACCAAAGCAGAAGCCAGAAGTATTGGTGCCTATATGGTCTCTTCCAAAATATGGAATCATCTTCATCTATGAAAGTGATTTTTCCCCAAAACTGTAAATTGGGTTTATAAAATATTTCACTATATTTTTTTATCATTTCCATTATTGCTCTCTGTTTACAAAAAGAAAACATCACTATGATTTGACGATTATATTAATGCAAAATGTCCAACAACTATTTGCAACCAGTACTTAGTGTGTTCCTACTTTCGTGTAATATGCAGGGACCTTGCAAGTTCTTGACTGTGTGCTGTCTGCAGTGGCTGGACAGGAAGTGCAAACATACAGAAATGTGGTCAAACCCATTGCACAGAGGAGGAAGCAGAGATGGGCTAAACTAAGAAAAGAGGTTGTAGAAACCTATGTTCTCACACTGTATGTATATGAAATGTAACTTGTTTTCTTCACAGTTCTCTTTTTGTCTTCCTGCTGCAGTTTCAGTCTCTCTGTTCCTCGGGAGCAGAGCGGCAGACTTTCAATGCTGGATGTGAGGATGGAGCAGACTTTGTTGCTGCCGTTATTCTGTGAGTACATCAGTAACTTTCTTTGTTTGAATGGTACAGATTAAAGTGTGTTTGTCGAACAACTGCTAACTACTGTTAGTGAAACTCCAACTGTTCTTAAATGTCTTTAATTAATCTATTTGATGTTTCAGCAAGTCTGATAATGTATCAATCTTTATTACAGTGCTGAACACACTCCTCTACTGTGGACACGCTCAAGGTGATTGAACAGTTTTCTTTCTTTCCTGTTTGTGTTTTTTCACTGAAGATCAATTTCCACCTGCTGTCACATCTTTTTTAACAGTGTGTCATTTACTTCATACTACTTCATTGCATTTTCTCCAAACTACTGTTAAGTTTATACATTTTATTTAACCGGGTACTGTTATATTTGTGTTGGGTTCCAGATGCTGAGCTGACTTTTGAACCCAACTCGTCCTTTTTATTTACTGGAGAGTTTGTTACTTTCGTTTGTGACATGAGAGAAGGAAATGAAACTGACTGGCAATACAAATTCAACAGGAACGGTCAACAAATTGCTTCCTTCAATACAAAAAACTCCTATTCAATTAATCTAACGGCCGACTTGAGTGGTGATTATCAGTGCACTGGTCGTCACAAGGTCTCAACAAACTTTACAAAACAGAGCAATAACGTCACTCTGTCTGTATCAGGTAAGAGTTCAAATGTTATTTCACCTGTAGCCATGCTGAGATCATTAATGCGCTATCAAGACATAATCAGGAGAAATAAAAAATAATAATATAAATAAACTCTAAACAAACAGCACACAGACCCAAGCCGACTCTGAGAGCAGACAGGACAAGTATACCAGTACAGGGCACTGCGACACTGACCTGTTCTGTGGAGGGCTCAGCCGGCTGGAAATACGAATGGTTCAGACGTACAGCAGACTCTTATGAAGCTATGATCGGAAAAGATGGTAAAAAAAACTTCATCAGTATCTCACAAGAAGGCGTCTATCGGTGCCGGGGAAGAAGAGGAAACCCAGTTTTCCTCACCGAAGACAGTGATGAGTATCTTGTTGGGATAACTTGTGAGTTAACCAACATTTTTACAGTATGAATTCATGATAACCTGAAGTTTTCTCTTTTCTTTATTTCCGTTTGAATGTTAATTGTGTATTCTTGGTGTGAACAGTGTCCAACAGGACCTCTGTGACCCTGCAACACAACTGGACTCGGATATTCAGAGGTGAGACAGTCGCTGTCAGATGTGAGATCGAGGGAGGAGGCGACACTGAGTGGGAGTATGAATGGAGAACAACCAGCTCACACACACCTCCAACACACCGTGAATACAGGATCAGCAGCGCTTCTGTTTCCCACAGTGGAGAGTACTGGTGTAAGGGTAGACGGGACCTGTATTCCTCAACAGAGTGGAGTAATGCCTTCACACTCAGAGTATCATGTAAGTCACATTGTCTTTCATTCATGCTGTATCACATTTTTTAAGTGTTTTCATTCAAATCCTTTTCTTGTTTACCAATGAACAGCTTACAAACCCAGACCCACAGTTACGGCTGATAGGAAGACAATACCAGTTGGGGGTAATGAAACAATGACCTGCTCTGTGGAGGACTCTGCTGACTGGGAATACTACTGGTTCAGACATAACTCCGTCTTTTCTGAAAGTCAGATCATTAGAGATGATGACCCAGGTAGAGATATCAGGATCTCACAAGGAGGCATCTACCACTGCAGAGGAGGAAGAGGAAACCCGGTTTTCTTCACAGAGGACAGTGATGCAGTCACCATTGAGAAAAGAGGTGAGTGGCAGTGTTTTAATTTAAAGGAATATGTAGAATTAGAGCTCAAAACAACTTTCCAAAACTTTGATTCATTTTCTATTTGTATTGGTGGACAGTTTCCAACAAGGCTGTTGTGACACTGCAACCCAAATGGCCTCTGATATTCAGTGGTGAGATGATCACTGTCAGATGTGAGATTTATGAAAGTGGAAACACTGAGTGGGAGTATGAATGGAGAAACCCCGACTCAAACAAAATCCCAGCTCACAATGAATACAGGATCAACAGGGCTACTGTGTCCCACAGTGGAGACTACAGGTGTCTGGGTAAACACAAATGGGACTTGTATTCCTCGACAGAGTGGAGCGATGTCATCACATTGACAGTTTCATGTAAGTTGAAATTTTTCTACCACTCCTGCACTTAGCAAAAGAAAAAGAGAAGACTAGTTAAATTCGAGCATTTTTAAAGAGTGTTTGAATTCAGTGTGACTGATGGTTGGGTTTGTTTTGCCACTTCAGTTCAGTTGAGTGGTCAGTGAGAGTGAAGCACTGAAGCTTTCTTATCAAGAGTACTGTAGCTGAAGATTTGTTTCTGTCACAGTACAGTTTTTTGAAAGTTAGATTGTACACCAACACATTTCAATCAGTGATAAAAACTGGACTCATTCACAGGGACAGTTTTGACCATTTGTATGTCTTTGTTCTAAATCAAACAGCACAGAGACCAAAGGCTGAACTGAGAGCTGACAGGAGAGCCTTTCCAGCAGGGGGCAGTGTGACCCTGAGCTGCTCTGTGAACCCGTCATCTGGTTGGAAATACTTCTGGTACAGAGGAGAGAAAACCTCTGAACCCCTGACCACACAAGATGCTGTCTTCATCTCAGATGGACAAATCAGTGTCTCACAGGGAGGACTCTACTGGTGCAGAGGAGGAAGAGGAGACCCAGTTTACTACACAGAGTACAGTGATCCAGTCAGCATTTACACAACTAGTGAGTGTGACATTACAAACGTTCCACATTTCTGTAAAAAAAAACAAAAAAAAAAACAATATTTCATTTGTAATTTGTCTGTCTCTATTGGTTAATTTTAAACCCAAATAGTCACAAACAGGGCTGTTGTGACTTTAAAACCCAACTGGCCTGAGATATACTATGGAGAGACAATCACTCTGAGATGTGAGATCAAGGACGGAGGAGACGTTGAGTGGGAGTACGAGTGGGAAACAACCAGCTCAGACAAACATTTAAAGCAAAAGGAATACAGGATTCATTCTGTCTCTCCATCACACAGAGGAGACTACTGGTGTAAGGGCAGAATGAAAAGAGCACAACAGAATTCAACTCAGTGGAGTATTTCCTACAAATTGAGAGTATCTTATAGTAAGTCCAAATATATTTTATTCACACTGAAAATTCCTAAAACTTTTAAAGTTTGTTAAAGTCATTTTTTAAAAATGTGTTGTATCTGAGCATTGCTTCAAAGTCTTATACATCAAAATATGTTTTCACTATAAGAAAACACCTCTCCAACAGATGAACCCCAGTCTGTCCTCACTGTGTCTCCATCCTGGCTGAGTCCTGGAGCCTCAGTAACTCTGAGCTGCAGAGTTAATGATCCATCTGCAGGATGGAGGTTCTTCTGGTATAAGGCTGTTCCCGAACTATCAGGCATGTCTATCGAATGTGCTGACATGCATTTTTACCACTACCTATATCATGGAATTTTCAACTACTACAGCCATGAGCTGCTACCTGGCAGCAGCAACGGGACTGAACAGGATTCCTACATCGTTCATGGACAGACACACACAGCACGATATAAGTGCAGAGCTGGAAGAGGAGATCCAGTGTATTACACTGATTACAGTGAACCAAAGTTTGTCTGGTCTGCAGGTAGGTTTGTTTGTTTTTCCATCCTTCTCTCTGAAGCAGGTGTTGTTCACTTGTGAAATTCCTTTGTTACCACCAACATGTCTTGAAAACTAATGTTGACTAATTACCTTGTGTGGACTCCCTTTTTTTCACATTCCCTGACCAGGGTGTGACACTGCTTTAACAACACCACTGAGGTTTTTTTTGGATAGTTTAACAATTTTTATTATTTATTTTATTTTGAATTATTATTTTATTATTATATTTTGAATTATTAAATATAAATGTAATCAACGTACTGAATTTAAAACATAATTAATGAATCAATTCACAAAATTAACTACAATTGCACTACAAATGATAACATCTGGTGTCAATGTGATGACATTATTAAAATTGCACACAGCTATTGTTAAAGAAGACAATAATAGATGTTTACAGACACACATAATGGGAAAAATCCAGCTGCATAAAATAACTCTATGATTGTTTATCATATGTATACATTGCATTGTGTTGCATCATTTTTAAAAGGATTAACCTGTACCAGTATTGGTTGTATTGCTGTCATTTATGTCTGTCTGTACTCTTTGCTTGTTGTTGTTTTTCAGATTTTCATCCATCAGCGTCTCTCACAGTGAGTCCTGACAGAGTGCAACACTTCACCTCTGACTCTGTCTCACTGAGCTGTGAGGGAAACTCTACTGAGTGGAGAGTGATGAGGTTTACTGAGGACGACTACATGCCATACGAATCATGTTGCTCCAGGTGGGGGACAATGTCTGGATCCACATGCAGCGTGTACAGTTACTGGCAGAGTGATGCAGTGTACTGGTGTGAGTCTGAATCAGGGGAGTTCAGCAATGCAGTCAACATCACTATGCAGAGTATGGTTTCATTACATTTCTTCTTACATGTTTTGGACAATCATTTATGTGTATTAATATTTAATTTAGTTATTCATTGAACATACTAAGGAGTACTCAGAGAAGCTGAACTTGCAATAACCAAAAAAATGTCACAATTAATTTGTACACAAAACAAGCTGGAATATCAGGTCTTTCATAATGTTCCTATCGGTTTCACAGATGAAGAAATTATCCTGCTGAGTCCTGTCCATCCTGTGATTGAGGGAGATTCTGTTACTCTTGGCTGCAATTTGAGGACAGAAAAAATGCTTTCCAATGTCACTTTCTACAAAAATGACAAAGTCATCCAAAATAATGACAGAGAGGAGCTGAATATTTCTGCAGTCTCAAAGTCAGACGAAGGTTTCTACAAGTGTGAATACTCAGGAAATTTGTCACCGCAGAGCTGGATGTCAGTAAAATGTGAGTCTGATCAATACGTACTGTGTTCATTTTTATGTATACAACAGTAGATCAGCAGATTTCTGTGGTAAAAAGAACAAAGTAAATGAATCATTATCAGTCAAATGCTGTGGTTTATTTGTTGCAGTACAGAGTCTGTAGCAATAACAACACATCAAATCCAGAGTTATCATTCAGTGACCTTACACAGTCGAATGCTTCATAAGACTCATTGTTTTTCCTTTTTGATGTTATTTATCCACTGTTGAATGAGTGACCTGCAGCTGGCAGCTGAGACTGTGATGTAATCCTTACCGGCAATTGCACACCTTCAATGTACACCCACTAAAGTCCTTGTTTTTTCCACTGACATGGTCAGGGATTGTTATTAGTATCTGACATCATTCTGAAAAACATCAGGCAGACATTGGTTACCACATTTTACAGAAAACCAGGTCCTGATGACAGAAGTTAAAAATACAAATGTTCAGGAAACACAAAGTAGCTACTGCCGAAGTACCTGAAGTCTCTCCAAGTAAATGCAAAAGCCTACTTCTTATATTAATATACATCTACATCTTTCTCAGTATACCATTACTAGAATTAATCGAAAGAACAAAAAGGTAACACAATATCTTTATTTTGTTTTATTCATTATTCCATCTGTATTAGGTCATTCTGCCCACTAGAACCTTGATTGGGGTCACCTCTTATATAATCATTTATTAGATTAAGTTAATTAATAGTTATTCTTTATTATTGCAGCATCTAGCTCTCCATTTCCTCTGCTGCTCATCGTTGGGCTGAGTATCGGTATCTTCCTGATTGTTCTCCTGTCATTGCTGCTGCTGTGTTGGTACAAAAAAAAGGGTGAGACCTTTTCTTGTTTGTTCTATATAAATATCTCTCTGCTTTTTAAAATCACTGAGGAATTCTGATGTAAAGATACGGATCAGTGGTTCAGTTTGCAAAACAAAAACATGTAACATATAATTACTGTCTTTCACAGATTCATGTTGTCACAGGTTGGTACAACACTCTCTAATCTCATCTTCATATTAACATAACGTAACAAACGTTTTAACACATTACTACTAAAATAACATGGTTTACTATATATTTCAGTCTCATCCAGTCTCAGAGAACCAATCAGAGCTCTGCTACAGTCCAAAATGTCAACCAAAATGAGCAGCAAGTATACTCCTCTCTTCTCCATGGTCAGTCTTCTAGCTAATCTTGTATTACTTTCGAAACTATTTCTGACACTCTTACATCTTAAATTTATATCTAGATATAATATTTAGAACTTTTAGAAACAACAGCATTTGTGAAAGAAATTTATGAATGAATCTCAATGGAAAAATAAGAAATAGATGCAGCACTGAAGACACAAAAAGGCAAAGAGTCAGTCATTCTTTTGCAAGACATGACAATGAGTTTGAACCAAACAGGTCTAAAATGCAGAACTGAAGCTGAGTTTGCTGCAGGCTGGTTTTATGCCCTCTCTAGTGGCACACTACATAACATACAGTACATACATAATAATGTATAATAGCATACAAATATATGTTGTCTAAGAAATAAAATATACTGATTACAAAACATGTTGACAACCAACTCTTTATAAAAAAAGCCAACTTATAGGAACATTTGTTCTCAGTCATTATCTTAACTTTTGTCCTATGTGTACATAATAACCACGTTATATTGGAAACTGATTTGTAACACAATTCAGTTTTCATTTCTACACATTCACTGTGCAGCATGTTTAACACTGTTACATTGACTCAAGTACTATATTATCTTCATGGACATAAAGTCACTAAATTTACCTTTGATCTGTTTTTGTTCTGACCTGTAGGTGATGTTTGTGTCTATGAAGCAATCAGTGGCTCTGGGAACACTGGAAGTGGTAAAGTATAAACTCTGATTCATGCAGAGCAGACCAAACTAATAAGATTTAACCGAGTGATTAAAATTAAAGCCAGTAAAAACTTTCAAATTTCAGGTGAACGGACAGATGAATACAGAAATGCCACATCTAAGATTCAGCTCAAAGCTCCTGGAAAGAGAAGTGAGTGCACACAATTAAACATATTAACACATTGTGATAAGGCCTGGCCAGCAATCAATGCTTTTTAATCTTCTTTTTTTCAATCCCAAAGATATTGGATAGAAATGAGGTCAGTTCTTCCACACCAAACTTGGGTTAACAAATTATTTCTGTAGCTTGCTTTATGTAGGACATTATCATGTTGACACAGGAAAGGGCCTTCCCCAAGCTGCTGCCATAAAGCTGGAAGTGAAAGCACAGTTTTGCCTAAAACGTCATTATAAGCTACAGCTCGGGGTCAAACGGTCACATTGGTGTCCACATAGTTTGTGTAGCAGAAATGATGTTATAGGTTAATGTTTCAAGTACATATTTATCACCTGTATTTATTTTGATTTCCAGGTTCACAAAGAGAAGTGCATTGTTAACAAAATGAGAGAAGCTGGACAACAACATGAAAAACAACATGTTTCAACATTGTTGACAGTATTTATAAAACTGATGCCATCCAAACATTCAAGAGCATGTGAAAGGCTTTCAGTTCTAATATGTATAAAATTGATTTAGTTACCTGTTGATTTCTGCAGAATTTGCCTTTTTATTTTAATTGCAATAATTTATTATTGTTGTTATTCTGTAGGTGAGATGGCATATGGGTCTATATATGTGTCTTTTCATGTCAGCATGGTTTTCGGCAGAGTGTTTTGTTGTCTAGAGTCGTTTCAAACTTGCAGTTAAATGTGGTAAGTTTTGGTACTGTCGTTATTCATTGTTTTATTTTGAGCCTGCAGATCTGGGCTACATCGCTTTGCATGTTCACCATACTTTGTGTTTGCAACTCACTTCATCTGCTGTTAACGAGACATGTCTTTTATACAGTAGTAGCAGCCTACATGCTGGGACAAAGTGACACAATGTTTTTTACACAAGAAAAATAATTGGAAAGGGGAGACTTTTTTGTTGAAGATGTACATAGTGGTTGCTGTTTACTCTATTTTTAGAATTTGACATATTTACCATCAATAAAATATCATTTTTATAAATTGATTTGTGTAAATGGTGAAATCATTTGAAACAGACGGTGTGTTCACAAACATCTACTGCTACTCTTGGCAGGTGAGACACACTTTAGATTGTGTCCCTGCTTCCTTTATTTTGCTCTCTCTGCTACTTACTAAGCCCAAACACTTTTTTGTCCTAAAAAGCGCAGCTTACATACAAACAGAAACAACATCATAAGTAATATATAAAACTAATTTTATTCCATGAATAGTATTTTGGAGACGATACATTGGTCATAAAAAAAAAAGAAAAGAGAGAGCTTCCTCACTTAATGTGCCAAGTAAATCTGTTCCCTAAATAGGATTTTGAACCTCAAAATTAACATTACACCAGCTTTGAAAAACTTGGCAAAACAGCTCTCTTGTCCAGAGGAGTCATGCAAAAGCTATTAGAAACACTGGTGACAGGCAAAAGCTGTTTATTGATGTAGAAATATGTCAACCAAACATTTAAAAGTACAAAACATGCTAAATCCATCCAGGTGAAAATGAAACACATCAAACCATTTATGAAAATACATTGGAAAATGTGTGACATGAAATGTTGTTAGATAACAGATTATCACTTCAATTAAATGTTACAAAAGCTTTTTCATGAAAAACTGAAAAGATGACTTTAAAGATGTGCTCTAAATTTTACACCCATTTATAACCCATTTAACCATCCATAAAATAAATAACTACAGTGACTAATCCCAATATGCACATTATAATACTGCTGCATTTTTACCAAGAGCTGTTCCTGGTTTGACTTCAGAATAAACTGTTTCATCCGCTGCTGCAGGACTTGAGTTTCCTATAAAAGGAGAGATGATATGTTTGCAAGTTATACACCAGTTCACCATGATAATGTACTGATATATGTAGGCTATGTATACTGCTTTCTTCAGCAATGTGTAAATCCAAAATCTAAAATAAACATACGAAACAAAACACTAGAGCAGGTGTTCTTAACCTTTCTGGCAGTCTGGCAGTGAGTTTGAAAATATTTCACAATATTTGTGATCAACTTTCTGCTAATATGACAGGCTACTTAGCAGCAAACCAAAGATTACAGACCGCTGGTGCTAATAATCTGACAGGACAGCTTATTCGGTGTTTGCTTAGCAACATTAAAAAACCGCAGCACTTTGCTATTTTTCTAAATGACACGACACTCTATAAAAACATCTAAAAGTTTGTTTTACCTGTTTTCCCATCTGAATAAACAGGGCTCACCTCTGGTGCAAAGATGGATCCATGAAAAGACAATTTACTGGACTTAATTCAGGCACTGCTGAATGAAAAAGCATCTCACCTAATTGCTTGTAATTCTCACAACATAAAATAAATTACTCACCCTTCTTAGCAATGTTTTTCAGCTCAATCAAAGAATATGTTACCTCACTGGATTCATCTGAAATATATATATATTGTTTAAAGTTTTACCATGTGTCATATTATTCTAGTATTTCTAACGGCTCTGTGTTAAACACAAGGAAATACTGTACCATTTTCAGTTTCTTCAGCGCCTTTCTTTGATTCATAGAGACGAGCATCATCTAAAGAGCAGAGAAAATCAAATTAATGTCATGTTAATATATAAGCAATATTAAAATGTTTCAATTACATTATATGAAATCTTACATTATAACATGATATTGTAATCTTCTAAAACAGATCACCAGAAATGTAAATGTTAAGTTTAATGTAAATGATTAGTTATAAAGCATTAAGGCTGACCATGGAGAAGAGAAGAGGATTCTTTGGGTTGAGTTTCATCCTGGTTGATCATGTGATCTGTAGCTGAGCCCTGATTGGTGCTCTCAGACCTGCTGAACCCAAAAACACACAGTAAACACAGCAGATTTAATAAGGAACATGTGAACATGTACTGCTGTTATATTCAGACTGAGAGGAGAGAGTGTCGTACCAACCTGATAAAGCATGAATCTGTAAAAAACAGACATTTGGTGTTACATGGTTTTAGTACAGTGCAGGTAATGACATCAGACTGCATCTGTGAGTTTGACTAATCAGTGTGTAATCAATCTAATATCAGAAGGAGAAGATCTCACCTTTTGATTTTCTGCAGCGATGCAGAAACAGCAGCAGGAGAATAATCAGTAAAACTCCACAAACCAGCCCAACAATCAACAGCACAGGAAAAGGAGAGCTTTCAGGCGCTGCCATGATAAATAATCTATATTAATTACATTTATTCATTTGGCTGACTTTTATCCAAAGCGACTTACAATTGCTATAACAAATACACTTAAATAAACCCCTGATTATGCATATCTAGATTGACGCAGTATCACAACAAATTGACGTCCTGCTACCTATTGAAATGTTTCTTTTACAAAGTAATACTACTTTGTAACATAAAGTAATACACTTTTCACTTCTATGCCCCTATTTACTTTTTTATGTCATTATTGAATAACCTGGTGTAGAAAACATTTCTCTTTCACAAACTAACAGGTTAAATCCACTGAAACAAAGCCAATTTTTTTTTATCTGTGACACAACTCACCAGAAAATGCTGCAGAAACTGTTTTAATCACACTCACATCTTACTGACAGCCAGCTCTCTGGTGATTGACTCCTCTGACCTTTTGGTGACTCTCTTCCTTCACATTTATAAAAGCCTTCATCTGACTTTGACACTGCAGCGATAGTCAGCTCACTTCTGGTATCATTTTGGATGAGTTTTCCATTTTTATAGAAATCCACATTAGAAAGAATATTTCCTGTCTTCAGCTTGCAGCTCAGAGTGACAGAATCTCCCTCAGCCACAGGATGGACAGGGCTCACCAGGATCAAATCACTGCCTGTAAAAAGATCAAAGAATCCGATGTAGGTTGAAGATGTCTGTGAAGGTTGAGGTCAAAGGCAACTGAACTTTATAGAAGAAAAACTAGAAGATATTTTGTCCCTCATCCAAGAGACTTCTACAGTTCTGACTGACCGGTAGGGAAACTCAGCTATTTAACCTCTGTGGGATCATTAGCTAGGATCATCGATCGTTCTGTGTTTTTTAAACCCAAGAACACGCTAAGACATATACCCAAACAATGGAGACCTGTACATTGGGGAATCTAAACTAAAACTACACAAATGTATGGCTCAGCACAGAAGGGCTAACAGCTCAGGTCAAGACTCAGCAGCTGAAGGACAAAGGACACTCGATTGAGGACCATCAGGTGCACATTTTAGACAGAGAAGATGGATGGTTTGAAAGAGGTGTCAAGAAAGCCATTTACACCCGGATTGAGAAGCTGTTGTTGAACAGAGGAGGGGGTCTACGCTACCACTTAACCCCCCACTTTCAATGCGGTCCTTTCATCACTTTCCAGGAAACTGAACAAGAAATTTCCTCTTGGCCTCAGGTGAAGATGCCAAAGATGGTCCTTCAGACTTGGCCACGGGTGGCTCTAATGACCATGACGACTGTCGTTACCACAGCCAGGAGCACTAACGAACCAGCGGTATCCATGATTCTAGCTAACGCTCCCACAGTTGTTAAATAGCTGAGTTTCCCTACCAATCAGTCAGAACTGAAGACGACTCTTGGATGAGGGAAGAAACGTCTTCTAGTTTTTCTTCTACAAAGTCCAGTTGCCATGGACCTCAACCTTCATTGGATGTAGGTTGAAATGCAATTTATTTCACACATACAGTGGCTCAATAAATACCTGACATTTGGCCTGAGAGTGTAAAAATATCTAAAAATAAAGAAACTAGTACAATGGTTATACTTTATAGATCTACCTTAAACCAGACCAATTAGTTGTTATAGATGAAAATTAAAGTGTTGAGTGTTTGGCAAATGATATACATTAAATGCCAATTTACCCAAGCAGCCAGCCTTCATCTTATCTCACTATGTTCTTACTGCAAACTGAATGATGAGTGGCACTTGATGATGTACATGGTTAAAATTACAGCTATAATGAACGTTGAACTTTTTTACATATTAAGATCTATTTATTGTCAGTAAATATGAACTTTGTGTTGGTGAACTACAGAGGGTCTACTGAGGGAAAATTGTTCATTTGATTGCAGGTTTTGCTGAGAAGCCAAGCTAGAACCAAGAAAATCTACAGCTACTGATGATTTCTTACTTAATATCAGGAAATGACACTTGAATGAACTGAAGCTGGGCAGTTTGTTTAATGATTTGTTAGAGGAAACATCAAGTTTAACAGTTCATCAGTTTTCTTAATTCTGGTCACCTACAAAGTACTGAAATGGTTTAGATAAAATGTGATGAAAACTCACCCTGTACAGTGATGTTGACTGCATTGCTGAACTGTCCGGTTTCAGACTCACACCAGAACACTCCATCAATGTGTCTTTTGATGTAGCAAGTGGATCCAGTCATTGGCCCCCAGGAAGAGCAGGTTGTCAGGTGGCTGGAATTAGAAAAACCACTCACTCTCCACTTAGTAGAGTTTCCCTCACAGCTCACTGACACAGACTTTTCAGTAAAGTGCTGCACTCTGTCAGGACTCACTGTGAGAGAAGCTGCTGGATGAAAATCTAAAACATAATGAGGAGATAAACAGAGCATAAGAAAATTTAGATAAGAAACAAATGCTTTGGTTTAATTGTGTTTTAATCTTTGGTGTTGAATAGAGTCAGCGTCACATCAAAAGAGGTTTTATAATGAAAATAAACCTTTAGGTTTCATTTTTGAGGTAGAAACAGTGCAACAGTGTAACACTATGAACCGTTATGCCATTTATGCAGGGGGTAACATGATACATGTCTGCAAACTGCAGAGGAAGCTGTAGTTCAGAGAAGGTAAATAATGGAAATATTATAATAATAATAATAATAATAATAATAATAATAATAATAATAATAATAATAATAATAATAATAATAATAACATTTTCAACACAGGTAACAAAATGCTTTACAACAACGAATGTAAAACTTAGACCAATAAGTCAAAATAAGTTAAATAAAAATCAGTGTCAAACACAGTGTTTAACTTCCTCTTGAACCTTGAATAATAGAGCAGGCCAGCATAAAAAGTGAGTCTATAATTGATTTGAGAGAATTTGAGAGAAACAACCAAAATTTCTGCATTTAAAGATTTGGTGGGAGGAGGAAACAGGAAACATAGGCAGAAGGAAGTAAGAAAATAAAAATTAAAATGAATGACCAGTGCCTCGACCTTATATGAAAGCACATATGTAGAGTAAGTGAATGTATTTGGGAGTTTTTTCCAGATCAATGGCATGTGTTCAAATGTAGATTGAAAAAAACTCAGAGAAACAAAAGAAGTAAAATTATTCAAGAGATAATATATCTTCCCAACTGAAATTTAGATTTTTTAAGATTAAAACCCTTTAAAATGTTTATGATATCTCATTAAAAACATAATGTTTTTAAAATCATCCAACAACATTGTTCGGTTTTAGATAACTTTGAAAAACTGAACATCTGACAAGTTGTCATAAGCAAGACTACATTTCTTCAACGTAAAATCAAGCCTACCTCCAGACCAGACAAACTTTGGTTCACTGTAATAAGTGTAATACACTGGATCTCCTCTTCCAGCTCTGCACTTATATCCCGCTGTGTGTGTCTGTCCATGAACGATGTAGGAATCCTGTTCAGTCCCGTAGCTGCTGCCAGGTAGCAGCTCATGGCTGTAGGAGTTGTCTGATAGTTTGGGAACAGCCTTATACCAGAAGAACCTCCATCCTGCAGATGGATCTTTAACTCTGCAGCTCAGAGTTACTGAGGCTCCAGGACTCAGCCAGGATGGAGACACAATGAGGACAGGCTGGGGTCTATCTGTTGGAGAGGGGTTTGAAGAATAAAAACATGTCATGATGTACTGTTGTTGGATTTTATGCACTGCTTGTATCCTACATATTTTCTCAATTTCACTTTAAATATATAATACAAATATGAAGGTGCTCAAAGGGGCTATATGTAGGCAACAAAAGTGTGATATAGAAACTCAGGACATACACAACAAACACCAGCCCAAGAACATGCTAAGAGCATGCTACGTCCACCCTAAAGACTGCACACCCAAGCACGATAAAAGCAATCTAGTGTATGCTGTCCAATGCAGTGTGACTGCACAGACCTGTATATCAGGGACATGAAACAACCACTACAGAAGCGCATAGCTCAACACAGAAGGGCCAACTCCTCAGGTCAAGACAAAGCAGTTTGCCTGCACCCTGCCCTCAATTTTAACCTTTCTTGGAGGGCTATATGTATTTTTTTAATGGAATGAATCTTATTTTTTTTGCCTGTGTGAAGGGGATCTCACAACAAAAATAAAAAAATACCCCCTTGACGAGGTGCTACCTCAGACAAACCTATGTGATCACTCTGGGTTAAATTTTCCATGAAATTACTTTAACATTTACTCATACATACTAGTAAGAGAAGCAATAGAAAGTAGAAACAGCTAATAGCACGAATGGCATTAATGAGCGCAGAGGTCGAGAAGGAACGTAACCTTGTATAATGGAGTTTAGGTAGATGAGTGCAGACCCAGTAGTCAGTCTGTATTGCTGACTTGAATTTGATACTGGAGGCCATGGGTAGCCAGTTGAGGTCAATGAGTAATACAGGGAGTAAAAGTGAATCGTTCACGAACTGTGACTTTGGCGGTCTTTGGGTTTGACTCGTTCATAAGTCATGTGAAAGTAGCACAGCCACAGGGCTGTGGTAAGCCACCAGCAGCACACAATGCATGACTATACTATATCTTTACTGCTTTAAATATGTTGTTCATTTTTAACAGCTGCAGCAGTAAAATGAACAACAAAAAAATATGAAAATATTGATATGAGTAGCAACTTCATAGGGGCACTTAAAGTACTAACAATACTTACACTTAACGTGATGAATGATATTGTGGGACATGCGAGCAGGGAGTGCCTCATTCACATGTTCATGTGTGTACCTGCTTAAGTAAATGTTAAATAAACAATAATTTCATGCTCTGTCAATAGAAACCTGCCATATCTTATAATTCAGTGTTATAATTCAGTGTATTAGTTTGTGCTGAGTATTAAATTTAAGTGTGTCAGTAAATTCAGTTGAAATAATAAATTTTGTCATGATGTGCTGTTTTATGTATTTTTTGCCAAACAAATGTAATATTTTTAGATGACTGTCAGGGTCCAGGTCTGACAGAATCTAAAATTCAGTGTGAAATTCTGTGAAGCAGGCACACTTGATCTTGGTCTGTGAGCTCCAGCTGTGTACTTAGGAAGGGGGTTCACTGTAAGTTCAGACCAAGAGAAAGAGAACAGATTACACCTTGTCAGTCAAACCCCTAGTAGCCAGTACAACTGTCACCGTCCCATGCCTTTGCATTAGGTTAGGTTAGTCAGAAGACACATAACAGAGGTTTGAGCAGGTCTGAAAATGAGCACAAGAAAAGGAGTGACATCTGGACCCACTTTGTTGTAATTTCAGCCACCACATCACAATGCAACATGTGCAAGAATAAATTATCCACCAAAGGAGGACGCACTTCTATTTGAAAAGGCACCTCAAATCTGCACATGCAACTGTGCTGTTAGCACAAGTTAGGGTAGAGAGGGAAGATGGTGCAGCAGCTCAGACCAGCAGCACTTCATCTGGACATACTGCTGCTGCAGCAGGACAGAACTAAACTGTGACTGATTTTGGTTGTCACTTGTATGAATGTCTTTTGTGTGGCTATGTGTAAAGGTAACTGAGGATAAACTGATGTAATGTTTGCAGTCAAGTAGAGGGCACCCTACTCAGCTGGGACCCTGGGTGGACTTCCCCTATACACCCACGCTACATCCGCTTCACAGTTATATACTGAATATGCTGACAAACACAAAAAGGTTGTGTTCAAGAGTGACACACAATCATCTTGATGAGAACATAAAAACAAGGAAACTTGTATAAATTACCTTGAGCATGTCCACAGTGGAGGAGGATGTTCGGCACTAAAACAGAGTTTGATACTTCATCAAACACACACTGACAGAAACTATTAAATATACATTAAACAGAAAAAAATAAGATGGTAACTATGAATTAGAGGAAGTCAGTGATACTCACAGAAAACCCCCAGCACACAGAGCAAAGTGTGTCCCATCCTCATATCAACACTGACAGTCTGCTTCTGAGAAATCTTTCTTCTTTGTCGAAAGAGAAACTAAAACAAAAGACATGTGTCATTAAACTTCTTCTTCTTGAGTTTGTTGTGCGCTTGCTTCCCTTTTACTAAAGGCTCACACAACTAGACTGTGTTTGTTCACAGCACATTTTTGGCACAGTGTAAGATATAAGACTATTGATTTTAATTACTGTTATGGCAGAAAATTGTGTCCTCTTACATTTAATCTGTATGTTCTTTTACTATTATTATTATTACTATTGTTATTACTAGATTTTGTAATGACTTATAGATATATATGTATTGTGTTTTTATCCTTGACCTTTCCTCTCCTGTACTCGTTATGTTGGTCTGTCCACATTTACCAGGGTTTAGGTCCGAGCTGTGAGATTGTTTTGGTGTTTTCCCTCTATTGTTGTTCCTCTCCTGGAATGTCCATTCAAAGCCGAGAGAGGATCTCTGTTACCCGAAAGAAACCTAGACTGTGTAAATGATGCATCCCTTTGATCGGGGCCAGACGCCCGAAGTCGCCCTAGGCAGCAGGTCTCTGGACCAGCTGTATATGTGTTGTAGTACTTCTCTGTTTATTCATTTGTTAAATAAATTCTTCAAAAACAACGGTTGGTTGTAACTCAATTATTTGCTCAACACCTCACCAGGAATATAATTTCCACGACAGTTACATCATCTCATAAATAAATAAACCTGTATCAGAATCAGAATCAGAATCAGAAGGAGCTTTATTGGCAAGTCGTATTTTACACACACAAGTAATTTTGGTTTGGTGATAAGGTGCTACACGTAGACAAACATACAGTTTACATAAATAAATGTAGACATATAATATGGAATAAACACATGCAAGTTATAAAAAAATAATAAATAAATACAGAAAAATAATACAACTTGCAGAGAAAGAACAACGTGGCAGATATTTTCTTCCAGGTTTGTGTTGTGCACACGTGTTTCAATGGTAGAGGATATAGTGTACTAAATGTATATTTGACAAAATGTAAAAATATAGAACAAGAACAATTAAAAACAAATATCTGCAAAATGCCCTGTTTGTGCATGATGTGTAATGAAATTAAATAGTATTTACACGTGTGGAGACATTTGTATTATTTGAAAGGGGAAAGTGTCAGTGGGGGAGCCGAGCCTCAAAACTTGCAGCACCAGTCTTGTCACAGTTTATATTTGGCCAAGTTTTCCATTCTCTTCCTGTGAACATGACAGTAGAGGAGGGAAGACTAAATCATGCCTTCATGTGTGCTAATTCAGCAGCGAAGATGTTACATGAGAAAAGTTGATCTACAGGAGAAACATATGTGAAAACAACACAGAATGACTGAGAGCTGCACTGCATTCAATTCTGTAATACTTGTAGATTTTGAATTTACAGATTTTGAATCATCTGCCACCTGAATTTTGTGTTTCCCTTTTCATAAAAAAACATTTCCATCATAAATTGAAGTAGGAAAATCAGAACAGGAAATGTCACCAGAATGCAGGAAATTAAGTGTTTAAAATTTGTTTAAAATCTGTGGGTCCCTCCCACAGAACCCCTCCAACTCATATATTTCAGCTTTGATGATTTAAATATTGTTAAATTATCATCACATCTCGTTCTTGTGAACCAGTATGGTGCGCTGCCACGTCTCGTGAGCTACTAAGTGTATTGTCACATCCCTAATCTGAGCCCTTATGTGCCCACTACTTTTCAACACAAAATGACGCCCTTGCGTGTCAGTATCTTTCTCTTGTTGCAGTAGACAAATGCAAGTTTTCTATACAACATTTGAGCTTAAAAAAGACTCTCTTACCCTGTCTCTGTTCGTTTCTCTGCTTGCATTTCCTCCTCACCTTTTTTACACCTGACCAGTTTGCATGTCTGAAAATGTCCAACAGCTATTTGCAATGCCTACATAGTGGTTTCCTAGTTTTATCTTATATGAAAGTTCTTCGCTGCATGCTATCTGCAGAGGCTGAACAGGTGTGGTCAAACCCAGTGCAGTGGTTACACAAGGAAGCAGAGACGGGCTAAACTTTGAAAAAGAGGTTGTGGTAGACCTCTGACCTCTGACCTCACACTGCATTCACATGAATGGTTTCCCCACTGTTTCTCTGTTTCTCTTCCTGCTGCAGTTTCAGTCTCTCTGCTCCTCAGAGGCAGAGCGGCAGACTTTCAGTGCTGGAGGTGAGGATGGAGCAGACTTTGTTGCTGCCATTATTCTGTGAGTACATCAGTAACTTTCTTTGTTTGAATGGTACAGATTAAAGTATGTTTGTCCAACAACTGCTAACTACTGTTAGTGTTCTTAAATGTCTTTAATTAATCTATTTGATGTTTCAGCAAGTCTGATAATGTATCAATCTTTATTACAGTGCTGAATACACTGCTCTACTGTGGACACGCTCAAGGTGATTGAACAGTTTTCTTTCTTTCCTTTTTGTGTTTGTTCACTGAAGATCAATTTCCACCTGCTGTGTCACATCTTTTTAATTTACTTCATACTACTTCATTGCATTTTCTTCAAACTACTTCTGATAAGTTTATACGTTTTATTTAACTGGCCACTGTTATATTTGTGTTGGGTTCCAGATGCTGAGCTGACCTTTGAACCCAACTCGTTTTTTTTTATTTACTGGAGAGTTTGTTACTTTCGTTTGTGACATGAAAGAAGGAAACGAAACTGACTGGCAATACAAATTCAACAGGAACGGTCAACAAATTCAGCTTCCTTCAATACAAAAAACTCATATTCACTCAATCTAACGGCCGACTTGAGTGGTGATTATCAGTGCACTGGTCGTCACAAGGTCTCAACACACTTTACAAAACAGAGCAATAACGTCACTCTGTCCATGTTGAGATCATTAATGCCCTATCAAGACATAATCAGGAGAAATAAAAAATAATAATATAAATAAACTCTAAACAAACAGCACACAGACCCAAGCCGACTCTGAGAGCAGACAGGACAAGTATACCAGTACAGGGCACTGCGACACTGACCTGTTCTGTGGAGGGCTCAGCCGGCTGGAAATACGAATGGTTCAGACGTACAGCAGACTCTTATGAAGCTATGATCGGAACAGACGGTGAACAAAACTTGACCGGCCGGTGCCGAAGAAGAAGAGGAAACCCAATTTTCCTCACCGAAGACAGTGATGATTCGCATGTTGAGATAACTTGTGAGTTAACTAATAGAACAGTATGAATTCACGATAACCAGAAGTTTTCTCTTTTCTTTATTTCCGTTTGAATGTTAAATGTGTATTCTTGGTGTGAACAGTGTCCAACAGGACCTCTGTGACCCTGCAACACAACTGGACTCGGATATTCAGAGGTGACACAGTCGCTGTCAGATGTGAGATCGAGGGAGTGGGAGTACTCATACTCAATTTTTACTCATACTATGAATACAGGATCAGCAGGGCTACTGTGTCCCACAGTGGAGACTACAGGTGTCTGGGTAAACACAAATGGGACTTGTATTCCTCGACAGAGTGGAGCGATGTCATCACATTGACAGTTTCATGTAAGTTGACCTGTGTTTAGTGTTTTTCTTAGCAAAAAATTAGAAGGCTGTAGTTAAATTTCATTTTGAAGTGTTCCTATTGTTACCTACAGTATACATTGCAAACGCATTATAGGATGGTGATTAAATGAAGATTTATTCTGGTCACAGTAAAAGTGTTAACATTTATATTCAATACCAACACATTTCAATCAATTAAACAAAACCTGGACTAATTTAAAGGGACAGTAATGACATTTTTTTCATATCTTTGTTTTGAGCTGATCAGCACAGAGACTGAAGGCTGAACTGAATGCTAAAAACAGAGACTTTCCAGCAGGTGGCAGTGTGACCCTGAGCTGCTCTGTGAACCCGTCATCTGGTTGGAAATACTTCTGGTACAGAGGAGAGAAAACCTCTGAACCCCTGACCGAACAAGATGCTGTCTTCATCTCAGATGGACAAATCAGTGTCTCACAGGGAGGACTCTACTGGTGCAGAGGAGGAAGAGGAGACCCAGTTTACTACACAGAGTACAGTGATCCAGTCAGGATCAACAAATACAAGGTTTCTACAAGTGTGAATACTCTGCGGTGAAATGTGTCACCGCAGAGTTGGATGTCAGTAAAATGTGAGTATGATTATTATAGCCTTTATGATATATTTTGTATTTGTATGTATGCTTTTTTACAGTAAACCTAACTACTGCTTTAGAAATGTGTTTTTTATTTGCTCCCCAGTCAGTAAACTGTTAAAATAAATGAGTGATTTCTGTTAAGTCAGTATTATGAGCAGTTTGGTAAGGATATTGAAAAACTTTTTTTTTTTTTAACGTAGGCTATTAACACTGAACAAAATAATAAACGCAACCCCTTTTCTTTTGCCCCCAATTCATCAGGAGCTGAACTCAAAGATCAAAGAGTGGCCTTTTATTGTGGGCAGCCCAAGGCAACCTGTCCAATACAATCAGCATCGTGATATGCCACATCTGTGAGGTGGATGGATTATATCAGCAAAGGAGAAGTGCTCACTAACACAGATTTTGACAGATTTGTGAACAATATTTGAGAGAAATAGGCCTTTTGTGTACACAGAGAAAGTCTTAGATCTTTGAGTTCAGCTCCTGATGAATGGGGGCAAAAACAAAAGCGTTGCGCTTATAATTTTGTTCAGTGTGTTTTAGGTTATTAGCTGTCTTATAAGCTATCACAGAGACTGGTCATGTTCTTTCCCACCTTTTGCAATGTGGCATGAATGGATTTTTTGTATATAGAAAAAGAGCAGTACAAACTAATAAGATTTTAATTGTGTGATTAAAACAGAAAACTTTCAAATTTCAGGTGAACGGACAGACGAATACAGAAATGCCACATCTGAGATTCAGCTCAAAGCTCTTGGAAAGATGAGTGAGTACACAAAATTTGCAAATTGCAAATAATTTATTGTGTAGCAGAACTAATCTTTGTTAATACAGTTATAAATAATAATAATGTTTGGAAATATTATATCATAAGCATTCGTCGGGGCGCCACCTGACTTTCCGTCCGCCCAAAGCCTTCAAGACGGCTTAATAATTGCACAATTCTTCACTAGTGATCAAATGATTAAGGAAAAAAGGGGAGACTTTTTCGTCAAAGAAGTACATTGCGGTTACTGTTACTGTACAGTTAAATAAAGGTTAAATTAACAGATCACAGATTATTGCTTTTATTGTGTTCTGGAAAAGAAGGTTTGGACATAACAAGTGCATCATACAATTATGAACCATTTTCCGCTCTGTAGTTCAAAGGAGACGACATGCAGGTTAGAATACTGTGAATTACTAGAATTACTGTATCAAAGAAAGATTTTAAAGGCCAGACAACCTTAATTATATTATTTGACAGTAATGTAGGAGGGCACGTGGAAATGTTCCTTCTGCTTCCTGTTGCCTCTCTATGATTTTCACGCAATGATGTAAAAAGTGTTAAAATATGTTGTAATTGTTTAGGTTTTATACAAAGAAATACAACTGATGGTTAAACAAATTAAAATGGCTGTGAAAAGTAAATCATGCAAAAGCTATTAGGAACACTGGTGTCAGGCAAAAGCTGTTTATTGATGTAGAAATATGTCAACCAAACTTTTAAAAGTACAAAACATGCTAAATCCATCCAGGTGAAAATAAAACACATCAAACCATTTATGAAAATACATTGGAAAATGTGCGACAGGAAATGTTGTTAGATAACAGATTATCACATCAATTAAATGTTACAAAAGCTTTTTCATGAAAAACTGAAAAGATGACTTTAAAGACATGCTCTAAATTTTACGCCCATTTATAACCCATTTAACCATCCATAAAATAAATAATTACAGTGACTAATCCCAATATGCACATTATATTATCGCTCCATTTTTACCAAGAGCTGTTCCTGGTTTGACTTCAGAATAAACTGTTTCATCCGCTGCTGCAGGACTTGAGTTTCCTATAAAAGGAGAGATGATATGTTTTGATATATTTGCCAGTTATACACCAGTTCACCACGATAATGTACTGATATATGTAGACTATGTATACTGTTTTCTTCAGCAATGTGTACATCCATAATGTAAAATAAACATACGAAACAAAACACTAGATAACACATTTTAAAGGTGTGAATAGCATGTAAACAAATAAAAAAATAAATAGAAGAAATTTTAATTAGGCCTACTTGAAATCAGTAACAGCTAGCGTTGTACAAATACTGAAGCATATTGTCACATAAGGTCAATGTGTGAGATGCCACGTTTCAGGTTTAATTTGTTATAAACTGATGGTCTATGACAAGAACTGTTGATGCTGTGCCCCTGTAAAGCCCACTGAGACATTGAGAGATGGGTGATACAAATACACTTTGCTTAAAGGAAAGGTTCACACATTTTCAAGTGTGTCTTAAAACAATAGTTACATGCCCATATTAACATTGAACATGTTTTACTTGCTATAATCATCTCCCCTGTTCATACTGGCCCTCAGGAGATCCCTTCCTAAAGAGCTTTTAATTGAAGTTATGGAGGACAATAAAACATCTTTACAAGGAAGGAAATATACTATCTTTGGTGGTACCCACTTATTTGTGTAATATAGATATTTGTGTAGTATACATTTTTCAACAGCAGGTGAAATATTATGTCATGATTATTTAATCAAACATATCTGAAAATGAACATACCATAAACGAAAAAAGCCTAAAAGCTCTTATATATACAGTCTATGGTGTTACGATCTGACCACTGCTGCCTTCTAGTGGAAATCTTAAAATATTACATTGTGGCAGGCAGCACACACTCAATAAAAACATCTAAGTCTGTTGTACCTGTCTTCCCATCTGAATAAACAGGGCTCACCTCTGGTGCATTACCAGATGGATACATGAAAACACAATTTACTGGACGTAATTCAGGCACTGCTGAATACAAAAGCTTCTCACTTAATTGGTTGTAATTCTCACAACATAAAATAAAGTACTCACCCTTCTTAGCAATGTTTTTCAGCTCAACTAAAGCATATGTGACCTCGCTGGATTCATCTGAAATATATATATTGTTTAAAATTCAGGGGTTGTCCATCATTTATATTTACCTTATATCATATTATTCTAGTATTTCTAACTGCTCTGTGTTAAAGTATATACTGTACCATTTTCAGTTTCTTCAGGGGCTTTAATTGATTCATAGAGACGAGCATCATCTAAAGAGCAGAGAAAATAAAGCCAATGTCATATTAATCAGTCTTTCAATTAAATTATATGAATTCTATAATCTTCTAAAACAGATAACGTGAAATGTAAACAATTAAGTTTAATGTGAATGATTAGTTATAAAGGATTAATGCTGACCATGGAGAATAGAAGAGTATTCTTTATGTTGAGTTTCAGCTTGGTTGATCATGTGATCTGTAGCAGAGCCCTGATTGGTGCTCTGAGATCTGCTGGACCCCAAAACACACAGTAAACACAGCAGATTTAATAAAGAACATGTGAACATGTACTGCTTTTATATTCAGACTGAGAGGAGAGAGTGTTGTACCAACCTGATAAAGCATGAATCTGTAAAAAACAGACATTTGCTGTTACATGGTTTTAGTACAGTGCAGGTAATGACATCAGACTACATCTGTGACTAGTCAGTGTGTAATCAATCTAATATCAGAAGGAGAAGATCTCACCTTTTGACTTTCTGCAGCGATGCAGAAACAGCAGCAGGAGAATAATCAGTAAAACTCCACAAACCAGCCCAACAATCAACAGCACAGGAAAAGGAGAGCTTTCAGGCGCTGCCATGATAAATAATCTATATTAATATTAATTATAGGACACACAAAAACTGAGAACAACAACCTAAACATATCAGACACACAGATACATCTACAGTACACACACACATATACAAATACATAAACTAAATAAGGTTAAATCTGGTGAAACAAAGCCAAATTACTTTTCTATCTCAGACTGTGACAAAGCTTAGAAAATGCTGCAGACTGTTTTAATCACACTCACATTTTACTGACATCCAGCTCTCTGGTGACTTCAAAGTCCACCTCCCTTTTGGTGACTCTCTTCCTTCACATTTATAAAAGCCTTCATCTGACTTTGACACTGCAGAGATAGTCAGCTCACTGCTAGTATCACTTTGGATGAGTTTTCCATTTTTATAGAAATCCACATTAGAAAGAACATTTTCTGTCTTCAGCTTGCAGCTCAGAGTGACAGAATCTCCCTCAGCCACAGGATGGACAGGGCTCACCAGGATCAAATCACTGTCTGTAAAAAGAATATGAAATCAGCTGGTGCTGGTTGAACAAGCTGATCTGTCATGATGAAAATGAATTAAATATTTTTCAATAAATTTTACACATGCGTACAGTAGCTGAACAAATACCTGACATTTGGCCTGTGTGTAAAACTTTAACATGTTTATCTTTCTATCACATGCACAGCAGGGATCTAAAAGTCAACTAGCATAAATTTTATAGTTTATTTTGCTTTCATAAAGTGTCATAGTTTCAGTACAGATTACCTTAAACCAGAACATTTCTTTGTTATAGGTTATACGTTACTATGTTTTTCCTGCAAACTAAATGAAGGAAAATCTGGCACTGGTGATGTACATGGTCAAAATTACAGCTTGTTTTGTTTACAGAGAAAATGAGTGAAGCCAGTAATACTATTACAAACACACGTTATTCAATATTAATGATAAAGACTTTCAAAGCATTTCATTTTCAAAACCTAGACTGAACATACTGAATCTACAGTATGTAGAATAAATTAGTTTAGTTAATGTTGGTCACCTACAAAAGACAATAAAATGTGATGAAAACTCACTCTGTCCAGTGATGTTGACTGCATTGCTGAACTGTCCTGTTTCAGACTCACACCAGAACACTCCACCAGTGTACTGTAATCTATGGGCTTTGCACATGGTTCCAGTCATTGGACCCCAGGAAGAACAGGTTATCAGGTGGCCAGATTTAGAAAACTTCATCACTCTCCACTTAGTAGAGTTTCCTTTACAGCTCAGAGACACAGAGTCTTGGTCAAAGTGCTGCACTCTGTCAGGACTCACTGTGAGAGACGCTGCGGGAAGAAAATCTGAAAAACAACATTTAGTGAGGGGACAAATTAAGCATAGCCTATACTATTGAGATAGAAGACCATTAAACAATCAATTTCGTTTTTTATCATTTGTTGGTGAATAGAAACAAAAGATTAAAACAATAGTGGTTTATAAAGAGATTAAAAACACATCAATGGAAATAAACCTATTAATTGGAGATAGAATCATTCAAACAGTCATCATTGTTGAGGCTTAAACACTGCTGAATTCTGCAACAGTGTGACACAGTGCGCGTTTATGACGTTAGAGAAGAAAACAAGGAACACAGACAGAATGAAGAAAATATATTAGGAAAGAAGGACAGAGGAAAGTAAAAATGAAGGAAGGAAAGGATGGATATCACAGTTAAGGGACGCTGTTCGGCCCCACGTGAGGCTATGCAGTTTGTTGTTCAGCCACTAAAAAGCTGTACAGCGTCAGGAGATTGACTTTGGTTACTTGAATTTATATGATAATATGGTTGCTACTTTGTGCCTGCGGCCAGAAGTGCGTAAAATAATAACACTTTAATATAATACCTACCAGAAAGGGCAGAATTGCATCTCCCCTTGAGCAATAGTCTTTTGTACAGGCTATTGAAAGTTAAACTTTGTTGCAATATCGCAGACATCTGGGGGCAATTAGTGGACTGCTGTGTGTGAGTGTTGGTGCATGTTTGTGGGTTTGAGAGAGGGAAATGTTGAATCATGTAATAGCCTAAGCAATGATTTATCCCTCTCATTCTCTCATTATTTATCTCAGCCCGTAAAATGCGATCTGTCGCCAATCACCTCTGTATCAGATCCATTTTAATAACAATTCATAAAATGGACACCGAGGGTTGAGGATTCAGGAGGCTTGCTGGAGGATAAGTGAGGATACATCGGTGTGTCCTTTGCGGAAGTCGTTTTTCCGCCGCTGTGATGTTTACAAGAGGCGTGACAAGCAGCTGGACCAATCCATAGCTGGAGCAGGACCCTGCAGTGTTCCTGTTGTATTCTACCTTGCAGCCTATCAGTTAAGCCTATTTAAAATAATTACATGCGCGATCAAACTTTGCCCTTCTCCGTTTGTGTAGCGCCTCATAAAGCGCTGTTCTACCCGCATTCCTTAATGTCATTTCACTTAATATCACTGATGTTATTGAATGTGATATGTGAATAGGCAGCAGGGTTGTAAAAATTAACATTTAATAGCGGCTGTATAAAGCGCCTCCCCAGTGACACTGCGCGCATTTACGCAGGAGCCACAGCAACATAGATTAATAATAATAAATCTCCCGACACGCCGACAGGATCGGTCAGGATCTGATGTTAATTCATGTTCTGTGTTATTCTTCACATCCAAACGGTCTCACACACAGTCCACTTTCATACAACTGTTTGGAGTAAAGCAGCCGTCCTCCTGATCAACCCTGAGCTCCATCAGAGTCTAAACGTGGATTATAGACGCTGTTTAACTGTTTCCTCTCTCTGTCCTGTCAAGTTTATTACTGCAGTTTTTTTCCGTTTTGTCTCATGATATTTGCAGTGACATTAAGTATATCGTTAAAGATAACACCAGTAGCTACAAACCACTAGAAAGAAATCACCTGGGAAGCTACAGGAACCGGTGGAGGTGTCGGTAAAACGTCCATGCAGATGCTGGTCTCTAAATCTGATAAAATAATTAGTTGGTGTGGGCGGGTGGATAATTTATGCGTATAGGCCTATTCCAGTAATGTCCGAGGATATCCGCGCATCACACCAATTAGGCATCTATAATCCTGACAAAACAGCTGCCGAAGTCAAATTATTAGGCTGTAATATCAACCAGAGCATTCAGACCTGATCTGCTGTGTTTCATGTTTTAATAGTAGTGCCCATGTAGCCTGCGCATGTCATTCCAACAGTAGAGTCCTGTGATGACAGTTTTAATTGGGGTTAAATGAGATGAATGTTACTGTGTCATTTTTTAAAGGGACTGATGATGAAACGCTCACCTCATCAAGCTAAGGGTCGAAATAATCTCCTGCTTATAGGCGCATCGCAAAAAAGTGGTCGGCCTATAGTGTAGTCAGTGAATGATTGGCTGCTGTAATCTGACTGTTTTCAACAGATGTTAATGTTTAGTGGAACCTCGAGATGTGTATAGGTAAGTTATAATGTTGAAAGACATATTTCTGGATTGTGAAGAAATGATCTGTAGCCTTTAGTGCCAAAAACTGGTCTGACAGAGATCACAGCTCTGACAGTGGACAGATGCAGCTGTGCAACAGGTCATTTAATTTACATCGCTTATAAAAGACGGCTCCGAGGAAAGGACATCTCATTCAATAAATGAGTGTTTCCTCGACTCCTTTCTCCTCACGTTTCCTCCTCGACTCTTTGAGCTCGCATCTCGGGACTATAATGCTCCTCGAAGAGTGGAAGATCGAGGATGGAAGAGTAGAGGTGGAAATTTGGGAAATGGGAAAGGCCCTTTGAACCCTGTTTGTCGCGGGGTGATACGGATCTGTGCAAAGGAATTCGACGTCACACCCGTTATTTGCGCTCATTATATGACGAAACAGATCAGATTGCTTGATTTGAGCAACCTGTTTTATAAACTTTAATAATCCAAGGAGAAACTCAATGTTTTCACTGTTGTTAACGTTAGCGTTTACAGGTCTGAAATACGCACACATGTGCAAACAATACCGGTAGCAACAACACATTGAGAGATTTCAGAGTGCGGGGGCTGCCACTTGATGCGGCGCCCCAAGCGTTGGGAGTTCAGGGGCTTTTGAAAAGCTTAAATGGTTAAACATGAAGTTAGGATTTCGAAAGTCAAAGGCCTGAACAAATGTGCACCAAACATTATGTGTCAGGTAAGATTTCGGTCCAACAGAAGGATCAAACAACATCGTTCTGTTTAAGGGAGTTTGAAAAACTGAACATTGGAACTGATGCTGGTTGTGTAAATTTCTTCAGTTGTGCGAACATGGAAAAGTCAAAACAAACTGACCTGCAGACCAGACAAACTTTGGTTCACTGTAATCAGTGTAATACACTGGATCTCCTCTTCCAGCTCTGCACTTATATCCTGCTGTGTGTGTCTGTCCATGAACGATGTAGGAATCCTGTTCAGTCCCGTTGCTGCTGCCAGGTAGCAGCTCATGGCTGTAGGAGTCGTCTGATAGTTTGGGAACAGCCTTATACCAGAAGAACCTCCATCCTGCAGATGGATCTTTAACTCTGCAGCTCAGAGTTACTGAGGCTCCAGGACTCAGCCAGGATGGAGACACAGTGAGGACAGGCTGGGGTCTATCTGTTGGAGAGGGGTTTGAAGAATAAAAGAAAGTTATTGGATTACATGCACTGCTTGTGTGCAGTCTTAAAATATGTGAACAATATAACATTTATAATATATATTTTTTCCATTCAGCAAACTTATGAAATGTGACTTACTGTCAGATAGTCTCAATGTAAAAGCATCACTCCACTCTGTTGAAGACTTCCCACTTGTCATTCTGCCTCTACACTTGTAAACTCCACTGTGTGATGATGAAACAGATCTGATGATGGGTTCATTTGCTTTTTGAGGTTCGTTAGAGCTGGGTGTTTCCCACTCGTACTTCCACTCAGTGTCTCCTCCATCCTCGATCTCACATCTCAGAGTGATCGTCTCTCCTCTGTATATTTCAGACCACTTTGGCTGCAGAGTCACAACAGCCCTGTTTGTGACTGTTCAGGAAGACACAAATAACAAAATAACAAAAGGTAAAATAAACAGTGTTTTAATACAATAATCATATATAAAATGTATTATTTTTTCTTCATTGTGTATTTTAAACTATATATCTAAGTTGCCAGTTTTGTTCTTTACCGACTGGATCACTGTCCTCTGTGTAGTAAACTGGGTCTCCTCTTCCTCCTCTGCACCAGTAGAGTCCTCCCTGTGAGACACTGATTTGTCCGTCTGAGATGAAGACAGCATCTTGTGTGGTCAGGGGTTCAGAGGTTTTCTCTCCTCTGTACCAGAAGTATTTCCAACCAGATGATGACGAGTTCACAGAGCAGCTCAGGGTCACACTGCCCCCTGCTGGAAAGGCTCTCAGTTGGGCCTTTGGTTTGTCTGTTGTTTGATTTAGAACAAAGACATATATACTTACTGTATTATTTTCTACAATTACTTGTTGCACCACAAATTATATATATATATATATATATATATATATATATATATATATATATATATATATATATATATATATATATATATATATATATATATATATATATATATATATATATACAGTATATATATATAATACAGTATATATATATATATATATATATATATAATTTGTGGTGCAACAAGTAATTGTAGAAAATAATACAGTAAATCTTTAATCATTTTGATGTAATATTAAAACATAAACAGATGGAAATCAATAGCAGTTATTCTTATGTTTCACACTTATTCACCACTGAAGCTGTTGGTCACATTAACATAACCATGGATGAAAGTTCAACTTTAGTTTGAAAACTACTTACGTTCCACTTTCAGTTTTATTGGTTCTGATTCTTCGTCCTCATCAAATTTACACATGTAAGAGCTCCCGTCTGACAGTAGCTGAAAGGTCACTTTAACTGTGTTTGGTAAAATTATTGATAACTGATGGTTTCTGTCCGTTTCAATAAGAGATCCGTTTTTATAGAAGACAGCGTTCTTCTCTTCTTTCTGATTCCGATGTCTACAAAGCAGAGTCACTGATTCTCCTTCATACACAGTGGATGCAGGATTTTCCAGGATCACATTCTTGTCTGTGTAACACATGTGGTTCTTTGTTTTACTGAGTCAGCTCAAATAAAAGAACAAATCTTTGAACACATGTGATAACGTACTAGTCATTTGTATTCTAGCAAATTTATAATTTCACTTTAACATTAACTTTGAGACAGAAGAAGCTGTAATAAATTATAAGAAGTAATGAATAAATAAATTTCCCCTTCTGTTGAAGGAGGCTACATACTCAGCTGCCCTGTTTAATACATTACTGTCATCACTTATAAACACTAAAAAGGTCTAATTTCTCAAATGCGAAAGGAAAGAAATTAGGTTTGTTGGTAAATCCTTATGATCATTATTTTAATCTTTTCATGTGAGCAGCTGAACCCAGCCCGTCTTTCTTGTTCTCCTTTTAGTTGTCATGGTTATGTGATAACAGGATTACACAGTTCTACAGCTGAGTAAACAGCGTTAGTGGAGCTGGTCAAACTTTAAGGTTTCTGAATATTAAACTAGCTTTTACACTAAAATCCAACAACATTTATACTTTATATTGTCAACATGGCTCATAAATAAGTGCTTTTATTAAAACATTGATCACTTACCTGATACAGTTAGAGAGACTTTGTTACTTTCCTTTTTCAAATAAGTTGAGACCTTGGGACTACCAAAGCACTGGTATTCACCACTGTCAGTTGTATCTAGAGGTTTTAATGTATAGTTCTTATGTGTGTTGTAGGGGATAAATTCTCGACCATCCCTGTTAATTTTGTAATGCCAGTCAGAGTCTTCTCCTTCCCTCATGTCACATATGAAGGTCACAGACTCTCCAGTAAATAAAGTGGACCAGTTTGGCTCAATGGTCAGCAGAGAATCTAGAAACCAACACAAGATTCATGGAGTGAAATGAGAAATACACTGAAAGACAGAAAAATGATGTGTTAAAGAGTGAGACAGAGCCATCTCAATGAATATATGAAAAGACTGAAACTTGTATAATTACCTTGAGCATGTCCACAGTTGAGGAGGATATTCAGCACTACAATAAAGTTTGAAACTTCATGAAACACATCAAACAGAAGATTCAAGAGTTAATAGACGAAATAAAGAAAGTCAGTAATACTCACAGAAAACTCCCAGCAAACTGAGCAAACTGTGTCCCATCCTCAGATCCAGCACCGACACTCTGCTTCTGAGAAATCCTTCTACTGTGTCTGAAGAGAAACCAGTAACAGGAGACACGTTTCACGTAATACTCGACCGGAGGATTTTCCTGACTTCTTCTTCTTGTGAGTTTAGAGTCTGTCCTTCCTTCCCTTTTACTAAAAGCTCACGCAATTAGACTGAGTTTGCTCACAGGATATTTTTTGGTACTTACAAAGGACATAAGACTATTAAATTTAATTACATCATCTCATAAACACATAAACCTGTAAGACTTTATGTTGTGTTTAGTTGTTTATTTAATACTTTATATGTCCACTGCTGTTAGAACCATAGCGAGTGTGTGATCTTTGTATGCAGAACATCCTGTATGTGTTTCTAACAGTCTCCACAGTGAATGTGATATGAAATGTGGTCAAAACTTTAAAAGTATAAGAATATTGTCAGAATGAAAATACTTAGTAAGGTGCTGGATCACCGGTAGATATCAAAGACAGGTGGACAAAACCACACTAAGAACTCTGATGCAGTCTTTTAGTTTTGATTTCTATGGATCAACCAATTGGCACATCTTCCCTTCAGAATAAAAGCTGTCAATCAATTGTCTGTAGGATGTAAAGTATAGGAAAGGTTTCTGAGTTCACAGCACATAAACAGAAGTCCAAATCCAATCACACAAACTGTAAAATCCATCCATCCATCGTCTACCGCTTATCCTGCATACAGGGTTGCGGGGGTCATGAGCACACCTGACACCTCTGTAGGAATCCAGAGCACCTGGAGAGAAACCACACGGAGAACATGCAAACTCCGACAGAAAGGTTTGAACCCCAGAACTTCTTCCTGTGATGTCGCCACCCATTGTAAAATCACAAAGAAGAAAAACACTGGATGTCGACATTGCTAGTCATTAGAAAGAGGATATGTTGAATATGAAGGTCCAGAGTCTCCACAAACTGGCCTCAAGGGACTTTACAATCTGTCCAGCACACGGCATCCTCTACCCTTAGACTCTCAATCCAGGATTATCAGGATAAAGCTTTAAAGTAGCAGGTTGGAGTGCATTTAACTGTGGCCAGAGAAAGCTCTGTTTTTCAAATACAAGAACAGCTGTCTAAAGGCCTTGATGGTTAAAAACAACAACTAGAAACTATGAATCTTTAGAGCCTGTTTGAAGCCACGAACAAACAGGGGCAGACTTTTTCTGTTGGCTTTGCTTCTTTCTCATAAACTTCTTATGTTTGGTAGAATCATCAGCAGCTAAATGTAGTGTTCTTCTGGATCACTGTAAAACACAAAGTTCCTTCTCTTTGTCAGTCGAATGTGATACCTGACTGATGTGAGCATCAAACCTGTGACATCTTTCATATTATATTACAATATGACACATGGTAGACGAGCCTGAAATATAATCAGTTCTTAACTTGTTTAAATTCTGGCAGATGTAGTTTGTAAATTGACAGGATAGGCAGGATACAATGTACTGCTCAAGAAAAAGGTGAGGCAACACAGAGACATTTCAATTTCCTTCCTGATAGTGATGATAGATAGATTGCAGATAACTGCTGTTTCATTGAGGCTCAGTAATTCCTGATGTACAGGCTGCTGCATGAAATGGTTACAGTCAATGGTTTTAATTATTTAGAAAAAAAATCCTTCTGTATTTAACAAAGAGAATTAGAAGACAAGAATATAATTTAAGCGCCTACCTGTAATTCACGTTTCCTCACTGGCAAAAGTTTATCTGAAAATGTTTTCATTTTCAGTTTAAATCATAAAGTTAAACTGCAGTACTGTAGAGAAAAGTATCCCATCACAGAAGCTTTACATGTCCTCATCTTATGGTGAAATCCTGATTTTAATTTTGGTCATAACTTCACCTATTGGAAGTGACTGAGCTTGAGAAAAACAGAAACAGTCTCATGAACACAAGAGCCAAAGCCCTGCCCTCTCTCCCAGCTAGCATCTTTTGTATTAGTTGTAGCTGTGACTCTTTGAGTTTTATCTTAAAAAATACAGTTACAGTTTTTTAGCATCAGGTCTTTTTTAATATATACAGCCATTTCTGGTGGTGACGGTAAAAAAAAAAAAAAAAGAGGAAGTGGAGGACCAAAATCGATTTCCAAATCTAAAACAGAGGAAACGTAGAAAAAAATCCCTAAAACGTCAAGACATTTAGTGTCAGAACATGCTGTTCATGAAGAGACAAACCTAACAAGATTTTAAAGTCCTTTTATATTAATATAAGGACATGAACATCCCTCCTGTGATCTGTACCTGGACTCCACTGGTGCCTCTTTGTATTGTCCACCATATGATTTACATTTATGTCAGCGTCACACTCAAAAGTATCTTCATGATGAGATGCCATGAGGTTTGTTTTTATTTTTTATGATTTTATCTTATCAGTCTCTGAGGTTTCATCCTGGATCTTTCTCATCCAACATTGAAAAAGATGCTGACATTAAAGCTGCACCTGAGTACTAAAGCTCAAATATTGATTAGCAACATGTTACCTGCTGCTGCTTTTTGGAACAGCTTGCTTTCAAAGTTTGCAACAAAAACATAAAAAATAACTGTATAACTGAAAAATATTAATAATGCAGAGCATATAATGGGAATACACCCATGGTAATCCGTATGACTTCATTCTTTTATAAGAATCTGCAGATAAATTCATTGTGCATAATGTCAACCAAAAAATATTTGAGATGCTCTTTGTTATTACATCTATTACATATTTATATATTTCTACATTTATTTATGTCGGCTATTTATGTCCCGGGTTTAATTCCCCAATGTGTCCCTGAGACACTTAACCCCTAGTTGCTCCAGAGGACCTCTGACATGTATGGCAAATGTAAATATCTTTGGATAAAAGCGTCAGCTAAATGAATAAATATAAATATCTATGTGTAGCACCTTATCACCAAAGCAAATTCCTCGTATGTGTAAAAAAAAATTCTTGGCAATAAACTAGTACTGTACAGTAGCGTGCACGACAAAATGGAGAAAGTGGAGGGGGAAATTCATAATAGAGAGTAAAAACAATGAGACAAAAACTATTCAGTTTGAGCCACGCCTGTGAGATGTAAATGTGATTGAAACAAATGACACAAACACACAATAACATTCACATCCTGAAAGAGACAAAGTTAAACTGTGTGATGATCAGAAACATGTTGATCCAAACTCTGAGCCTGTTGTAACTGACTGTACTCGGGGTTCCTGTCTTCACCTCAGAGTAAACTGAGCTCTCCTCTGGTTCATGTTGCTTCACTGTTAAAATAACCAGATGATGAAGCGAAAAAATAAATCAATACTTCTTTTGGCACTTCAGGTCAAACATCTCTAAACTATTTCTATTTCTTGTATGTATCTGGAGTACTCACCTTTCTTCACAGTGTTTTTAAGTTCAGTTAAAGAATATCTTCATCCTGGGATTCATCTGCATCTGAAATATACATATTCTTTAGTTACATCTATAGTCTCAATAATCATCAGACCTAACACCCTTCTCTGATTATGGAAATAAAATAAACCCAAATACATTTACATAAATGATTACACAAACTGATTACAGATACTTCGTGAAAAATTACTAACTCTGAAGTAACTCCATCATTATTAATCACATGTGTCATCCAAGGTCTGTTAATAAACAAGACTTAGTCCATGAAAGCAGACCTGTGAAGCTGCAGGTACAGCTGTGCTTTGGGATAAATGCTGAAGTCAGCGCATTTGTTAAAAATGTTATTTTAAGCCAAATTAAATATTTTGGGTGTTTTTGGTGATAAACTGAAGTATTGGACATGTTGAAAAATTTGACACGTTGAAACCATAATAGAAAACAATAAATCAATACTTTAGGCAAAACATCTCTAAACTGAAAGTATTTAGAGTACTCACTCTTCTTTCCAATGTTTTTGAGCTCAATCAAGGAATATGTGAAATCCTGGGGCTCATCTGTAACTGAAACATACATGTTGTTTAGTTACTGTGTGAAGTTTTGTAAGTCATTTGTCATTTGACAAGTCATAAGTCATTTGATCTGGTTGCTAGACATCTTGTTTAATTAAAGAAAAATATTCTCAAGTGCACTGGCAGCCATTTGCTTTCTTCAAGCAGAGAAAATATATAAAATGTTCATCTACAATTAACAGGCCATTTTTACAGTGAATGTTAATAAAATAATAAAAAGGTATATACTGTACCACTTTGTGTGTTTTCAAAGTCGTTGATTGTTTCATACAGATGAGCATCATCTACAGAGCAGTGAAAATGCAGCCACTGTCAATTTAATCAATTTAACTGCATGATTCAAATTAAACATGTTCTGATTTTTGTTTCTAAAGTGTGTAGACATACACCAATTTAAATGCTTACCGTGGACAGGAGAGGAGTAGCCCTTTTCAGCAGAATCTGGATTAGTGCTCTCAGACTGGATTGGCCTACAACATGAATCAAATACAATACATATAAAAAGGAACATGAAATGTTGCTGCTGTGTTCAAAATTAGAGAAGGGAGTGTTGTACCAACCTGATGGAGCAGGAATCTGTGAAAAAGACATTTGTTGTTACATGCTTTTTTTTGTATTCCAAATGTTTGTACATGGTTTTGTATCTGCTTATTCAGCTATTCAATGTCATGAGATCAGAACACGTGTGTTTGAATAATTAAAGCACATAATATCTAATAAAAGAAGAAAAGGTCTCACCTTTGGACGGTCTGTAGCGACACAAAAGGAGCAGAAGAAGAATAAGAACGATTCCACAAACCAGCCCAACAATCAACGGTACAGGAAGTGAAGAGCTTTCAGGCCTGAACACTGTTAAAAACATTTGATTAACAATTAACCATTCACAATAAATCATGACTATCACAACCACTGACGCAGACTTCATTTAGCTGCGAATCCAACAGGTGAAATCAGCTGAAACTGATGCTAGATGCAAGTTTGAGACTGTCAGCAGAATAAGGATCTTATTAACCATGCTTCCAAAACGACCCATATTTGCGCTTACTGTAGCAGTGACTTCTAGCGGCAGTGAAACGCTAGCACATGGAGTCAGGTATTAAAAATAGCCATAGGGTACAGCGCAGGTGGTGTGCTGGCCGTTCAGTTCCTGTGTGAAACGAGATTAATTTAGTTTTAGCTTCTAATGAAGTTACGTAGGTTGAGTAGCTTAGTAGCATTAGCTAGCTATATTAGAGAGTGTGGACCTAGCTAGCTAACTATGTTAATGTTAAAGGAATTGACAAATCTACTGTATAGCCCAATCATCATTACAATAAGGGGATGGAATGGTTTCAGCCTTAGCAGGAGAGATACTATACCTACTGAGATAAAAGCTGGGACTGTGATGATGTACATGGTTAAATCACAGTTTTATTAAATACTATGTTTTGTAAACAATTATTTATTGTTTGGTGGTCAGTATACATTGTAGGGTTTATATAATGGTCGATATGGATAAAAGCGTCAGGTTAATAAAATAAATGTAAATGATAACAAAATGTAACAAAATTCTTTGAAAGCTGGGATGTTTCATTATTTTAACTTTTTTGTCTACAAAGGTGTTAAATGTTGATGGTATTTACTAAATAAACTCAAATTGAATTATTATAAAATATGTTAAATCTAGAGTAAATAGAAAAAAATAAAAAATAAAAGGTTTTAATTAATGTCAGTCACCATCAATTACTCAGATACCATGAAGCAATAATGGGCCCAACTCTCAGATTATCAGTATACCATCCTCCTCAGTCAATATGTTGAAATATGATGTTTAAAATAATTTATACAGGCCAGAAAACATAATGAAACCATACTCTGTATAGTGATGTTGACTGCGTTGCTGAACTCTCCTGATCCAGACTCACACCAGTACACTGCATCACTCTGCTGGTTACTGTACACGCTGCATGTGGATCCAGTCATTGTGCCCCAGTAGGAGCTGCATGATGAGTATGACCGGTAGTCGTCCTCAGTAAACCTCATCACTCTCCACTCAGTAGAGTTTCCCTCACAGCTCAGTGAGACAGAGTCAGAGGTGAAGTGTTGCACTCTGTCAGGGCTCACTGCGAGAGACGCTGATGGATGAAAACCTGAAAAACAACAAGATGAGGTAAGGGTCTTATGAACAACCAATGGAAACATTATTTTTATTACAGACTTAGCTGACACAAACACTGGGCCTTTCTCACATACATAGGAAGGACACAGGTTTTGATGTGTAACAAGAACCCCTACTTAAAGTCAAGTAGACATTACCAAACTATAAACGTTTATTCTGGGTCCATCCCTGGTCACTCTTGCTGTAAAGGTGTCACTTGCCAACACTTTCAAACTTTCAAGTGACAAACAAAACTCCAGACCCCTTGGTCTTGCTCTCTCTTCTCTCTGATCTTCTTTTTCCTCTGCTCTTTAACTCACTTCCAGGGCCCTGCCTTCAAGAGCCAGCCTGGAGTAACCTACCTAAATTTTATTTTATTTTCGAGCTGTAACTGGGATGAAAACTTCACCAGACTGTTTGATTCATCTCAGCAACCTCAATTATATTCACAAGGTCTTGCAAACCTTTGTTGAATGTATCTGTTACGTTATGTTTTGTTTTGTCGTTTAATTCATGCAACATTTGATTGAGAAACAATCAAGTTTCCTCTGAAACCTTATCTCTGCTTGAATTAACTTTCAATACTCCATGACCAATACAGTTTGGAGGCTGTATCCAAACAATTTGCTTACGCCACTGACCGAGAGAGAACACCCAACTTAGAACACGTGCGAGAGCTAAAGGCTTAGATCACTGCAAGGGTTCCCCGGAGCATCAAGCTGAACCCCAGGGACCAAGTCAGGGACAACTCACTGGCAAAAACGTGGTTCGAGCCGCTTACGTACGACGCGCCAAGACCCCCAAGAGGCTGTGATTGCCGCAGACTGAGCAGCCGGATGTGGGCCTGCGAAGAAATGGATGGCTGAGGAAACACAAAGCAGTGATCAAAAGTAGCCCAAAACCCATAAGCCTAGTTATAACTTAGTTATAGCCGTAGAACTTGCGTCCGTTTGTTCCCTCATTTCTTTAGTCATATTGTTTCCACAATAGCCAACATGAATTCACTTTGAACCCTATTACTTCTGTTATATCTCCTGTTGATTGCATTCTGGTTGTTGTTTTAATCATAGTTGGTTATTTCCTTTATATATTTATGCTCACTTGTATTCACTTTTTTGGACAACGTGCAGAGGGGGGTGCAATGGGTGCTTGAGCACCTGCCCTTTTGCCCTTTGCCGCCCAAAGTGCCCTTTTTTCAAACGCAAAATTTGAGGCCCTTTTTGTGAAGGCCTGTCCAATCAAACTATTCCATCCATCCATCCATCCATCTTCATCCGCTTATCCGGGGTCAGGTCGCGGGGGCAGCAGCTCCAGCAGGGGACCCCAAACGTCCCTTTCCCGAGCCACATTAGCCAGCTCTGACTGGGGGATTCAGAGGCGTTCCCAGGCCAGCGTGGAGATATAATCTCTCCACCTTGTCCTGGGTCTTCCCCGATGCATCCTCCCACCTGGACGTGCCTGGAACACCTCCCTAGGGAGGCGTCCAGGAGGCATCCTTACCAGATGCCCAAACCACCTCAACTGGCTCCTTTCAACGCAAAGGAGCAGCGGCTCTACTCTGAGCTCCTTGTGAATAGCCGAACTTCTCACCCTATCTCTAAGGGAGACACCAGCCACCCGCCTGAGGAAACCCATTTCGGCCGCTTGTACCCGCGATCTCGTTCTTTTGGTCATGACCCAGCTTTCATGACCATAGGTGAAGGTTGGAATGAAAATTGACCGGTAGATCGAGAGCTTTGCCTTATGGCTCAGCTCTCTTTTCGTTACATCGGTACGGTAGTGCAATACCGCCCGCTGCCTGATTCTCCAGCCATCTCCCCTCACTCAAGTACCTCGGGGAACAAGACCCCAAGGTACTTGAACTCCTTCACTTGGGGCAAGGACTCATTCCCTACCTGGAGTTGGCACTCCATCGGTTTCCTGCTGAGAACCATGGCCACAGATTTAGAGGTGCTAATCCTCATCCCAACCGCATTGCACTCTGCTGCAAACCGATCCAGTGAGAGCTGAAGGCTACGGGCCGATGATGCCATCAGGACCACATCATCCGCAAAAAGCAGTGACGAGATCTCAAGCCCACCGAACGTAGCCGTAGCCGTGGGGTCCTCGCCATGAATATCACAAACCGGATTGGTGACAAAGCGCAGCCCTGGCGAAGGCCAACCCTCACCTGGAAAGAGTCCGACTTACTGCCGAGTACACAACTCTCACTTTGGATGTACAAGGATTGGATAGCCCTAAGAAGGGCCACATAATTGTTTAATCAGCTAATATATATCCTATAGTTGTTTTAATATCTGTAGTCACAGATCACCTCCAGAAGTATCAGCAACAACACAACAACAGCAGCCGCATCCATAGCAACCCCTCAACCAGTGTTTGGAATAACGGCGTTTAAAAGAACAGCGTTACGTAACGGCGTTATTTTTTTCAGTAACGGGGTAATCTAATCTAACTACTTTTCCCGCCGTTACAACGCCGTTAACGTTACTGGTCGTTAAATGCGGTAGCGTTACTATGTAATAAACTGTGTAATCCGAACGCACCAGCTGGCTCACACAGCTAGTCAGGAGGTGGGTTAATAACGAGGTAATTAGTGCTTGAAGTGGACCGGTACGCTGCGCTCTCCATAACAGGTTCTCTGGGCGCACCGTGGCGCTCACCTGTTCCCGTTCCCGGTCTCGCCTGCCTGTTAAACTCTGTCAGCGGGGAGAGACGTGGGACAAGAGAAGCTCGGTGCCTTTCAACCAGCGATTATGTTGGCTAAGGCAGAGTCATGTTTCTTGGTAGCCAATCAGAGCCAGTGTTTTTACACACATGCCAGCACACGCGCCACACACACACACACACACACACACACACACCAGCTAAACAGAGATTCGATGAAGCAGCAGAGATTTTTTTTTAACAGTAGGTAGCGGAAATAGTTACTTTCCCTGGTAACGAGTTACTTTTATTACAGAGTAATTCAGTTACTAACTCAGTTACTTTTTGGAACAAGTAGTGAGTAACTATAACTAATTACTTTTTTCAAGTAACGTTCCCAACACTGCCCTCAACAGCAACTTTTTCCCTGTAAGTTATGTCAGCCCTCAGTGTTTTAAAGATAGAGTTGGGAAGTCCCTGCTTCTTTTTGCGTCACAGCATTTGCTGATGTATCGATACAGAAGCATCTGTATATGCATGTCAACAAGGAATACATAACGATATATTTCTGTCAATAGTATGAGAGGAGTCCTGTTTAAATCCTTGTTCCATGTGCTCTTTTTATACTTTGAGCACCTGCCCTTCCAAAGGTCTCTGCACAGCCCTGCTGTTTAATTAACCCAGGTCAAAGCAAGGACTCATCCTCAGAACTGAGACTGACTGATTGAACTAAACTGATTAAAATAGTTAATCAGTTAAGAACTAACTGATCACTAGAAATAATTGTAATTATTAAGCTGTAGCCAAGGAGTCCTAAAAGCCTTAGGCGGACATGGCTTCTTTTTAGGCTCTTATTTGTCAGAGTCTAGTTTGTTCAACTTGTCCATTAACCTGCTGATTTCTTTGGTTTGTCATTTCACTCTTCTGTCTGTCTGCACACCTACCTGACCGCTAACCAGGTGCCTTCTAACTACACGTCCTGCCTGTTGTGTCAGTAAAGTATAAGCAGTAAGATGAGCTTCAGTGTCCAAAGTAAAAGTACTCATTGCAACGAAGAAATAAAGTTTCAGCAAAATGTCTCTCTTTTTGGTGTTTTCATGCTATCAGATGAATTAAAAAAGGAAAACTGTGTAAAGACAGAAGGAAACAAGGAAATCCTCCCATTCTAGTTTGTAAAATCACCCAGTAAGGTGGAAAGCAGAAAGTTTGTCTTGATGCTAGTGAGAGAGGAAAGATAACAAGGTCACCACAATCAATACATTTCTTCCGTTGGGGGAGCATGAATGTACACAGCCAATTATTTGTCAATACAAGTGTTAGTTTTAAAGATACTGGATGTTGGTCACAGACAGAAAGTGGATGACCCGAGGTGAAGGCGTAACATCTTGAGAGAAGCACAGACAGAAACAAACTGACCTCCAGACCAGACAAACTTTGGTTCACTGTAATAAGTGTAGTTCACTGGATCTCCTCTTCCAGCTCTGCACTTATATCCTGCTGTGTGTGTCTGTCCATGAACGATGTAGGAATCCTGTTCAGTCCCGTAGCTGCTGCCAGGTAGCAGCTCACGGCTGTAGGAGTTGCCTGATAGTTTGGGAACAGCCTTATACCAGAAGAACCTCCATCCTGCAGATGGATCTTTAACTCTGCAGCTCAGAGTTACTGAGGCTCCAGGACTCAGCCAGGATGGAGACACAGTGAGGACAGGCTGGGATCTACCTATATAATAAAAAACAGGTCATGGAGGGAGACTACATGCACTGCTTGTAACCTATATATTTACTCTGTCTCTCTCCAAAATATATGACAGTCATGAAGGTGCTTAAAATCCAGTAACCAAAACAATTTTAATATTTTTTTACATACAACAAACTGAGGACATGACTTACTGTCAGATAGTGTCAATGTAACAGCATCACTCCAGTTTGTTGAAGACTTTTCACTTTTCATTCTGCCTCTACACCTGTACTCTCCAATGTGTGATGATGAAACAGATCTGATGATGTGTTCATTTCCTTCTTGAGGTTTGTCTGAGCTGGTTGTTTCCCACTCGTACTCCCACTCAGTGTCTCCTCCGTCTTGATCTCACATCTCAGAGTGATCGTCTCTCCTGAGTAAATCTCTGACCAGCTGGTTTCCAGAGTCACAACAGCCCTGTTTGTGACTGTTCATGAAGCCACAAATGTTAAAATAACAAAATGTTAAATACATTTTTTTTAATTTACTTTATATTTATTATTGTGCAATCACATATATACATTTATTTTGTCTGCAATGTGTATTTTAAACTATACAGTAAATCTAAATTGTCAGATTTGTGAATACCGACTGCATCACTGTACTCTGTGTAGTAAACTGGGTTTCCTCTTCCTCCTCTGCACCAGTAGAGTCCTCCCTGTGAGACACTGATTTGTCCATCTGAGATGAAGACAGCATCTTGTGTGGTCAGGGGTTCAGAGGTTTTCTCTCCTCTGTACCAGAAGTATTTCCAACCAGATGACGGGTTCACAGTGCAGCTCAGGGTCACACTGCCCCCTGCTGGAAAGTCTCTCCTGTCAGCTCTCAGTTCAGCCTTTAGTCTATTTGCTGTTTGATTTAGAACAAACCAATGTAAATGTTATTACTGTTCCTGTGAATGAAATCAATTAAAACACTTTTAAATAGAATACATAAAGAATTTCACGCTCTCTTGGTGGTGGTCATAAAACTAACTGTACCATGGCCACAGGAAATTAATTTAATCTGTGCAACCTGCACATCTCTTTGCTTTTCTCTTCATTTTAATCTGTGAACAGTGTTGGGCAAGTTACTTAGGAATTATAAAAAGATTATTACTCCTTAAAAAAGTAATAATGTTACTTTTTACTGGGAATTAAAGGTAGGGCTAACTAGTTACATTACTATATTATTTCCACCTGCCCCATCCTCAAAAGTGACAGACAATCTGGTTGGCAGCTCATTTTAGAAATTAATCCACTTTACTGAAACAATAATTAACTTAAGGAGTCAACAAAAACATTGCAGCCTCTCAGACCAGGGCCCTGTTTCAGAAAGCACGTTCAACAAACTCTGAGCTCTGAGGTGACTGAGGCTGAGATGGGAGACAGTTTCAGCACAGCTCTGGTTATGTTGAACCTGGTGGAAGCGATGTGAAAAAAAGGCATCATCAAGATGGGTACCAATGATCTTATGAGCAGTTTTAATCACCCGCTGCAGAGCCTTCCAGTCCTGGGCCTTGCACATCCCATGCTAGTCATGTTTGCAGTCAAGATGCTTCTTTTTTTACATTGAATTTTCAAATACAGGTCTTTATATTTATTATACTTATAACTATTTTGTCCTGTCAGCTGTAACCTGACAGGACAAAAGTGCCGGACTATGGATCAAACAGATAAGACACTTTTACTCACAACCCTATAAATTTAAAATCACAGACTGAACCAGTATTAGCCTAAAAAATCTAAGATTTTTTTAAATTGAATTGACTGTGGTGCAGCTGAATTGAATTTCAGCTGAGACTGAATTTCTCCTGAGGAGTGTACAGTAGCGGCCTCCTGATCAGCGTCAGAGTTTCTTTCTAATGCTCCACTTTGCTGTCCTGCTTCAGCAGCTGCTTTAATAAATCAGATGTAGAATTGTTCGCAGTCGAAAGGTTTTTGCTGGTCGCACAAAGTTTTAAAGCGATGACAAAGTTCTTGGCAGTAAATGGCTGTAACTTCCAGCCGCGGAAAGAACGCCTCTCTCCCTTGTTCGCCATTCTTCATTTAGTTTTTTGGCTGCAGCCGACTCGAAAAACAAAAGCTCCGGCTTCTCAACTTTAACTGCCACTGACTTGTGGAGCAGTCATGCATTCACGTCAAGGACAAAAAAACAAATCGTGTTCTGGTTAAGACAGTAACGCAGCATAACTTGGATTAATGACTGTAAAAATATTACTGTTTTGGAAACAGTAATCCCTCAAACTAGGCTCAGTGGCTTGGGAAGGTATGATATTACAGTAACGCCATAACCGGAGATAGTGTTGTAGTCAAGACTGCCCAAACCGAGACCAAGTCAAGACCATGACCAGAGATCGAGACCGAGACAAGACCGAGACTTTTAGGGGCTGAGATCAAGTCGAGACCAAAATCGAGGGAGGACAAGATTGAATCAAGACCAAGACCAGTTCCCCACATTACATCACACACAATAAAATGTAGAACCAGTTCTAAGAGCAGAAATCAACGGAAGCATCTTTATTCAATGCTTCTTTTCCATGTTTACCATAGCGGGAGGGGTGTCGGTCGTTAATGGGAACAACACATGTTCAATTAGCGTTACTGGTTGCATTTAAAGAAATACGTTTGACATCCAATCCCAGTTAGGATGTTAACAAATAAATCAGATGATTCAAAAGCAATTTATTGATTTTCCCAAAGTTATGGTCTTGACTGGTCTTGAAATAAAATCCTGAGTCCTCAATGTCCGAGAGCAGAGTACAAACTGTGGTAGAGTCCGAGACGTCTCGAGTAGGCTACTACAACACTAAGCAGAGGTAGCATGGGTGCATGGGCGGATGGGTGGCCCAGGGTCCCGGCCCTTGATTTGGTTGCTGATTAGTGTTTGCTTTTTTGCTTCTTCTGAATAGGCTACATAGTTAAATGGTTTCTTTTTATGTCTTAATTAACTGTGTTCATTTCAATTGAGGGTCTGCACAGAGTTTTTATTTTGAAAATCGACTGGATTCTCTACGACATTTCTATGTCTCACTTCCTGCCCGGTTCATCTGCTCTGTGCTGCTTGTGGCTTCTGTCAAAAATAGACTGGCAGCCTCTTCTCCACGGAGCAGAGCGGAGAGACGCTGCTGGGACGCACTGCAGGTGAGAGCACAAGCATTGACTAGAGGGAGGTCGGGGTCATGTAAACTTGGTTTAAATGACTTGTGAGTAGCAGGTCACTGTGCAGAGAGTCTAGCTCCACCCTGAGTAACGTGTAACTGCCCAACACTGTCTGTGAATACTTGAAATTTTTAACTACATCTCAAACGCTACGACTTCTGTGCGATGTCACCGAGTTGGGTGGAAGTTCAAATCATGACATCTTCACAATGAATCAATGCAGTCCAACTTACCCGACACGCTCAGTGTGAAGGGATCACTCCACTCTGTTGAATCCAGTTCCTTTTTGTGTTTACCCAGACACCAGTAGTTCCCACCACTGTAAACAGTAGCGCTGATAACTCCATAAGTGTCTTTTGTAAATCTGTCTGAGCTGGGTTGTCCACTGTTCCACTCAGTGTCTCCCGCCTGATCTCCATCTCAGAGCCATGTCTATTTATGGTTAGCAGAGTCACAACAGCCCTGTTTGTGACTGATCAACATTAGAAAAGGTTTAACATTAAACACAATGTTTTCTTGTTCTTAATCATTACACCTAAAGACACAATGTATTATTTCTGCATTTGTTTTTCCACATCAAAGTGAATATATAGCCATTTTGTTCTTTACCGACTGGATCACTGTACTCTGTGTAGTAAACTGGGTCTCCTCTTCCTCCTCTGCACCAGTAGAGTCCTCCCTGTGAGACACTGATTTGTCCATCTGAGATGAAGACAGCATCTTGTGTGGTCAGGGGTTCAGAGGTTTTCTCTCCTCTGTACCAGAAGTATTTCCAACCAGATGACTGGTTCACAGAGCAGCTCAGGGTCACACTGCCCCCTATTGGAAAGTCTCTCCTGTCAGCTCTCAGTTGGGCCTTTGGTCTCTGTGCTGTTTGATTTAACACAAAGACATGTCTCTCTGATTTCGTTCAATTTAAATAGTGCAGACCATAAAGGCAAGAAATACTTGAATTATGAGAGTTTGAAATCATGTGTTGCTCAAGTCTTCAGACTCTTTTGCATCACTGTTTTGCAGAAAGCAAGAACAAAACAGAACAAAATAAATACATACAATGTTAATTGCAGTTTTTTATGCTGCACTACTGAATGCTATGAGGGTTGGAAATAACAACAATTAATTGATAAAAAGGAGGTAATGAAAGTGCATGTGAATTGAAAAATAAAGGGGTTAAAGTGGATGTGAAATGAAAAATAGAGTGATAAATATTCAAGTGATTTGATTAATTTTAAGTTGATTTGATAAGAACAGTATTGACTGAATGAAAACATAACAATTTTTATTTATCAATCATCATTCACAACTCAGAATTGGCCCTCATCATTTCAAAGCAAGTAGCCTCAAGGGTTTAAGTAACAAGAAGTTGCTTAGCTTAGCTCGTTAAGCTAATTAGCACAGCTTGGAGGATCCTAACGATGCTAACTGAACGGGAGGGTATGCTGATGAGTTCTAACTGTTGTGCAGAGTTTTGCCTGTCCACCAAACATCGCCTGCACCTCCAAGTGCTGTTTAAAATCAACAGAATAGTCATCAGTGGTGATAAATGAGTACAATTATATATTTTATGAACATTCAACGTAAATTCATCAATATTTCACTTACAGAATTTGTGATAACTGTATTTGATCAATGTGCACAGCAAAGGACCTTAAAGGACCTGGATACATAATTCAGCAGAACAGATATTGTAGGTGTGACACTCACTAAATGTGTGTTCACATTTATATTGATTTATTATGTACGATTCCCTTTAGATATGAGTCTAAAGGTTGGCAGTTTTGGCCAGCTCCCGCTTTTATTTTATAATCTATGGCTCAGTATTGACCATACTAGCTCCACAAATGTATGTATGTTCTGTTGATCTGCAATGAGGTTAAAGCGTTGAAGTGTTCCTAAGCACTAAGTTGATTTAGTTGGAGTGTAGCTTTCCAGACAGTAGTTACGACAACTCAACGTATTAAAGCTGGCGCTGACCTAGTTCTGGCGGCGCTGTTGTCCTCAGAGTATAGTGATGTTCAGGAGGGGTTAGCTACCTGTCGACATTAACTCCGGGCTCAAGCTATGAGTGGTGTTGCTCATCTTTTTCCGTATTGTTGTATCAGTTGGTTTGTCTACTTTGTCAGTAGCCCAGTTCATTTAGCAACTTCAATACACAGTGTTCTACTGTACGTCTGTATGGGTACTTAATTTTTCACATGTTGCATGCAGCTATTAGGGACGTGAGTCCATCCTGGAGTAATAATGAGATTTGGAGTATTTGTATTTTGTGCATGGGATCGTTATAAATAGCTTGTATGTTACTTCAAACACTGAGTCATGTATTTTACATATGATCACTGTTTGCAAAGTAAATGTACTCTATTTTCTTTACCTAGATGGAAGAAGTGTATTTTGACATATGAGGACTGTTCAGCATATGAACTCATTTTATTCTACCTGAACAAGGCGAAAACATTTTTGAACATATAAATTGTCAGCATTTAATACATTTGTGGGAAATGGAAGACAAAGTAGACTTGGCATGATGTTGTGTATTTTGCTGTTTAATAAAAACTGTTCTCAGTCTACTGAGAGAAGAAGCCAACGTAACACACTGCGTCCGCCTCAATGATTATTAATAATATCTTTCATCCTTCTAACAGGATATTTAACTGCTGCACTTCACCCCACGACGACCTTAGGTGTGTGACAGCCACTCTTAGTTTGTCTAGGCTCTTGTATGTACTTTTATATTTTGACAGCCCCTGCTTAGATTCAAGCACTTGTTTATCCTAGTAGGCTAAAACATGATTGCTTTTGTGCCAACCCAAAGTTGCATTGACTTCTCAATAAAAAAGATATGTCAAGTAGTACCAGTTAAATATAAATATAAATAAGCCAATACAAGTAATATAAGAGCTAAATATATAATATGGAAGTTAAAAAATTAGCATTAAAAAGTAATTGGGACTAGTACAATGTCCTCTTGCTGAGGCAGTCTCAGAGTTCAGTGGGTGTTGGGAAGAAACTGCTTGTGTGTGCTGTGTCACTAACTGTGCACCATTATTGTCTTTAAGGTGCCAGACGAGCTGATCCAGATGTGGTGCACCTGCTGTACAGGATATAAAAGTCTCAGCTTCTTCCTGCTCCTGCAACTTACTGCTTTGCTTTAACTTTTATTCCATGACACCAGGGCCCTGTTTCAGAAAGCAGGCTGAACAGGCTCTAAGATTATCGCTGAGCTTATCCTTATCAATACATTTCTCTGTTTGCCTGTGTTTCTGTATTTGCAGCATTGTGCTCTCTCAGCCACATGTACAAAGATCTACTTGAGATTAAAGATTTCAGTCTGTTCAGTGATTGGTTAGGTGAACGCAGAGGAAAGATTCACTTGTTGTTTAGCACTTTCTGTAGTACTCACTGTAGGACGAAACAAATCTGAATAAAGAGAGTGAACTGCAACTGAAAGCTCAGAAAAGCTACTGAGTTGATGTTTGAATTAAGATTTTCTGACCTTTTTTATTCTCTGTGGAGCATTTTAAACAATGATACTGTTTTTTCATCACAGCTACTCACCTTCCACTTTAAGTTCTCTTTCTTCAGACTCGGCGCCATCATCAAATTTACACGTGTAATTTCCTCCATCTGACACTGACACTGGATTAATGGTCATTTCTACTAAACTGAGTGACTGATGGTTTGTTTCTGTTTTAAGAGGTGATCCGTCTTTGATAAAGGAAGCTTTCGTCTCATTTCCTGGAGTACGATGCCTACAGCTCAGAGTCACTGAGTCTCCTTCAAACAAAGTGAAATCAGGAATTTCCAGGATTGAATCAGGATCTGTGTAACAGAGGAAGATTATTTATTTATTAATAAGATCAATCAAATGAACATAACCTTCATCTCACATGTAAGTGATTTAACTGTGATATATCAGCGTTAAATATAAAGTTTTAAACTGTGTCATTAACATTCAACATTAAATTGGATTTCAAAGAAGCTGTAGAATTCACACTTGATTTTAATGATAGTTAAGTACATTTACCTATTTCTTGTAAACAGCTCCAAGCTTAATGTTACCTGTTTGCCACATTACAGTAACAGCAGAATAAATAGGTGATGGGTTACATGTTACTTTAGTCCTGTATTTTGCTTTTCAGACAGTTGTTGTAAATGTAACCAACAATTTATATGAATCTCTTGATGAACAGCTAAACTCTTTTTCTTCTCCGATAGTCTTTGTGATATTTGGTCGATTAAAGTAGGCCATTACTCCAGATTATAATCTGGAGTGACCTGAGCTTCATACAGCATGCTCACAACATTTGTCTGTAAATTTAAATCTGGCTTAGGTTCATCTGCTGTTCAGTTTAGAGAAAAAACAAAACATTAAAATGGATTTAATATTATTAATTTTTTTCTATCAATCTCTTGATGAACAACTAAACTCTGCCCTTCATTCATCTTCCTCTTATTTTCCTTTTCTGATAATGTTTGCAATAGTTAAAAACTATTGCTGTTTTTATTTATTGCACAGTGCCATCTGTTGTAACTGATTGTATCACCTGTTGGTCCTGTCCCCACAGAGTCCTCAGCGCTCCACTCTTGTACATCATCCTGCCCTGTTAAGATGATCAGACGAATGTGTGACAATAAAATGCATCTGTTAGAAGACTCAGTTTAACATCAGCCGCAGTACAGCTTCACTTCTCCCTGCATAAATTTGCATAAAAGCTTCATGGGCAGTGACATAGTCATTTCATAATTTGAATTGATACATGGAGTAAAATAATACATGGAAATAAAAGCACAACAAGAGAATGTGATTAAGAGTGAGTAAATATGTAAAAAAAGACAATAGGTCACCTTCAGCGTGTCCGTAGAGGAGTGTATCCAGCACTAAAATAAAGATTAAACTTCATCAGACAAAAAGCAAAGACATTTAAATCCAGCTGGAGTTTCATCAGAGGCAACTATTGATTATCAATCAACAGGATCACACATTTCTGTGATGATATTCTGTTAGTTGGTACAGAGGTAAGTTAAATTCAAAAGCTTTATACAATATATAACAATAACAATACCTTAGCACACATACTGAACATGCATTGTGCAAAACATTAGTGCAAAAAGATCTAGTGCAGTAGTGTATTTAACAGTCCTGCACTCTGAACCAAGTCAAATCAGAAACCAAGGTCATGTCTACTAAACTACCATGTTGATAAAAACATGAGTCCGCCTCTGAAAGTCTCAACATTGTAAAGTCAGTGATGTACTCACAGAATAACCCCAGCACACAGAGCAAAGTGTGCCCCATCTTCACATCCAGCACGGACACTGTCGCTCTGCTGCTCTGCTGCTGACAAATGTTTCTACTTTGCATTAATAAAGATGCAGCAGGAAGAGAGAACAGAGAAGTTACATTACATATAAATACGAGAGCATATTTTTTCTTTACCGTCTCCTCCTGAGTACAGCCTATCTGTTCTTCCTTCCCTTTTACACAAAGCGCAGACAACTGCAGTGGCTTTCACATGTTTACACTTCCTGTCTGTCTTTAGTGCAAAGGTTTGTTCCTGGTTCCTAAAACATGAAGCTTAAGACCATTGAATTGAATCATATGACGTTATAAACTAATTTATTGCGTTTATTTGTGCATGTTATGCAGTATATGCCCACTGTTCTTACATTCACAGAGCTTGTATTGTGATGAAGGTGTGTGTTGTGTGTGTACACAGTTCATTTAGAAAGTATTCAGACTCATTCACTTTTTCACATTTTATGTTAAAATCATTTCACTAATTTTTCATTCATCAATCTACACTGAATTCCCCAAACATTTTTGCAAATGTATAAAATATAAAAATTTAAATATTACATAAGTTGACCATGACCTGAAATTTAGCTCAGGTGCCTCCCTTTTTTCTTGATTATACCGAGTAAGTCACTTTGCTGTTGGACTCATTCAAGCTAAATTAATCAGGGTGAAGACAGAAATCGCAGGGACAAATTGGTAAACACCTGAACAAAAACAAATAGTGGTATCTCATCATGAAGATTATTTTAAGTGAGATGCTGACATGTAACAAGCTAAAATTAAATTCATGGTTTGTGATGTTAAAATGTTTACTGATGTTAAAAAACGATAATACATTCATTTGCAGAAGTTCATAAGAATTGCCTAAAAACAGCCATCACCACAAACCAAATGCGTTCTGTCAATCTGAGGCCCCTGGTCTGTTTTGATGTTGCTCCTACTTCACTGCCTGCCTCAGCATTTACTAACAGGACTGCAGTGTTTATGTTATTGAACACTCGCTCTCTAAATAATAAAGCACTACTCATACATGACATCATTACTGACAGGAAAATGGATTTTCTGTGCTTAACAGAAACTTGGCAAAATCAGCAGGATTTCAAGACACTTAACCAAACCACCTCACCAGGCTACGTGTACATACAGAGGCCTCGCTCTACGGGCCGCGGTGGTGGTCTGGCTGTTATCCATTGAGCTGACATCTAGGTGAAAGAACTTCCAGAGCTTAACATCACCTCATTTGAGTGTCTTCGTTTCACTTTGCGCCCCAAAAACCTCCACCATCTACATGGCTGAGCTCTCAGAGCTACTCATGTATCTGACCACAGTGCCATCCTTTTTTATGTTCCAGTCCTTCTGCCCAGGCAACAACTCAAACGCACCATCACATTCAGGAACATCCGGTCTGTCAATGCATCATCTCTAGCCAGCACTGTAGGGACCCACCTGGCCTCAGAACCCCCGGATCCTGGGGTGGATGGCTTAGTTGCCCACTATAATACAGCTTTGTCTCTCAGCCTGGACTCTTTAGCTCCCCTCAAGACCCAGACTGTCTCTTTCTCCCGCCCTGCCCCCTGGTTCACTACTGAACTTCGCTCCATGAAGGCTGCTGGTCGCCAGCTGGAGGGGCTTCATAAAAAAATCTGGCCTCACTGTCCACCTAGAGGCCTAAGACCATGTGAGGTCTTATAAAGAAGCTCTCTACAGGCCAAAAACACTACTACTCCACCATACCATTGGTATCCAGCAAAAGCAACCCAGAATGCTTTTCTCCTATAAGAGCTCAAATCCAGAGTTTGAACAGTTTTGTGTCGAGTGTATTTTCAAGCTAGCATTCATTGTTTTCACAGCCTAGCTAACATGTGATGTAGATGTAACAATGTAAAAGGGACAATTTTTGTTGTTTTACGTATACTGAGAGTAACAAGCAGAAAACATATATCAAAACCTGTATTAAAACATATATGTTTATATAGGTTCTTTCCATGTGGGATCCCCTGCAGCTCACCTTTAACGCAAAGAAGAAAAAAAGAAGAAAAACAGAACAAAATCATAGGTCTTGATCAGCTCTCATACAGTGTGTAGATTTGTTTTTGTTTCAGACAAAGTCTTGGCAATAAAAGAGTTGCAGAGAACAAACGATAGAAGAGTAGACAAGTTAAGTTACAGCATGCCCACCATCTCTTGTGGGGGTTATGCATTAAGCCATTTATGGTGCCCTTACCACATTGTGCCTCATATACTGTAAATGTTAGACCCAGCGACAGGCCGGCATAAAATGGCTTGCATAAAACTTAGTAAGGAGGCCATAATATTTTTGACTCATGGCTGAAGTTAAGTTTCTCCAGCTCTCCCGATGTTGGCAAAAATGCATCTCAAAATGCATCAGATTGATCAGATCGACCATGCCCCCGGACCCCCTAGAGGGGTAATATCATTCTCACCTTTTTCACCCCTGACTCGTTTTCATGCAGGGAACCACTAAGTAGCACATCTCGATAGGCAGCATAAATCGACAGAATTAACAGCACTGAGAGAACGAGTGTCAGGGGGGCTTCTCCAGACTCGGCTGCGTTACGATCCACAGTGTACATAAACAGTATGCTCCCTGCTCTCTGCTCAGGGAATGTCGGTTAAGGGAACTTCCATTCGGAACACTCTGCAACATCATCAAAGCACACGCACGTTCCGCCGTGTGTTACCCTGGTAACGTAAACACCTCAGATACCCCCCCGCTCCTACTGAGGACATTAACCCTTATTGGGTTGCTGTTATGTTGATTAGATGCTGATCTGATGCATCACAACAGATAACATTAAACTCAAGTGCATTACTGCAATGTGGGTGTATTTGATTTGTTTTATGATTCACTGAGGCTGGTAATTCCTGTTTAGTCCAAATAGATGACAATAAAACAAACAAGTTAGGAGTCGGACAAGACAGTGAACTGCACTAAAAGCCTCTAGTGAAGCAAGCACAGGAAAATAAATCCGCTCACCCAGCCGATCTCACCTACTGCATCTGATGAAAGCAGATGCAGTAGGTGCGATCTTTAACCAGTAACAACTATTTGTGTTGTTTTTTCTTTTATAAAGCACTGAAGACGAGTCAGCATGCTGTGGTCATCACTCACAGGAGGACAAAAGAAGAGACATACAGCTTCATCCTGGAGTTTATTGTTATTGTCTATAATGAGTGAACAATAATTATTAACAGATGAGTTGCCATTCATCAGTTCACCCTCAAAGAGACCTTTGGATGTAAAGGCAACTACTTTAGCATTTAGCCTACTGAAAACTTAAACTGACTCATAATCTGATTCAGCTGTCAAATGTTTTTAGGTGCAGCAAATCCAAACTAAAGAATGATGGCACTGTGCAATGAATAAAACTATTTACATTTCAACAAATACAACCGTTTGATTCTGTTCTCTTCTTTTGGTTTGCAATATGCAAGTATTAAACTTAAAAGGCTGGGTACCTACAAGCCTCGGTGTCATTTACACTCGGGATGCTGAGGACATGTCCCCACCACATGTTGTCCCCATCACTTTTGAAAACATTTGTTAAAAACGTTCTGAAAAGTAGCACCAAGAAATGTTAACTAACAAATGAAAATGCTTTGAGAAAGATTTATTTGCACAATAAGAAAACTTTTTTTAACTTAACTTTTTTGCAAGCTTGCAAAATCTTAGGGTGCTTTCACACCTGGATCTGGTGATATGTTTTGTTCCGGAACAGATCCGAAACAGAATACTTTGTTCCAAATCAATTTAATACGTCACTCGTGTTCACACTACACTGTTATAAAGCGGTCCAAATTGCTCACCCTTCCTTACGCCATTACGTCACTACCTCATGCATGCAGGTCGCGCATTCCATTGGGGGACATCTCCATGACAACAGTAACACAAAATGAATCGCGGGTGGACTTCACGTTGCAAAAAGGTGAAAAGTGATCTTTTAAGCTGATGAGACACAGAGCAACTTTTAGAGCAATCGTGCAGGGCAACGTCACCGTCAATGGTAATGTGTAAAGATTACTACCGTGATCCGCTTCCCTCACCACTACGCCACCCGCCCTGCACCACCGCCAGACGTTCAAAACATAGTCGGACTTGCCACTAGCAAGATTGCCCAGCAACATTGCTCAAAAAGTTGCCCCATGTATCATCAGCTTTAGAGTCGGTTGCCAGGCACCACATTGATTTGTTCCGGTTCATGGGTCGGTTGTGTTCTCACTGCAAACGAACCGCTCCAGGGTTCGAATGGAATCGAGCCGAGACCACCTCTTGTAGGCGGTCTCGGCTCGGTTGTTTTGTTCCGGTTCAGAGTGTGATTGTTGTGTTCACATATCACCAAACGAACCGGGCCAAAAGGGAAACGGCCCTTTGTTTTTGAACGTCTCCAAGCGATCCAGGTGTGAAAGCACCCTTTGTTTTCGATCTTGCAAAACTGTTTTTTGTAAGATTTTGAGTTTTCAAACACTTAGCTTCAACCTTTCAGAACTTTATTTTCAGTGTTGAATGATGGCAGGATTTTAATCCCATAGGAATCCACATTAGTACCTGGGTCATCCCGTCTTGCGTGTGTGTCCAGCCAGTGACGTCACTACTCAAGAGAGATGCCCCTTCCTGCAGATGGGTTATAAAGAGGTGGAGCTCCGGTGCCCCATTTCCTCAGGTTCACAAGCGTGTGAAAGAGTGTTTTTTACCCACCAAACAACATGCTTCAGCTTCACCAAAAGGAACGCCAGTGTCACACTGAGTAAAATTTCATTTCGTAGCTTTTCTGTTAGATTTTGCCTCCTTTTCTTCCTGCAGTCATATTAATGAATCTTTCACTACATTTATAGGCAACTATGGGCGGTTGAAGGGTCAGACATGGAGCTCCCTCACAAATGCCACATTTCAAGTTGATTGTGATTTAAACTTGTGATTGTGAACTTGCTTACAAGTGTGCATATGCACAGTTTTATAAGTCTGAATATTTTTTGTCGTATGCCATTTTAGGCTTTTGGGATTACATACACTTAGTGAGGATTGTAGACACAGTTTTGTAAATGAGACCTCTAGAAATTCATATTTCTGAATTTACTCTGACACAATAAAGATTGTTTAAGTTCCATAAAGACTGAATTTAAATAGAATAACATCAACATTTCTTTTCAGACCAAATGTCTCAGTTACTCTGAATAATAAGAGTTTTGAGTGGAAAAAATTCTAAAACTTTACAACTTTTTCCAAGTGTGAGTGTCAGGAGGCTTCTGTAGGATGTGCTCATCCAATCTGAACAATTAAAATCACTACTGACTGATTTATTGATGCATAAAATGATCAAAATGATTTTACTACAAACAATACAAAAAAACTAAAATCCATTCAGGTGAAAATAAATTACATTCACAAATATATTTTTAAAGAGGAAAACATGTACATGTGATAGGATATGTTGTTCCATAGCTGATCATTACATAAAGTAACTGTTGAACTTGATCTTCTCATCCAACTCTGAAAAAGACGCTGACTTTAAAGCTGCACCTGGGTACTAAAGTAAATTTAAATATACTATAGGAAACTGTTAAAAAAGTTGAAAATAATTCATATGAAAACTAATAATATGCAGCCCATAAATTCTAAATCAGATTACACCTCAGTGGTACTTGTGCTTTGTGCTAAAATATAGAGTAATTAAATCCATATGATGTCATTATTTTATATAATCTGCTGACAAATTAACTACAAAGCTGAACAAACAAAACAAAAGCAGACGTCCACACAATAAGTTTATACAATGCTGTCGACCATTTTTCTTTACCAACACAGCTCTCTTTACAGACCTGGAAGAAAAACCACAAAAAGCCAAGATATAGTTTTCTTCATGATGTAAAGATGCTGTCTGACGTGTTATTTTGAAATATATCCATTTAATTATCTGCAGAATAAATCATTACAGTTTGATCATCATATGGCAGCTTTATTACCAGGAGCTGTTCCTGGTTTGACTTCAGAATAAACTGGTTCAGCTGCTGCAGGAGGTGATTTTCCTGTAGACGGAGAGATGAAATTACCAATAAAGTCATAATTAATAATGTTAGTGTGCTGAACTGACAGGTACACTGTCAGAGTCAACGTCTCCACGAACACAAAGAATGACAGTATTGTAACGCCCACAGAGCTCAAACCAGCCACAGCAGAGCTTTCACAGGATTTACTGATGTGTGTAAACTGTTCTTAAACAAGGCATAAACACAAAATGTAGATAAATACAACATTACTAACAAAGTAATAAAAACAATAAGTAACTACAAACAGCTCTGGTTATAAAAATGTTGAACACGTTACTGTAAATCGCTCTGAGTCCGAGGCCAACATGTTGGACAACAACAACTGCAGGTGAATGCAGACTTTACTCACCTTTGTTTTTCTTGGCTTTACCTTTATTGGGGCGGCTGACTTGGGCATACATCAGATTGTCGTCTGAAACAGAAGCCAGATCTCAGGATGTGTTTGCTCAGCAGACATATACACACTGTACAGCTGGATGTTGAGAATTATTTTGGAGCATTATAGCCTAAATTGTTATCATTAATTACTAGAGCAAAGGTGATCTACATTGTCATTATTTAAAGTGTTATTTTATAGTGTAAAGTTAGGATCACAGTGTTAAAACCCTATAGTTCTGGGTGTGTGTGCTCCTTTCTGTATCTAACTGCCCAGGCTCAACTGTTCCACGTGTGTGTGTGTGTGTGTGCGTGTGTGTGTGTGTGTGTGTGTGTGTGTGTGTGTGTGTGTGTGTGTGTGTGTGTGTGTGTGTGTGTGTGTGTGTGTGAGTGAGCAGGCTCATGTTCTTTGGGAGCAAAGGGAGGGAGAAGATAGCAAAGGCAGCATCAAAACACCTGCAAAGGAAAATGTAGAAGCATAATTTGTGAAAATTGTGTTACAAAACATACGTCAATATAGTCCATCACAGTAAGAATGTCCTGTTTCTAGCACAGAGCACAAACACCACCAGTGTATTCCACAAATGTCAGGATGGAATAACATTATCAAGCAGAGGCCATGCAAAGGACACAGAGAGGAGGAGCAGGCAGTCAGGGACTTTCCCACCAAATGATGGAAATGCTGAGGCTTGCGACAATCTTGGACTTTCTCAGATCCAGGTGCAGTAGGAATGAAGCCAAGAAATAGAGCTATAAGAGGAGGTCCAAAAGGAGGTGAAATTCAGTCGTTACATGGTTTTCATGTCAACTCGGGTCTCTGTTCTGGTAACAGAACAGGACTCTATTTTGCACCGATCTCTGAGACACACTGGTGGAACTTTTGTATTCTAATTGGTGTCTGTTTTTGTTGATAATGAAAATGTTGGTAAGAGTTCAACCTTTCTTATCAGGCCCAAGTCTTGAATTCACACGACATTAAGGGCTTACCGCCAATAGTAGAAGATTCGATGCTTCGATGGGCAGAGCCTGATTCGACTGTCAATCTCAGTCGAAGCTTGGCAGCAAAACAAGGATCGTGCCATTAATGTTTTTAAAGTGCTTGAATAAATCCAAAATTGTAACCCTAACCCTGGGTCATCAGTGCACGTGTAGGCGTAGCGTATGTGTGTGTGTGTGTGTGGTGCGTGGCGGCAGAAGAGGAACACCTGTTAAAGTGACTAAGCCCCAGCTTCACTGATTTTGTGCCGAGTTGTCCGCACCTCGCAGGACTTTCGGATGATTTATCACCGTTAATGAACCACATAAAGAATATTTTATCGTTTTTAATTAGCCAGCAACTTGAAATAGTTGTAGGCAGCAGCATGCACGAAAAACTCACACGAGACCGATGAACGTGAGAGAGAGAGAAAAGGGTGCAATTTACAGTGTAATTTGAATGAATAGAGACTGCAGCTCTGCAGCTTCTCAAGATTAAAGGGGAGTTTACCGTGTGTAAACACCTCTCTCCTCACGCGCCCGCAATCACCGCACACAAAAACACACGATTCGACTGTCAGTCGACTCTAGGCAGGACTTGACAATTCTGATTCAATGTAAATTATTAGTCGGGGACAGCCCTACTGTACAACTGGATGGATGAACGGACGCATTGACAGGTAGAATAAAAAACAAAAGAAACTTGGGATGCTCTTCCGTTTTTTTAGTACAGCGGCGTCACATTTTGAATGAACATGAAAATTCAGGCAAATTGTCACCACACTGACATCTCAGATAATGTGTTTTTGTTTTTTAATGCCTTATCTGTGGAATGAAAATATATTGGAAACACACGACACCCAACATACAATAAGATTCACATCCTGATACAAAACAGACAAACATAGAAATCCTAAGAGCCTAAAGGCCCAGATGTGAGTGAGATTTGACCATTTCCAACTCTGGTGATGCCTGGTGACAGTATGTAGCCTAGTAGATACTGAAGGTCACTGAGATTGAGGGTGCTTTCACACCTGGATCGATTGGAGACCTTCCAAAACAAGGAGCCGTTTCCCTTTTTTGCCCATTGGCAATATGTGAACACAACAATCGCACTCGAACCGGAACAAAAAAAACGAGCCGAGATCGCCTATAAGAGGTGGTCTGTTGAAAAGATTGCTTTTCAATAGCGTCTGCAGCGTATTTTGCTAATTTGTTGTGGTTGTATTCTGAAGGCCTACTGCTGTCTGAGTTTTTTTAACTTTGTGCAGCACTTCTCGACGGAGCGTTCACAACCCCTCTCTTTCATTTTATCACTCACCCTCTTGTAGACTTCAGTGTTCTTGTGTTGTTCCGACCAAACATCTATTTCACATCTTTGCAGCGCCAAGTCCATGATTCATTTTGTGTTACTGTTGTCATGGAGATGTCCCCCAATGGAATGTGCGACCTGCACACATGAGGTAGTGACGTAATGGCGTATAGAAAGCTCTGGAAGGGTGTGTGATTTGGATCGCTTTACAACAGTGCGGCGTGAACATGAGTGACGTATTAAATTTATTCGGAACAAAGTGTCTGTTTTGGAACAAAACAAATCGATCCAGGTGTGAAAAATATGACACATTTCAAGATAAACTCTGAGCATGACTGTTGTCTCTGACTGTACCTGCAGGTCCAGAGTTCACCTCAGAGTAAACACAGACCTCCTCTGGTTCATGTCGCTTCTCTGCTAAGAAAATCAGATGAAACCACAAACAAAAACAATAAATCAATAATTCAGGCCAAAACATCTCTAAACTGTTTCCTTTATATGTATTTAGAGTACTCACTTTTCTTTCTAATGTTTTTAAGGTCGATCAACGAATATGTGAAATCCTGGGACTCATCTGCAACGGAAATATTCATGTTATTTAGTTTCTGTGTGAAGTTTTATCATCTTGAAACAAAAATTGCCATAATCCTATTTTTGATCTGGCTGCTGGAAATGTTGATTAATTAGTGCTTGCCCTTCAAGCAAAAAGAAATCTCATGTCTAAAATGTTTTTGCTTAAATTTAACAAGGTTTTTTTTTACAGTGCATTTTTATAAAATAATAAAAAAGGTATGTACTGTACCACTCTGAGTGTTTTCACTGCCTTTAATTGTTTCATAGAGACGAGCATCACCTGCAGACACTGTCAAATTAATCAGTTTAATTGTGTGATACAAATGAAATATTATCTGATTTTTTAAAAAAGGTTAGTTTAAATGCTTACCGTGGACAGGAGAGGAGTAGTTTTTGTCAGGGCCTGGATTAGTGCTCTCAGACTGGATTGGCCTACAACATGAATCAAACACAATACATATAAAAAGGAACATGAAATGTTGCTGCTGTGTTCAAAATTAGAGAAGGGAGTGTTGTACCAACCTGGTGGAGCAGGAATCTGTGAAAAAGACATTTGTTGTTACAGGGTTTTGTTATTCAGCTATTCAATGTCATGAGATCAGAACATGTGTGTTTGAATAATTAAAACACATAATATCTAATAAAAGAAGAAAAGGTCTCACCTTTGGACGGTCTGTAGCGACACAAAAGGAGCAGAAGAAGAATAAGAACGATTCCACAAACCAGCCCAACAATCAACGGTACAGGAACTGAAGAGCTTTCAGGCCTCGACACTGATATAATAAATAATAAAATAATACCTGTTAACTTATAGCTTATAGAACTTTTCTTGAACAAAATTTGCTTTATTAAACATTTTAGTCAAGTCACAACTACAACACATACAAGCACAAATGCAGAGGTATAAACAACATAAACCTCAGTCTCAATGTCATGTAATGTTCTGATACACATGAGTACTTATAGTTCACTATATAACAGAGCACAGTGTGAAATTATCTATTCACAATAAACATGACTGTCACAACCACTGATGCAGACTTTCTCCAGCTCCAACAGGTGAAATCAGCTGAAACTGATGCTACTTCAGATTCAGGTCAGTATCTGACCAGGTTTCTTTCTCAGACAGAAACACAGTTTACACAGAAGAAGATGCAGCAGTTGTTTTAATCCTGCTCACCTTTAACTGACATCCAGCTCTGTGCTGACTCTTCTCCTGAGTGTTGACACTTGTAGAAACCCTCATCTGACTTCAACACTGAAGAGATGTTCAGCTCCCTTCTGCTGTCATTTTGAATCAGTTTGTCATTTCGATAGAAAAACACATCTGAAACTGATTTTTCTGTCCTGAACTTGCAGCTGAGACTAACAGGATCTCTCTCAGTCACAGGACGGACAGGGCTCACCAGGATAATATGTTTCGCTGTAAAACAGTCAAAGAATATGAGGTTTCAGTCAGAGATTAGCTGCTGCAGAACTTCAGAATAAGAGGATGGAGGACGATGAGAAGAGATCACAGATCTGATTGTTTTCTTTGCAACCACACAATTACCTTGAATTATTATAAAACATGTTAAATCTACAGTAAACAGAAAAAAGGTTTTGGTTCATGTTAAATTACTCAGATACCATGAAGCAGTAATGGGCCAAACTCTTGTCAGATTGTCAGTATACCATCCTCCTCAGTGTAAATGTGCACAACCTCTAATATTCAGTATGTTGAAACACATAATATGATGTTTAAAATAATTTATACAGGTCAGAAAACATAATGAAACCATACTCTGTATAGTGATGTTGACTGCGTTGCTGAACTCTCCTGATCCAGACTCACACCAGTACACTGCATCACTCTGCTGGTTACTGTACACGCTGCACGTGGATCCAGTCATTGTGCCCCGGTTGGAGCAGTTTGATGAGTATGACGGGGAGTCGTCCTCAGTAAAGCTCCTCACTCTCCACTCAGTAGAGTTTCCCTCACAGCTCAGTGAGACAGAGTCAGAGGTGAAGTGTTGCACTCTGTCAGGACTCACTTGGAGAGACGCTGATGGATGAAAATCTGAAAAACAACATGTAATAAGGGGTCAAAGCAAACACAGAGATCTTAAGATTTAAAATGCTACAATGCAAATATTCCTTTATTGCTGAGTATTAGTGCAAACATTAAAACAAGGTGCAGAGTTTTGGTGAAACTGGTTTCTACCTTGAAAACAATCTGAGTTTATTTTAAATGATAAACGACCAGGTGACTACAGCTGCTGTTGTCTGTAAAGTGGGAAACTACCTACTTTCACCTGCCATCTTTCAAAGATACAGAGGTGAGTATTTCACACTGAAACGTGTTTTCCTCTTATTTGTCAGAGTTTAGTTTGTTCAACTTGTCCATTAACCTGCTGACTTCTTTGGTTTGTCATTTCACTCTTCTGTCTGTCTGCACACCTACCTGACCGCTAACCAGGTGTCTTCTAACTACACGTCCTGCCTGTTGTGTCAGTAAAGTATAAGCAGTAAGATGAGCTTCAGTGTCCAAAGTAAAAGTACTCATTGCAATCAAGAAATAAAGTTTCAGCAAAATGTCTCTTTTTGGTGTTTTCATGCTACCAGATGAATTAAAAAAGGAAAACTGTGTAAAGAAGGAAATCCTCCCAGTCCAGTTTGTAAAATCACCCAGTAAGGTGGAAAGCAGAAAGTTTGTCTTGATGCTAGTGAGAGAGGAAAGATCACAAGGTCACCACAATCAATACATTTCTTCCGTTGGGGGAGCCTGAATGTACACAGCCAATTATTTGTCGACAGAAGTGTTAGTTTTAAAGATACTGGATGTTGGTCACAGACAGAAAGTGGATGAACCGAGGTGAAGACATAACATCTTGAGAGAAGCACAGACAGAAACAAACTGACCTGCAGACCAGACAAACTTTGGTCCACTGTAATCAGTGTAACACATTGGATCTCCTCTTCCAGCTCTGCACTTATATCCTGCTGTGTGTGTCTGTCCATGAACGATGTAGGAATCCTGTTCAGTCCCGTTGCTGCTGCCAGGTAGCAGCTCATGGCTGTAGGAGTCGTCTGATAGTTTGGGAACAGCCTTATACCAGAAGAACCTCCATCCTGCAGATGGATCTTTAACTCTGCAGCTCAGAGTTACTGAGGCTCCAGGACTCAGCCAGGATGGAGACACAGTGAGGACAGACTCTATTTTAAGAATAAAAACACGTTATGATGTTGCACCAATGTTTCCTGCATGATCAGTACAGAACCTGAATATTTATTTTGAAAATATACACTATATTGCCAACAGTTTAGAGTCGTCTTCCTTTACACATGAAGGTGAATGACGTCCCATTCTTGATCTGTAGGGTTTAATATGTAGCTGGCCCACCCTTTGCAGCTACAACAGCTTCAACTCTTCTGGGATGGCTGTTCACAAGGTTTAGGAGTGTGTTCATGGGATTTTTTTACCATTCTTCTAGAAGCACATTTGTGAGGTCAGGCACAGATGTTAGACGAGAAGTCCTGGCTCGCAGTCTCCGCTCTAATTCATCCCAAAGTTGTAGGGTTGGGGTCAGGACTGTATGAAGGCCAGTCAGGTTCTCCACACCAAACTTGCTCATGTCTTTATGGACCTCGCTTTGTGCAGTGGTCATGTTTGAACAGGAAGAGGCCATCCCCAAACCGTTTCCACAAAGCTGGGAGCATAAAATTGTCCTAAATGTCTTGGTATGCTGAAGCATTAACAGTTCCTTTCACTGGGACTACGTGGCCAAGCCCAACTCATTATAAACTGTGCGTCTCAGCATGCGCTGACCCTGCTCTGTGATTTTATGTGGACTACACTACATAGCTGAGTTTCTGTTGCTTTAACCGCTTCGCTTTGTTATAATACCACTAATAGTAGTGGTAGAAATTATAGAAATTTCATGAATGGACTCGAAAACCTAGGATGGTACCACACTTGAATTCACTGAGCTCCTGAGAGCGACCCATTCTTTCACAAATGTTTGTCAAAGCGGTCCGCATCCCTCAGTGCTTGATTTTATACACCTGTGGCCATGAAGGTGACTGGAACAGCTGAATTCAATGATTTGAAGGGGTTTCCTAAAACTTTTGGTAATAAAGTGTATATGAACCATAACAGCATTTTAATTGTACAATTTAAATATATAATAGTAAATTGTAAAACTGTTTAAAAGTGACTCACTGACTGATGTTGTTGAGTTGATGGGATCACTCCACTCTGTTGAGGAATTAAATTCCACTTTGTGTTTGTCCTCAAAAGACCAGCTGGACTGCAAATTTACAACAGCCCTGTTTGTGACTGTTTATGATCAAGAGGTCCCAAATAAAAAAAACAATGTTTTTAGTGTTAGTCTTCATCGTCATTCATAATTAGTGTATTTCATCTCCATTTTGTATTCCATATTATATTGCCAAACATTACCGACTGGATCACTGTACTCTGTGTAGTAAACTGGGTCTCCTCTTCCTCCTCTGCACCAGTAGAGTCCTCCCTGTGAGACACTGATTTGTCCATCTGAGATGAAGACAGCATCTTGTGTGGTCAGGGGTTCAGAGGTTTTCTCTCCTCTGTACCAGAAGTATTTCCAACCAGATGACGGGTTCACAGAGCAGCTCAAGGTCACACTGCCCCCTGCTGGAAAGTCTTTCATGTCAGCTCTCAGTTCAGCCTTTGGTCTCTGTGCTGTTTGATTTAGAACAAAGACATGGAATTACTGTCTCTATGATTTAGTCCAGTTTAAATAGTTTAAATAAAGACAAGAAATACTCGAATTATGAGAGTTTGAAAGCTTTTGTTGCTCAAGTCTTCAGACTCTTTTGCATCCTGTTTTGCAGAAAGCTAGAAACTCTCTGAATTAATAAAACAAAATAAAAATATAAAAAATCAACTACATGGTAATTGTATGCTGCACTACTGAATGCTACATTTGTGCACTTTAACCAAACCTGTGTTTAAGTGTTAAGTTAAACACTTTCACTGTGGATTTTCATTTTCATACATCCTGTCTGCTGATCTATTATCAGGACCCACTTATCCTTTGCAGGCCTTCGGAGTTGACCTCCCCTATTGTCGTTGTATAATTCACACTATATAATATAAACAAGAAATCTGTTTGTTTTCAGGACCAATTGTAATCTTTGACTTTTGTATGAAGGTTTCAGTAAACAATACAAACACAACTCAACATCCACGACAACAAAAGCAGTTCAGAAACAAGCAACTTCTTTAGACAGAAAGAAATCTTTATGATCACATGGGTTGTAAAATTGATTAATCTCAATATTTATAAAGAGAAATACAACTATTTTATCAGTTGAGTGCACACACACGTTTGTCTTTCTGTACTTGAGGACTTTCACTGATCATCCCACCAATTTTCCGACTGAGCTTCTTGGTTCAAACACGGGCTGAATGGAAAATGCATAAATGCATATTTATGTAGGGAGACCTTATGTGCACTCATGGGCAGTAATACATGGAGTAAAATGATACATGGAAATACAAGAACAACAAGAGAATGTGATTAAGAGTGAGTAAATATATTTTTAAAAAACAATAGGTCACCTTCAGCGTGTCCGTAGAGGAGTGTATCCAGCACTAAAATAAAGATTAAACTTCATCAGACAAAAAGCAAAGACATTTAAATCCAGCTGGAGTTTCATCAGAGGCAACTATTTATTATCAATCAACAGGATCAAACATTTCTGTGATGATATTCTGTTAGTTGGTACAGAGGTAAGTTAAATTCAAAGACTTTATACAATATATAACAATAACAATACCTTAGACCACATACTGAACATGCATTGTGCAAAACACTAGTGCAAAAAGATCTAGTGCAGTAGTGTATTTAACAGTCCTGCACTCTGAACCAAGTCAAATCAGAAACCAAGATCTTGTCTACTAAACTACCATGTTGATAAAAACATGAGTCTGCCTCTGAAAGTCTCAACATTGTAAAGTCAGTGATGTACTCACAGAATAACCCCAGCACACAGAGCAAAGTGTGCCCCATCTTCACATCCAGCACGGACACTGTCGCTCTGCTGCTGACAAATGTTTCCACTTTGCATTAATAATGATGCAGCAGGAAGAGAGAGCAGAGAAGTTACATTTCATGTAAATATGAGAGCACATTTTTTCTTTACCTTCTCCTCCTGAGTACAGCCTGTCTGTTCTTCCTTCCCTTTTACATAAAACTCAGACAACATTAGTGGCTTTGACCGCAGCAAACTTTGACATGTTTACACTTCCTGCCCAATGAAACTATATATTAGCTTGTCTCTTGTGGAAAGGTTTGTTCCTGGTCCCTGAAAAATGTTAAAGTAAAAAATGGCATAAACAATAAGTCATTATTTCATAGCCACAAAATAAATTGAATCATATCATGTTATAAACATTTTATTGTGTTTATTTGTGCATGTTATGCAGTATATGCCCACTGTTGTGTACATTCACAGAGCCTGTATTGTGATGAAGCTGTGTGTTGTGTGTGCACACAGTTCATGTGTTATGTTATGTTAAAATCATTTGAGTTTTTGTTTTGTTTTTTAATCAATCTAGACTCAATAAGACATTTTTTGTCTCCTTGACAAAAGCTTGTCTGTCTGTTCATTAATCTGTGCTCAGGTCTGTATTAATTATCTGAATGTAACAAAAATACCAACATTAATAAAGACCAAAATGACTTAATTACTGAACCACATATTTGCATGTAGTGCTACAGAGTTAAAGTCGACATGCCCTCCCTCCTCACTAGACTCTGTGCCTCTGAAAACTTTGACTTCAGAATAAATAAAGTTTTCAAATAGAAATACAAATAAAAATTCTCTTAAATCATTTAATCAGGCAAATGTGATGCTGACAAGGTTCTAATTAGATATTAATCTAAATCAGATGTCAGGATTTATTTGTAAAGCAACCATGTTATAAACCTCAGGTATTATAGATTATAATAGTTAACTAACGTTTTCCAACTTTTAATTTAAAGACTATGTGTCCTGTGGGCTGAGTAAAGATGTTTGTAATTTGAGATGTTTTTAACTCATGTTGCTATAGTAACTTCAGATATCAAATGCATTTAGGGGAAATCAGATAAAATGACCACAACACTGAAATAAACCAGAGCGTTTTTTCCCCATCGTGCTATAAATATTTCTTCACAGCTAGAGTCTGAGAAAATGTGTTGCTGTGAGATCAAGAATCAGACAGTGTCATCACCACATTCATACCAAAGCTAATGTGTTTACACAGAAAAGAAGAGATGTCATTACACAGCAGGATGTACAATAAGAATAGAAACTGAGTCATGACACGCAAAGATAATAATAGATAATATGTGAGAAAGCCTTAACATGACTGTCATTGTCTGCAGAAAAGCCTGGACACTTTCTTCACGTTACTGCCCATAAATGTAAGTTACATGTAACTTAGTTACGCTTTTTAAATTACAAAACAAATGTAACTGTAATCCATTATATTACAGAATGTTACTTATGAAAATGCTCATGATTACATTGAGGTTACATCTGAATATTTAAATATTTATGAATATTGAATATTTATTTAAAAAGATCATCTTCATGTTGAATAATATTCATTTTGCTGCTTTGCATTTTTTTCATGTGCACAATGTCTTTTGTTACCATTTTCAGTCACAGCGGTTTAAAGTTTGTGGCTATTCTGATGGTTTTGATGTTTGAATTTTCAGCGAGTTAAATAGCCTTTAAAACTGTCTTTTCAAAATGGTTAACAGTTAAAAACATTCATTAGAAATTTAGAAAACTCATTAAAAATGAATTAAATGTAATAGGTTACATTATTTTGATAAAGTTATTGAAATAGTTAAACTACTATTACATTTTAAATAGAGTAACTAGTAATCGGTAACCTATGACATTTCATAGTTATGAAAACAACTTTCTATAGTGTTCAGTCAGCAAGTAAGGTTAGTTATTGCTAGTTAAGGTTATTTATTTATCACTTATAGCTAGTCAGGTTGGTTATTGCCCACATGTGTTTAGGGCAGAATTAGGGGCAGTTTCCACTGATAATAGATACCCACAAAAGAGCTGTAAACTTTCTGATGCACCTCAGATCAAGTCCCAAAGACTCCCTCTAATTCAAGGCTCTTAAAACCCAAGCTCCCTCTGAGACCAATAAATCCTGCAACATGTCACACACATCTTTCTCAGAACAACACAAAAAACAACACAAACTTCATTGTTATCCGGCTCTAAACAAAGATTGGCTAAATATCCCTCTGCTGTCAGAGATATCAAGCAGAGGCAGCTTCTTACCAAGTACAGACTCAGAGACCCTTGCAGCTGAAAGAAATGAGACATAAAAAGTCCTGGTTACCAAACAAATCGATGGAAGTGTGGAAGTGCACCATCAGTGACTTTGGCAGGCTAAACTTCTTCAGCTGCTGCAGGAAGTAGATCCTCTGCTGAAACTTAAGAAGAGAACAGGCAAACACAGAAGGTTGAGTTTATGAAAATGAGTCAAAAGCTGCCGCTCTGTTTGCTCTGTTTTGCTCTTTTTCCATTTTTTTTAGTTTTACAGGCCCAAGTACAAATATCGATGTAATTTCAACAGGTAGTATCCTACCTGTCAACATTCATGCAGCTTCCAGCAAACCTGTAGCAGTACAGAAACACTGCTTTGGGCACTATTTCCATGGATCCTGCCCGGGATGTGCTCCGTCATTCTGACTCATCCATCCATCAACCACTTATCCTGCGTACAGGGTCGCGGGGGGGGGCTGGAGCCTATCCCAGCTGACATTGGTCGAATGGAAAGGTCGCCAGTCCATCACAGGCATTCTGATTCATTCAGTTATAAATATATTAACACAGCTCTGCCTTCTTTAACATTTTATTTTAATTCCCTCACTCTCACACAATTGTTTCATACTCAACAGATTTCTACAAAATAATCAGTTCACACAGAGACCATGGTCTTATTTAGTATTCGTGTGCACATACATATGTGTACATGAAATCACTCTTTAAGGCAAGACACTTTTTTCATGAAGTGGTCAATTTTGAGATTTTGGTCTGTTTTGCTTCCATGTCGTCTTTTACTCTAATGGAAAGAAAAAAATCCAAAATACACATTTAGATGGTGTTTGTTTTAAAGCCTGTTATCCTCCATCTGTTTGCATCTGGAGATTTCTTCAAGTTAATCTGCATATTTAAAGAGAACATTTCAGGGGAAAGACTTTTGATGTGAGTCATTAACTGGGGAAGTTCTGTGGTGATGTGGTTTAGATGTTTTGTTTATCCTATTCACCTGCAGTGCCTTGTCAAATGTGTGCAAATTAGCATATTCTAATTAGTTAATGACTAATTTCCATGTCAATAATCAAAAGCCTACGACAACATTTACAAAGCTGCTTTGTATTAATGTCATATTTCTTATTTTGTAGTCTTTATCAAGGTCTTATGAATATCACCTTGAAAAACAAAAGTCTTATAATCTAAATTGCATTTTATAGCCTATAACAGTGGGTTGTGTTGCGTATAACGGATTTTGATCAAGGAGAGGCTCAGTCCAATGAAAATTAACAAAAGGATTTAATTACAAAAGTTAGTGAATGAAGAGATGACCTTACAGAACAAACAATATTACACTGCAGTGGACTGAAGAAGCTCCCCTGTGAGGATCTACAGTTTCCAGTCACCAAGTTACTGCTCCCCCCAGCAGTGGACCGGAAAGATGCTTTTCCTCACAGATTCACAGCTTACAGTCCCGATTCTCACAAAATGAATTGTTAATATCCTCCAGGTATGTGGGCGGGTCCTTTTCCCTCCAAATGGCTTAGGACCATAGCCATTGGTAGTTTGGTTAACTTCTTCGTCACCCAATTAGGAAGGTGGTATCTTACTGTGGTCACTTTTGGTCTGACAAGAGAGCATCGATCCCAAAAGTGAAACCCCCTTTGATCTTACAAGAACAAATCGGTCTCTGGCCTACCAACTAGTCACATGGCACAGCAGGGGCCACCCCCAGCACAGCCAACACTCAACTTTTTGTCTGCAAAACAGTTAAACAAAAGAATCCTTCTGGCACCACGGAAAAAGGTGTCAGTTCCCTTTTGAATAAAAGAGGTGATAAACAATGGTTTAATTAACATTCTAATGCAATTGTCTGGCCTTAAGAACCCTGCAGTATTACATTTGAAGAAAAACACTGAAACACTGGAATACATTAAGTTTGTTGTAACTTTTTAAGACTCAACAGTCCCTCCTTTCACACCATTTATTGGTGTGAAATCACTATTAGACTTATCATATCTACTGTCACTGAAAATTAAAACATTACCTACACATCAAAGTATGACCCCAAAAATGTAGATATTTTAACAAAACAGAAGTTGTAAAATCAAATCATGACTTAAGCAAATAAATCATTTACCTCTTCTCTGACCTCACTATCTGACTCTTCGTCTTGCATGGGTTGAGCAATCCTCCTGGATCTTCTAAATCTTTTGTGGTTCTCTAAACTACCAGTCAAATTTTCAGGATCTGTTGTGTCTAATCCTAATTCATAATGGCAATCAAAAATTTATTTTTGTTCACACTGTGGTCAAATCAGTTCTAACCTCCTCTATTGATCAGGAGGGGGCTTGAGTGGTTGTACAATGTGTGAGGTGGTGCCAAATCCTGTTTTACTTCTAATTTTCAGGGTGTGGGTGGAGTGCTCAATCACTTCCCACTGTCCCGTCCACCTGGGATCCATCCACTTTCTCTTGGTTGCATGGTTTATTTGTGGTTATTTTGAATCTCTCTTCCTCTGTCCTCTTTCTCCTGCGCTGGTAACATGTCAATGTCACATCTCCCGTCTGCATCCTCTTCTTGCATCTTCACTGGTTATGACAGTTATTTTCCTTTCTTGTGTAAAACAGTCCGTGTAGAAAATCAGTGTAAATGACATCAGTTCGATTGGTGAGTGCAAATGAATCAATAATCTGTGTGGGTGTTGTGGTCATGTGAGTACTAGGACTCTGTTTGTTAAGAGCTCCTAGACTTGTCTGTTATGTTGTTGAGCTCGTGTTGAACTGTGCTGACCAGGACGGTGGTGAACACTACAGCTGTCGTTTTTCAACAGAATGCCTTTCAGCAGAATTTCTCCGTCCATCTCCATCTCTCAGGTTGTCTCGTGTTGGGATGTACGGGTTCACATGTTTTTCTCAGCTCTTCTGGGAGAGGACCTCCAGTTGAAGTTGTCCGCATCACCTGAGGTGATCTTGAATGTCTGGTGTGGTCTAGTGATGGTCTCACTGCTTTCTCTGCCCGTCTGGATGTTGTGGAGAAAAACTGTTGCTCTAGACTCTTAGGAGACAATAAACCCTCAGGGCATGGGTAAATGCACAACAGTGTTTTGATATGTCACCATCCAGGCTTGTCAACAATAAACCAGTATGAGGAAAAGAAAATTGTTACTTTCATGGTTCTCATGCCTTCTGTGTGAATGATCATTAGTTCATTAGTTTTGTTAGTCGATCAGTTTCAACAATTTAAACACAAAATTTTCAACATACCACTTATAAAAAATAATTAGAAACCCAAAACCCTTGGTGCGCACCGTAATATTTACAATTCTCCATCCCTCCTTTTCATACACGGTTAAGAACCATGCATCAATGCTAGGAGACATCTTTAAAGGGAAAAAAAAAGTAGAAATCATCTCAGTTAGGATAAAGCAGGGCAGCATCACCGGGTCATTAGAAACCTGTAAGGGCCTACCATTTTCATACAGCAGTAGAAGGCAGGTGAGGAAAGAATACAAACAATAGGTTGATTTGAAATTCTTGGTGGGCCGGACCTGTAGAAGAGAAAATTTCAATGCATGCTGGGAATCAAAATGCGTATTGTGTTGTTCCTAAAGAAGCACATGCTACAAATCAAGTCACATAGCTCCCCGCACTGACTCCATCTACAAAACAAAAGCAGAGTTAAGGTTAGAAAGATAGAAATATTTAGCTGTGTCAAACAGTCTGAAACAAGAGAAGAGCTCGACAGAATCCTGCTTCCAGTCATTACAGTCAGTCAAAAAGTCGGTCAAAATGCTCAAGTCAAGTCAATGAAACGCGTCTGCCTAGCAGTTCAAGATCAAAAAATATGAATCAGTCAATGGCCAGCTGTTTCCCCATGTCAGGGGTGGGAGAGCTCCACAAAAGGAAAAATTATAATCTATGAATGGCACTAGCCTGCTAGAGCCATACGAATTTAGTATTGTGGTCTTTGGAAATTCCTGGATTTCCAGTACCCTATTAGTTCCAAATTAAAAACACACCCCTTTTGAAATGAAATCCACCTTATCTTTTGAAAAAACCTTATGACACTGTGTCACTCTGACAATCTCCTGTTTTGGGAGATACACACAAATCTAATCATCACCATAACCCATTGCAAAAAATGTGGAGACAAAACTGAATCTTGAGTCAGGTTGAAAACTTAATGCTTAAATATGCATTTTGCGGAACCAATCACAGAAAATCAACATGGAGCTGTTAGAACCCATGAACCAATAGCTTTACCGCATATGGTCATTTATTTATCCCCCTAAGTCCATTTTCTCTAGAGGCAGGATGGGAGAGTTTGCATGGCGTCAGAAGAGCAAACTGGTATTTTCTTTTCTTTTTCCTAAAAAAAATATAAATGTGTGTAAATCTATGTCAAAAGGTTTGATGGCTGTTTCTAAATGTGTCGGGAATTAGAAATTCATGGTCTATGAGCATTATGGAGCACTTTTAGGTCTAATCAATGAAACTTCTGCTTCTGAGTCTACAAGAAAACTAGGGTGTTTGTGTATAATATACAATGGATACTGGTTTATCCCTCCCATCAGTGGTGTCTAAGTGTGGGTCTGTGTCTAGGCCTATGTGCTGCTCACTGCTTTTACCTGCTCTCTGCTGCATCCCATTTTGTACTGACTGGACCCCTTGAAACTGCACAGTGAGGTTGAGTTTTGATGTCTTTTGTATTTTATTACTGCTATCTGTTTAGGGAGTAAGATGGCCCTGAGAAAAATCCCCTCCTTAGCCATTGTGGGCCATCTATGTGTACTGCGCCATGAGCATGTGCTGAGTCAGTGTAAATGTTTACTCTCTTGTCTTTCCCTAGTTCTATAGCTTTGGTTAATGCAATCACTTCAGCTAATTGGGCAGAAGCTGGTTGGGGAATGATGGTCAAGTTTAGGGTCTCAATTTGCTGTCCCTGTTGTTGCACTACTGCATACGAGGCTACGTTTCCCTGTTCTCCTCTGTAGCAGCAACAATCAAAGTACAATGTCATTTCTGGATTCTCCAGCTGGCTTGTTTGCAGGTCTTCTCTGAGCTTCAGGTCTTTTTGTGCTACAGTCATGTGGTGCATGTTTCTCTGAATTCATTCCATTGGCCATGTTTGTTCTTTCTGTTTCATAGCTGATGTGTGGTTGGGTCAGGATGTCAGAAATCTTGATTTTTCTGACTGGGGAGAGAGTGAATGCACTAGAGCTTAAAAAAAAGGCAATTACTCCATGTGTAGTGTTAATTTTCAGGGGATGGCACATGACCACATGTGATGTTTTTTCTATGGCCTTGGTCAGGGCTGCTAGATGTCTGGCACATCCTGTTTGTCCTTGTTCAATATTATCCCATCTGGAACTGTGATACATTAGTACTCTCCTCTCTCCCTCCTTTTTCTGAAACAGAACAGCATTCACAATGCTTCCTGTTTCTGAAACATCAAGATGGAATGGCTGGGTGTAGTCTGGGGAGCAGAGGTGTGCTGCTTGTCCTAGTGCTTGTTTGGTACTGGTGATTGTACAGCTTCTTCTCCTTCTGGGGTCCAATCAAGGGTAGCGGTGAGATTTCGGTTTCCGGCCACTGACAACATTTCCCTAAGTGGTTGTGTGAGGGATACATAATCTGGCTTCATATCCAACTCCTACAGCAAGGGTTACATGTAGCTCACTTTCATGTCCCAGAGTATACCAGTTTTTCTGTTCAGGAGTCAGTTCACAGTATGCAGCAACACCTTGTGGTCCCACATAGATGTCATTGATGGACAGTTGTTCAGTCATTTGTTCTTTATCTTCTTACCATGCTTGTTGGTATTCCTCATCTGGTCTGCGTTGGTAGTTGTAGGTACAGTGTAGGGAATCCAGGGGAGGCCCGTATGGGCCCAATGTGTGGATCCATGGTTTCCATTCCGTGTAATGTTGCTGTATTTCTGGTGTATCGATTGTAGTGGTGCACAGTCTACTCCAATTGACCTGAGTGGTTTCTGGTGGTGTGTCCTGTTTTGTCTCAGGCCCCATCATGAGGATTCTGTGTCCATGTTGTAAGAGAGTATTTGTTGGTTTTTTTGTCCTGGAAGATGTACAATGAGTCCATCAGTGGTGCACAGAATAATGGCTCCGATTTCTACCAGTAGGTCCCTTCCGAGTAGGGGTATGGGGCATTTGGGGGCATACATGAATGAGTGACGTAGAGTTTGAGCTCCGACTGTAATGACCAATGGCTTTGTGTATCTTTGTTCTTCGGTTTTTCCCGAGTATCCAACTGTCTGTAGAGTTCTTGAGGAAAGAGGAGGGACCCCTCCTTTTACTTTTATGAGGCATGAAGCGGTTGCTCCACTGACGACCATCATGTCAATTCGCTCAGACTCTATTATGCAGGTGACCATTGGTTCAAGGTTTTGTGGGGTGGGAACGCCTGCAGTTGGATCCTCTGGGCCCCTTCATTGTTCCTCTTCCCAGGCAGTCATTGGCATCTGGGAATAGTTGGGTGGCAAGTTCCTCCCTCTGTTTTGTTATCTCCTTCAGATGTGGTGGGGGGGCAGGGCAACCTTTACTTTGCCCCTTAGTCTGAATGTGCATGTTTTGTTGTCCTCTTCTTCTGACTCAGAAGAATCACTTAAGGTGTCTTCACCTTTTTCCTTCCTCTCTGGATGTATCACACATCCCTTCTTCTTCCTTTCATTTTCTTCTTCACTTTCTTCTTGTCCCTCACTGTCATAACCAGTCCTATGTTTTGTAGGGTTTTTCTTACTCTTCGTCTTTCTCTTCTCCTCCTCTTCTGTTCGTCTCTGCCTCAGTCTCTGTCTTTCACTTCCAAGCATGGTGGCTTCCTCCCTGAGCCTGAAGGCATCATCTCCAGTGCACTCATTACCTCTAATTTGTCCTTGATCCGGCGCGGAGAAGGAAGGATGCAGAGGGCTAGTCATTGGTGTTCCTGTGCCGCCACTGTCTGTTCTGCTTGTATTGTTCTGTTCGAAGTGTGTTTTCCATCTCCTTCTTTCTCTGTCACCATGTCCTCTTTTTCACTTGACTGTCTCATTGATGTAACCCTCAGCAGCAGTCCTTTTTGGGTTAGGTGGTTCTTCTGCAACTTGCGTTAATTAATCCAGCTGCCCACGATCTGTCCAAAAACCCTTTTGAATCCCAGTGGGGGTGTTGCTGGCCTCCTGTCAATTGCGGCTGGGGATTTGGAGGTGTCACCATCAGCAATAGGTGCGCGTCTTCCCTTCACCATTTCTCCTGAGCCATTATTCGAGAAGGGCTGCAAATGAAAAAGAAGCTTCTTGGGACACTTAGTTTGAGTCTTTTTCCATATCGTCTTTCTTCAGTCACTGTTATGTGAACTGGGGAAACAGTCGTCAGGTCAGGGTAAAGTGTTTGTCCCCTCACCTGTGTGTCAGCTTCTTTCTGGATTTGGTCAGCAGGGGGTCAGTAACCTAGGCCTACTTGTTACGTGTGAAAGAGTTAGGTTTTTATTTAATGACAAAAGACTGGTAGCTTATCAACATATTTTCTATACCTTCCTAAAACAATCTGTTATTCAGTGTGCCTGGGATAGGGAAAAGACTCAAGAGTTGTCGTTATAGAAAGCTGTAGCATTTTGATTAAAGGATATGAGAGTGAAAATGTTGTGTGATCACATTAATCAGTCATTAGTGCAGTGCTGAGGATGTGAACACTCATTTGTGTTTGTTGGACTGCATCACTACGGGAATTGACTTGACAATGTCGTTCATGAGTCACCTTGACATGGCAGCTGGGACATAAAGCCTAGTAGGCTACTAGTGTTGTGTTGGTATTTATTAGGTTTGGTGCCCCCTTGTGGTCCTTGATGGAAAAAGGACATTAATAGATCCTACCTATTAATACACACACACAAAACAGAAAACTTACCTATTAATAATGTGTTTTTTATCCATTTTACTTGAATTGATCAATACATCCCAAATCATACCTGCTCTGTCCCGAGGGTCCACCCCCTCTATATTGGTTTAGATGAATAAATCATTATGTATTTTAATAAACTGAATTCAGTGTTTATTTTGTTCCTATTCAATCTCCACATCCTACGAGACGATGTATTTTGTTTCAAGAATTTAACATTGGTATGATCTGAAATTATAATATTAATTTTACTATTAACCTGTCCAGGACTATTTGATATATACTTATTGTATTTGACTATTTTAATGGTGTGAAACAGCTATTGTATTGGGGTGTAAAGTTCTCCATATATCCTGCAGGTTTATTGGTGGATTTATTTTCCTGTTTTTAGTTGAGCTTTCATAAGAGCAGAATATGTTGTTCAGGTCTCCCCCTAATATGATCACTCCTGTTGGTGAACGGTCTAACACACACAAGGACAAATAAATAAAAGGGATACCAAGAGAGAAATAAGAGTATAAATATGTGTTTTTAAATGGTGTTACATTGTTTATCTTAAAGCAAAACTAGAGTGACAGAGAGACCCCCGTCTGTGATTGATTTGATTGTCCACCTTCCAATAGGATTTTTCTTCTCTCTCTGGCTCGTTCAGGACTCAAATTGGTTTGATGTTTTCAAGCTTATTAATAAAGTCAGTAGAGAGCTGCAGTTTCTTCAAGAGCCTTGAGTTTCCTGAGAGTCTAATTACAGAGTTCAACCGTGTGTTGACGAGTTACGTTTTAGCAGTTTGTTCAGTTTTGATTGTAAACCCTCGAATCCTCCCCCTGAAGTTTGCACTTCTGTTTGTTGCCTCGTTAAGCATCGACTGTCGGCAGGAAATTTCACCTGTTGGACTTATTGTCCTTCTCACTTCAGGGCGAGGTGAAAAAATTTGATAAATAAACTTTTAAATGAGTTTTAAAAACATTGAGCACCACCAGGAGCTCTCTGCCCTTCTGACCTCTCAGGCTCTCCACTCCTAAATAAATGTGATTTTTATCTGATGTCACAATTTTTTAAATTTTCAACCTGAATCCTTTTATCCTGATGTAGGAACATGAAAGTCCTGCTGTGCTCTGTGCCTGGACTCCCTGTTGCCTGTCTCTGCTGTCCATCCCATGATGTATAATATAATATATCAGCATCACAGTTAAACCGAGTGGTGTCTCATCATGAAGAAACTTTTGATGTCTGTCTCTGACATTTCTGCCTTCATCCTGATACAACAGAAGTTAACTGAAGTTAAATTAACAGTATCCAGCATTGTGTGTTTTCAGAGCAAATGTCTCAGTTACTCTGAATAATCCACAGATCAGTGAAAGTTTAGATTGAAATAAAGTTTTACTGTAACGGGTTAGACCTGTATCGGCCTGATTTTGAGTGCAGTGTGATGGGTGAGCACCTAGAGTGAGTGTGTGTTTGGTGGGTGTGGTTTTCAGATGATGGCAGACAGGTGTGCTTGGACGTGACCTCCAATCTGCAGTCATTTAACCAGCCACACACTAAGCTCAGTGAGTTTCTGCTTGTCTCCTGTTGTGTGGGCTGGTGGCAGCGTCTGTCCTGTGGGATGTTGTAAATTGCTGTTGTGTAAAGAGTCTCCTGTGTGCAGTGCGCGGGTTTACTGAGGCTGCTGCTGAAATCCCAGATAGTGTGGCTGGGTCGCATGGTGCAGAGCCACAGCTACTTGGTAGAGTTACCCGATTCCTTTTTATTTAACTGATCCTGAGCTTCCCCCCATTTGAACTGACTTCTTAGCTTTCTTAGCTTCAGCCTTGTTTTAACCCTTTTTTATGTCTATTCACTGAAATGCATGAATAAACTTGGAGGCAATATTTTGCACAGCTTGTTGGTGTTGAGGGGTGTTACATTACCAAAGAAATACAGTCCCTTAAAACCAACATCAAGTCCACTTCATGGCTTTCACCAAACTTTAGTGTCATCAGAGAGCTACGATCCTGTTTGTCCAATCAAAACAATTAAAAACATAATAGACAGTTTACTGCTGGAAAAAGTTTATCGCTACATAAAATTACCAAAACGATTTTAAAACTATAAACATACGATGCATATGAATACATTTTTAAAGAGACAGAGAAAAATGTGTGACTGTAATGTGATATCTTGTTTGATAGCAGATTATTACATTTAAAATATTAAACTACTTGCTGACGTCCATCCTGGATCTTTCTCATCCAACAGTGAAGATGATGCTGACTTTAAAGCTGCACTATCACCTGGGTACTAAAGCTTAAATATACTTTAGCAAACTGTTACCTGCTGCTGCTTTTTGAAACAGTTTGAATTCAAAGAAAACAAAACATAATAAATAACATGAAAAATGAAAAACAATAGCAATGCAGTGGATACAAACTAAATGTAAATACTCCTGAGCAGCTTTGTGCTAAAAGAGAAATTTAATCTATTTGATGCCATTATTTTCTAGAATCTGCTAATAAATGAATGAATAAAACATTTGACAAAAACGATTCAGTTTCCCAGTGTAAAGTTAACTAAATAAAACTGTAAATATATATCTGGATAGTTTTTCTCACATTCCTGCCTCCAGTGAATCAGTCAGTGAAGGAGAGTGCAGTCGTTCATCGACTCATGGACTCTGATTAATGATCCGTCACGAAAAAGAATCAGACTTTAATGGAGAGGAGATAAATATCTGTTCCTCTGAATCTCATCCTGGTCGACACTTTGGTCTACAGTGAAGCTCAGCTTGATGCTCTTGGACTGGATGGGCCTAATAAATGTCTTTAATATTGTCAACATAAAAACATTAATCTGCTTTTTGTTCCGGATGAGAGGAAAGATATCTGTGTCACAACATCTGGTAAAAAAAAAACATTTGTTGTTACATACAAAGTGATAAATTTCTCTTTTTCTATTTAGTATCTATAATGTAAGAATTCATCTGTGGTTTTGAACAAGCAAAGAGTCGTCTGTCTGTAACATATACAGGAAAACATCTCTTCACAGAAGAAGAATGAGAAGCAAAATTTCCACAGTGATCAAGGAACAAAATACGAGGAGTTTGAGGAACTTAACACTCAAATGATTCAACACAACTTTAATATTTTAACTAGAATATAACATTGTGACTAGCAGAGTAAAAGGAACTTGTTTTCATGATTAATCAGTTTGTAACTATGAAGCTGTTCTGAGACATTAAATTATCTGAGGTCAGAAAAGCCCAACAGTGTTCAATTTTAGTTTCAGTAATATAAATTCTGATGAGTTTCATTTAAAGGAACTATGCAGCAACCGGCTGTAGTCTCTTGACTTATATACATTCATATAATTATAATAAAACTAATTTATGAGACATGAAAGTGCACAAGAAGCTGTTTCATCACACTCACATTTTTCTTCCACCAAAATCTTTAGTGACTCTTTTCCTGAACTTTTCCACTTGTAGAAGCCTTCGTCCCACTAATTTAATATATATGTTATTTTTATATAAAATCATGTTGAAAACTAACTGCCTGCTGTCAGTTTGTAGGAAAGACAAATAATCTCAGTGATTTACCAGGATAATATTTCAGCTGTGAAACAGTCAAATATTATAAAGAGTTCAAAATTAAATAGTTATTAGTTAGAGAGGACTACGGCCTTTTAATGATGTGGCTCATGAGTCACCTCAACGTGGCATCCTGGGACATAAGTACAGCAGCTGGAGTCTTAAAGAGGAGGATCTGAGTTGTGCTGGTATCAGAGGGCAGTTTGGCTTCCTCTTGTGGTCATTTATGGAAAAAGCTTAACGACTGTAACACTACAAAGATTGAATAAAATGTGATTTCCATTGCCGCATGTCACAAATTTAGAAATATTTAAACCTGAATTATTTTATACTAATTTAAAGACCTGGAAATTCATATTCCTGCCTCTGACACATTAAATATGTTCTGAATATGAATAAATAGAATTAAAGCAATATGTCTTTTCAGAGCAAATGTCTGTTACTCTGAATAACAAACTAATAAAATATTTCTACCAAAGAAATAGTCCCTGACAACTTTACAACTTTTGCCAAGTGTCAGAAGGCTTCTGTAGGATGTGCTCATCCAATTTGAACAATTAAAATCACAACTGACAGAAAAAGAAATTTATTGATGCATAAAATGATCAAAACAATTTTACTACAAAAAAATATAAAATCCATTTGGGTGAAAATAAATTTCTAAAGACAAAAACGTGTAGGCCTACATGTGATAGGATTGTTCGATAGCAGATCATTACATAAAGTAACTGTTGAACTTGATCTTTCACATCCAACACTGAGAATGACGCTGACTTTAAAGCTGCACCTGGGTACTAAAGCTCAAATATACTGTAGCAACTGTTAAAAGTAAAATAATTGACAAAATGAAAAGAGTAATTAAATCCACATGATGTAAGGGGGTTTTTAGACTGTAATTTCTCAAAAATGCTACAGTAAAATGTTATGATATTTGCAGCAGTGATAGTAGAGGACACTAGGAAGCAGAAGAAATGAAATTGGTGGTGTCACCTATGAAGGAAGTGTTTTGGTGAAAGGTCAAAGTTCACAGGTATGTTAACTGTCTTTATAGTTTTTGCTCATGGAGGGGTTTTTAGACTGTAATTTCTCAAAGATGCTACAGTAAAATGTTATGATATTTGCAGTAGTGATAGTAGAGGACACTAGGAAGCAGAAGAACTTAAATTGGTGGTGTCACCTATGAAGGAAGTGTTTTGGTGAAAGGTCAAAGTTCAGAAACATGTTAACTTTATTTAGCTTTTGCTGTGGGAGGGAACACTAGGATGGCAACGCTGAACTAACTGCTGAGGAATTATGCTGGTGAAAGGTCAAATTTCACATAAATTATTTTCACAAAATAAAATAAAAGGTCAATTTTGTATTTGCATTAATAACAAATAATCAATTATACAACCATAGGCTAATCATGATTGTTATTAGTAATATATTTCATCTCATAGACATATACACTAGACGTCACCTTGGGGTTCTAAGCATGCGTCAAACCCGCTGCCATCTTGAAACAGGGGTCTTGTAAGTTGTCGTCGGAAGTAGCCATAGAAGTAGCTAGGTAACGCTGCTATCTCCGCCAGTACTTATAATTCATACATAAATATATACAATTCATGGATGATGCCGGACTTTTGTGCTGCATATGGATGTTCACACGAACGAAATATAAAAACCAGACAACAAGGGATTACATTTCACAGGTGAGAATGTGTTTATTATATTGAATGTTACGAAATTAGTATTAGTATTAGTAAATTAGTATTAGTATATATAACACACACACTGTTTTATTTATTTATTTTATTTTTTAATATATACATATTTATTTTATTTTTTTAACACAACCACAGATACTTTGATTAAATGAAATGTTTCTTGATTCTTAAATGAAATGTATGGGGGTGATTGATATTTTATATGCATTGGGATGATTGTTATGTTATATGTATGATGCTTTGGCAATATTGTTTAGCAGTCATGCCAATAAAGCAAAATTGAATTGAAATTATATTTCTGTTACGTTGGTTTGTGGGTTTGTTTCAGTCCTTGGTTAACGACCGCAGCTAATCCATGCTAGTTATCTAGCTAGTTACGTTAACGTTACCCATTAGTTTTTGACCGTTAGGAAAACCGACAATGAACAGAATGTTCATTTATAGTCACACCATTGTAGCCATTTTGCATGCAGTAAGCTAAGGTAAGTAGCGATAGTTCATTCTAAGTTTATTCAAGAGGCAGAATGTGACTAATAAACTTAGGTCTACTAGCACTATACATTATATTTTGAAAAAGAAGTAGATTATCTTAATATCAAAACCTTAAATGTTCTCTGGACTCAATGATAAATACATGTCTGACTGTTGGAACGAACCAAAAAAACTAGAAAATCGCATTCATGACGATTTACGGGGATTTTATTTCCGTTAGACCTTTGCCTACATTGACGCTGATGCATTAAACAGAAGGGGCTCCCCTGTTCCAAGATGGCGGCTCTATTGACGCATTTGTTCCAATGAACTGCCGTAGCCAAGGCGACATCTAGTGTATATGTCTATGATTTCATCTAATCACTAAGAGCATCACAAAAAAACACCGCATATGTATCTTTCAGGACCTTCGGCTCACTCACGCCTCTTCCGTACCATAATAACACTGCATTAGGCGCAACAGAAATCAGACGGCGGCTGGCTTGACCACGGTTTTTCATTCGGCGGCTCACGTTACCGCAGTGATTTGTATGGAGGGATTATCTGGTCAGAATTCAAACTAAAAGTCTAAAACTAAAAGTCTTAAATGAAAACTAAAAGTCTAAATCTAAAACTAAAAGTCTAAGTCAAAAATTAATTTGGTATTTAGGATTGGGCATTTAGTCATTTAGGATTTAGGATTGGGCATTTAATCATTTAGGATTTAGGATTGGGAATTTGAGGATTGGGCATTTGAGGATTGAGGATTGGGGAGTGTATGCAAATAAGGAGGCGTGGGCCAAATACTGGAGGCTGGGTTTGACATGGCTGGTGCACAGAGGCACCTTATGGACAGCAGAGGGAGCTCTAAGTGGTCTACCCCACCTCCCTTTCACATTGCCAGTAGATATGCTTGTTTCTGTTTTTTTTTCTGTCACCACAGCTAACACTGTACTTCTGTTAGCTGTGGTGATTAACCCTTTCCTTATAAGACAATGTTATGTTAGTAATCCAATGCCGCAGACTGCAAGTGACTAGCAGAATATCAGCTAGAAGCAGCAAAGTCACCAGAAAAACAAGTTAAGACGATTTCAGAGCATAATATAGCAATATATTGCGGTCCTTTTTACACTGCACAAAAACCCCTGCTTGTCGTTAAATCTTACAGCAACCATCGTGACATCGTCACTGGCCTTCATGCTGCCTTACTGTTTCCTAACCTTGTTTTTTCTGATGCGTTGCGTAGGGCTGGGTATCGTTCAAAGATTTTCGATATCGATACCGGTATCGATACCTCAACTTCGATACCGGTTCCTGAACGATACTTTTTTCGATACCAATTTTATTGGTATAAAATTTGTATATTTTCCCAACATACGTTGAACCATTGTTGTTTGTATAAAGTAACTTAATTATCACATTACTATCATTAATAGTTTATTTTAATAATTGTTCCTTTGAAAAATGCTGATGCTTGTCAGAACCAAGACATATTTTCAATGTAACATCGGCGTATATTGTGTTTTTATTCCTCTTTCTTTAGTTTTTATAATGTCATTTCATTTTTTGTTAATTATATATTTTTTTTATTGTTTATATGTGAATTTGTGCTCTGGCACCATTGCAGCCTAAACATTCATGGCAAGAGGCCTGAGAGAAAGAGAGAGAAATCTCTCATGGAAACAAGTTTCTGCCACTACACATCAAAGTTTCCTCACTAGAGGAAAAGGTGGACAACTATCACAATAGAAAGCGCGTCTTTAATCCATCTGCAGCAAAGTCGCTTCCGCCAGCTGCACATACAGGTCCATGTGCGGCGGTAGCGTCACTTAACTGATCCTTCAGAAACACTTGGAAAATGTAGCGTGTGTGGAAGCTGCCACGCTGCGCTGCCAATAAAAGAGCTTTGATTTGAGTCAGAAAACAGCGACGCTGCCACCAAGCTACTGAGAAATGTCGTTAAACTAGTAACGGTGCTACTTGTAGCGACGCTGCTGCCCAACGCCGCTTGTACGGTGGGCGTGTTGAAGCAGCTCGATGGCAGCAGGGCGCTGAGACGATGATGCACCGGCTCTGTCTTGTTGCAGCAAAAACGGAGCGACTTTCTGCTCTTAAGTTTATTCCACGCACAGTCAAAGGCTTCACCAGGTTTGTCGTGTCGTCTCTTAGCAGCAATTATCTTATGTCGCAAATATTGCATCACGCGCTGTTGCATCAAGCCACACTTTATTTTCTCCACGTCTTTACATCCACAAGCCACGTCTCTGTGCGTAACCGGCGTGAGCTAGTGTTTACATCACCACAGCCAATTACAATCACTTTTAGATGTGGGCACATCAAGAATGCTGCATGCTTATTGGCTCGTTGGCGTTAAAAAGAACCTTTAGGTATCGAACTTTGGTACCGAAAGACAAGGCATTTTTTGATACTCGGTGGTATTGAAGCAATTCGGTCGGTGCCTAAAAAGTATTGAACTCGATACCCAGCCCTAGCGTTGCGTTCATATATATTTATATATATTTAGGCTATATAGCAAAAAAGAGAAACAAGCACATCTACTGGCAATGTGAAAGGGAGGTGGGGTAGACCGCAGTTAAAAAAAACAAAAAACAGCGTGTCCCAATATAACAATAGCCTACTAAAGCATGTTAGCAATATCAGCTAATATAACTAGTGTGTGTGAGGCCACAGAAATGTTACAACGCTGTCATTAAGTTGAAGTTATCACATTATAAAGTATAGTCCTCGCTTCAGCCCTGCTCACTTGCTCTCTTTGGTTTCATTACAGAGAGCTCCTTAGCACTTGGAGCTCCCTCTGCTGTCCATAAGGTGCCTCTGCGCACCAGCCATGTCAAACCCAGCCTCCAGTATTTGGCCCACGCCTCCTTATTTGCATACACTCCTCAATCCTCAATCCTCAAATGCCCAATCCTCAAACCTCAAATGCCCAATCCTCAAATGCCCAATCCTCAAACCTCAAATGCCCAATCCTCAAATGCCCAATCCTCAAACCTCAAATGCCCAATCCTAAATCCTAAATGATTAAATGCCCAATCCTAAATCCTAAATGACTAAATGACTAAATGCCCAATCCTAAATACCAAATGCCCAATCCTAAATACCAAATGCCCAATCCTAAATACCAAATTAATTTTTGACTTAGACTTTTAGTTTTCGACTTAGACTTTTAGTTTTAGACTTTTAGTTTGAATTCTGACCAGATAATCCCTCCATAGATTTGCTCCTGTGTGTGAGTCGTTCAACATGCGTGTCTGCAGAACATAGTTCTTCATCTGCCAGTCGGTGTCAACATGATGACAGTTACAAACGCTTCTGCTGTACATGATGTCCATCCATCTGCAGTAACAGCGACTCTTCCTGCGTTCATTAAGTCACATTTAACTTCATCTTTAGCTTGATTGTACAGACCTGGTTTGCACGTTTGACTGAAGTCTCGACGGAATCGCATATCTTGGCTCCAGAGTTTGCAGTAGCTCACGAAAACCGTTGTTCTCCACAACACTGTAGGCCTCATGTCTTTGCTAATGAAATAAGAAATGGCAGCTGTTAAACTCATCGCTCTTTTGGAGTTGTGGTTCAGTTTTTCGGGAAAAAAATGGTCAGAGCTGGTGAGCAGGCATCAAACTTGTTAACGCTGGCGCTAGCATGGGGGTCAACGCCGTGTTTCTCCTTTAGCTGCCAAGTTCGTCGTGTTTCCTGAGTATTTTATCTCGTAGTGGCGTTGTTTGCAGATGGCATGTGCTTTGTCTGTTGACCCAGCCTGGCGCCGCGCGAACGGAAATAAAGACGCAGGGCTGTTACAGGGATTTCAAAATAAAGGCGTATCTTATAAATGATGATATGTAGCGATGTTTTCATTTTAAATCGACTATATTGGATTGTTTATTTAATCGATCCATCTCGATGGATTGTTACACCCCTACTGGTTACAGATGTTAGTTATTGGCAGGTAATTTCACCTGTTGGACTTATTGTCCTCCTCACTTCAGGCCAAGGTGAAAAAATTTGATAAATGGAGTTTTTAAATGAGTTTTAAAAACACTGAGCACCACCAGGAGCTCTCTGCCCTTCTGACCTCTCAGGCTCTCCTAAATAAATGTTATTTTCATCAGGTGTCACGATTGTTTTGATTTTCAGCCTGAATTCTTTAATCCTGATGTAGGAACATGAAAGTCCTGCTGTGCTCTGTGCCTGGACTCCCTGTTGCCTGTCTCTGCTGTCCATCCCATGATGTGTAATATATCAGCATCACAGTTAAACCGAGTGATGTCTCATCATGAAGAAACTTTTGTTGTGTCTAAGATTTCTGCCTTCATCCTGATACAATTTAGAAGTTAAATTAATGGACTCCAACATCAACGTGTGTTTTCAGAGCAAATGTCTCAGTTCCTCTGAATAATCCAGATCAGATCAGATCAGTGAAAAGTTTAGACTGTAACAATTTTTTTACTTTAGAAATAGTCCCTTAAAACCAACATTATGTCCAATTCATGGCTTCTGCCAAACTTTAGTGTCAGAAGAGAGCTACTACCCTGTTTGTCAAAACAATTAAAAACACAACAGACAGTTTACTGCTGGAAAAAAAAAAGTTTACTGATACATAAAATTACCAAAAACATTATAAAATTAGAATAAAATACATATGATGCATATCAAAATAATTTTAAAGAGACAGAGAAAACTTGTAATTGTAATGTGATAACTTTTACAATATTAAACTACTTGCTGACGTCCATCCTGGATCTTTCTCATCCAACAGTGAAGATGATGCTGACTTTAAAGCTGCACTATCACCTGGGTACTAAAGCTCAAATATACTTTAGCAAACTGTTACCTGCTGCTGCTTTTTGGAACAGCTTGATTTCAAAGTTTCCAACATAAACATAAAAAATAACTGTAAAATGAAAAATAATAATAATGCAGTCGATAAATACTAAATGGGAATACTGCTGGGCGACTTGTACTTTGTGCTAAAAGAGAGAAATTTAATCTATGATGCCATTATTTTATATAATCTGCTAATAAATGAATGAATAAACATTTGACAAAAAATATTCAGTTTGAGCCATGTCTGTCTGTGAGATGCAAATGTGATTGAAACAAATGACACAAACACACAATAACATTCACATCCTGAAACAGACAAAGTTAAACTGTGTGATGATCAGACACATGTTGATCCAAACTCTGAGCCTGTTGTAACTGACTGTACTCGGGGTTCCTGTCTTCACCTCAGAGTAAACTGAGCTCTCCTCTGGTTCATGTTGCTTCACTGTTAAAATAACCAGATGATGAAGGGGAAAAATAAATCAATACTTCTTTTGGCACTTCAGGTCAAACATCTCTAAACTATTTCTATTTCTTGTATGTATCTGGAGTACTCACCTTTCTTCCCAGTGTTTTTAAGTTCAGTTAAAGAATATCTTCATCCTGGGATTCATCTGCACCTGAAATATACATATTCTTTAGTTACAGAAAAGAAATCTAATCCAGTCTGACATGTTCTGAGTAATGATTTGATTATCTAGTGCTGACTGTACAAGGCTGTTTGACTTCATTCAAGTAAATATCACTTGCCTTGTCTCAATTAAAGTGTTTGTCATTCAGGGATTGTTTAGCGAGATACAAGGAACATATGTGTTACAGGACCTCCAGTTTGCTTTGGAACATATTTTAAACTTTGAAGTTTCAAGACAAAAACATCGTATTTCAATATTTAATGTTTTTGTTCATGATTTAAATATTTTCAACCTGTTAAATTTCATTGACAACAACATTAAGTCAGATGGTTTACGCCCCGTTAAACAACAAAAAATACAAATCTGTAGTCTCAGAATAATCATTAGACCTAACACCCTTCTCTGAATATTAAAATAAATAAACCAAAATACATTTACAACAATGATTACACATGTGGCAGAGACAGACAAACTGATGTAGACACTAACTCTGAAGTGACTCCATCATTATTAATCACATGTGTCATCCAAGGTCTGTTGTTAATAAACAAGACTAAGAGTCCATGAAAGCAGACCTGTGAAGCTGCAGGTACAGCTGTGCTTCAGGCTAAATTGCTGATGTCAGCACATTTGTTAAAAATGTTATAAATATTTTGGGTGTTTTTGGTAATAAACTGAAGTATTGGACACGTTGAAAACTTTGACCTGCTGGTGGTGCTAAAGGAAACGTCAGCGAAGTCACTGAGCTCCATCCTCTGGGGAACATGAATATCTTTACAAACTTTAATGACAATCCATCCTGTAGCTGCTAAAACACTTTACTCTAAACCAACAAGGTCAACCTCATGGAGCAAAAGCCAGGGGATCACCAAAGTCACCATCTTACATACAACATACAAAACCACACATACATCGTTTGATCCAATAGTTGAGTTGATGTTTCAGTCTGGACTGAAGTGGTGGATCCACTGATTGACTCTGCCATGGACAGAGTCCAGCACCAGCACCCAGCTGGCTCGGTGGCTCAATAGTTAGCACATTTGTCTCCAACTTGAAGATTGTAGGATTGTAGGTTCAAAACCTGGTTGGACAAAACTCTGTACAGGTACTGCCTGTGTAAAATGATGTTATCTAGAAACAAGAATATCACTAATCCTATTTTAACTAAATGGATCTTGTTTTAAGACTTAGTGGACATCCTGATTAATTTTAAGAAATATTGTTTAGAGCACTGGAAGCCAAATGTGCTTACTTCAAGCAAAACAAAAGCTCATATTTAAAATGTTCAACTACAGTTAGAGAGGATGAATAAAAAGGTGTATACTGTACCATTTTCAGTGTCATTGGAGCCTTTGATTGTTTCATAGAGACAAGCATCACCTACAGAGCAGTGGAAATCAAACCATGGTCAGATTCTTCTGTTAACTCTTAACAAAAGAAGGTATTTAACCCATTGATGTGATATGTACTATGAGCTCTTACTAGTATGTATTGTCAGTTGTAGATCTGTATATTTTATAGTCTGTTGATGTTTGTATGTTTTTTTTCTCAAATGTTAAGTCGCTTTGGATAAAAGCATCTGCCAAATGAGTAAATGTAAATGTAGATCCAGCATGATACTAATTAATTATATTCTCTCTATATATGTTCACAATAAAATATAATATATGGCATAATATAATCCAAAGTTTAAATGCTGACCATGGAGAAGGGTGGAGTATTCATCACGCTGAGCCTCATCCTGGTTGACCACATAAACTGTATCAGGGCCTGGATTAGTGCTCTCAGACTGGATTGGCCTACAACATGAATCAAACACAATACATATAAAAATGAACATGAAATGTTGCTGCTGTGTTCAAAATTAGAGAAGGGAGTGTTGTACCAACCTGATGGAGCAGGAATCTGTGAAAAAAACATTTGTTGTTACAGGGTTTTGTTTTGTAAGTTGTTGTACTGTTGTTTAAGTCATGAGATCAGAACAAGTGAGTTTAAACAATTAAAGCAAATAATATCTAAATTACAACTTAATACATTTCCACACTATCATTTCCCCGTACTTCATCTTTCAAACAAATTCAATTATATTAAATGTGTCTTTAAAGAGGTGGTATTATGCTTTTTGGCTTTTCCCCTCTCCTTTATTGAGTTATATATCTTTTTTGTGCATGTAACAGGTTTGCAGAGTGAAAAAGCCCAAAGTCCAGCCCAAAGGGAGTTCCCATCTCCCACAGAAAGCTCTGCTCTGAACCGCTTGAAAACAGCTTGTTTGTAGTCCAGCTCTTCACTTCCTTTACTTGTGACGTCACAATGAAAACGCGTTACAAAGCTTGCCAAGTGGCTGGCGGGTCAGGCACGACCTCAAAACAAGCTAGTCTGAGCGGAGGCCCTTTGATTTTAGTTAAGCCCCTTTCCCACTGCACAGTACCAGCTTGACTTGCCTCAACTGGCCTTTGTTTGGGTTTCCATTGTAGAAAAGTTGAACCTGTACCTGCTTCCAGGTACTTTTTTTTCGTATCACCTCACCTCAGTTTTATATTTTACAGTTTTCGTTTGGATTTTCATCACTAAATCCACTTCTAAGTTTTGAGGTGAGAAATCAGCTGTGTAGATTTCAAATATTAACAGTTTTACGAGAAGTGATGGTGGAACAAAAATGTGATGAATATTTTCGGATTTGAGGAGTTTCACAAGTGGCGGCGGGGGAAGCCTGTAGCGACCCACGGGAGGAGCGTGTGAGGCCGGCCAGCCGCCCGCTCACAGAGCCCTCTGCTCCCGCCGTCACACAGACCGCTGCAGCAACAACGGCAGAGGAAAACACAGCTGGAAGGTTTTCATACCGCTTATCTGTCTTAACATTCTGAGGAAGGTTCAAACGTTTTAACTTAAATCAAGGAACAACTGTGTGTGTGTCGCATTGAACATTACATCGGGGCAGTTGTGTGTGCCATCGCTATGACGACAAGCTACATACTATCTCTGGGTACCATCTGCAATGGAAAACAGAGCAGGGCCGAGTAGAGTGGAGTCTATCGATTTGCGCTATGAAAGCATTTTTCACTAGCAAGGACCACGCCACAACAATATGTCATTTGAAGGTTTAATGAATGTGCTAAATGTACAGATAGATTAATGGATGTAAGGGGAATGGTGGTGGAGAAAGGATGCCATCTGGATGCTGATCTGGGAGGCTGCGTGATGGTCGGGCAGCTGAGACTCAGAGTGGGGGTTCCGTCTCGGTAGGAGTTTTAGCCCGAGTGATTTGTTCAGCCCCCAAAAAGAGTCTGATTATATTGCGCTGAGCCGTGGGCTTGATGGAGATCGTTGACGTTGTTGTCACTACTGTGCTTTCTCACAGTGCAGACGCTTTTGCTGCTTGCTCCTGCCTCTCCTTGCATTCTTTTGCTTTATTTTCGCTTAAAGTCTCTTTTTTTTTTTTTTACCCTGCTAGAAGTCAGCAGCTCTTGGATACTTTTAAATCACTGGGACTGTCAGATAAAGTAGGCTCCTGCCATACTTTAAAAACTTTTATGATCTTAGTTTTACGCGAGTGCGGCCTATCAATAGCACTAGCCTGTACTGCAGTGACTGGAGCTATAGCTAATGCTAATTAGCAACAAGATGCCCCCCTTCTCAATGGACGACTTCTACAAACTTCTACAGAAAATTACAGTGCTGGAAACCAAGATCCAAAGGTTAGAAGTGAATGTGGAAGTGAATGGATTATGTGGGAATGACACCACTTTCCCGTGGAGCCAAAACAGTGGACAAGAGCATGCTAACACACGGCTAATTAGCACCAACAAGACTACCAAGAAGCAGGAGGCCTGTGTACTGGGTAATAAATCTAAAAGTGGGAGTCCTCCCTGGAACGCTCTGGGTGCAAAGCCTAAGAGTAAATCATTTCCTTGGGAAATGGGAGGACGAGTAACAGGCAGAACCCAGCGCCCTGAGATTTGTGATGCGACTGGCTGGCCTGCATTATCATCCAGGCAAAGCGCCTCTTCAACCCCTGTTCTTAGTAGGACACAGCCGTGGACAGCTGCGAAAGGGAGAGTTAGCAACAAACCTCCCCAACAACCGAGTGTTCAACAGCAGAACAGATTTTCACCACTATTGCAGGACCCTGGATCTCCGTCTGATGACCTGGATAACATCCCGTCCTCACACAGAAGGGTAAGGACTGAGAGTAAATCAGACAGTAAAAGGCTGCAGCGAAAGCTAACTGGGCCTCAAACTCTGATTGTGGGTGACGCTGCTGTAAACGATGTAAGAAGCATGTGCAGTAAGAACACCAAAGTACTCTGCTTTCCAAAGGATACGGTGTCTGACTTGGCAGAAAGAATCCTGCATATCGTGGCTGAACATCCTACTGTGAAAAACATCATATTGCACATCGGGACCAATGATGTTGTGAAGCAACAGTCTGAAGTGTTGAAAAAGGACTTTAATAATCTGTTGAACACAGTCAGCTCATTGAATGCTGAGGTGTTTATCAGTGGCCCTATACCGCCACTCCGAACAGGAGCTGAGAGATTCAGCAGACTGATGGCACTGAACAGGTGGCTCTCAACGGCATGTGCTGTCCATTCAGTGCATTTCACTGAAAACTTTTACAGTCTGTGGGGCCGCAGACATCTTTTTAAGGCAGATGGACTTCGCCTTAACAAGTCAGGAGTAAAATTGTTTAGCTCCAACCTGTTTTACTTTCTGCGTCACTCATCTGTTCCCTCTGCCAAGGACAAGAGACAAGAGGAATCAAAACAAGAAGAAGACATAACACAACACGCCAGAAACCTTGAAGGAGAGCCACCCCAGCCCCCGCCGGAAGAGAGCTGTGATCACGGGAGACATCTGAGCCAAGAGGAAGAGCCTCCACCTCTCTCAACCAACAGTGAGGATTCAACATCTTTACCCCCCCAATCCCCATCTCCAGACACACTTTCTCCCCTCTCCCCTCTGCTGGACTTCACTGATCACATGGAAGACCTGGTTAGAGCTGGGACAAAATTCACTCCGAGCACCTTCCCTAGCTCCACTCCCATTTTCTCTACCCTAAACCCCCCTCCCCGTCCACCTCCACCACTGGCTCTAAGTCCTCCTCGTTTGACACACGTGTCACAAATACAACGCCCAACCCGCCCTCCCGCTCCGCAATGGCTAAAAAGCCCAGTAAGCTATGTCTGATATGTGCTGGGTCCAGGCTACAAGGAATATAGCACTCATGACTCTTCCCAGGACAAGCCGGGGCCCAATGTGCTGGTAGTCTTCTCCATCCCTGTCTTGATAGGTAACAGAAAAAGTGTGGTGAATGTATTAAAAAACAGGAAACCGGCAAGTTTAGTATTAATTCCTCGTCAGCTGCAGCCTGTTGAAAAAAGTGGGCCAGATTATGTTTTTAACTCACTAAAATTAGCTTTGTTAAACGTTAGGTCTTTGGCAGGCAAAACATTTTTTAATCAATGATTTTATAATAACTCACAATCTTAATTTCATGTTTTTAACTGAAACTTGGTTGGATCAAGATAACAGTGCAGCTGTCCTTATCGAGTCGACCCTCCCAACTTCAGTTTTATGAGTGAAGCCAGAGTGCATAAGAGAGGAGGTGGAGTTGCCATTTTGTTTAATGACTCCCTCCAATGCAAAAGATTTCTTATGGGAATTTTGCTTCTTTTGAATATGTGGCTCTTCAGCTGAATTCCTTTTCTAGAGCTATTTTTCTAAACATCTACAGGCCCCTAAATACTGTGCAAACTTTTTTGATGACTTTGGTGAACTGCTGTCTATAATCTGTGTTGACTTTGACAGTGTGGTTATTGTTGGTGATTTTAACATCCATGTTGACAACCCCCAGGACAGAGGGACTAAAGAATTGTTCTGTGTTCTTGATAATTATGGACTGACTCAACATGTGACGGAGCCCACGCACAATAAGGGGCACACTTTGGACTTGGTCATCTCCAAGGGTCTGGACATTCCCAAGGTTGTGGTGACTGATGTTGCTCTCTCTGATCATTCCTGTGTTTTCTTTGAGAGTGCTATCTGCGTGCACACAAATGTTAAAACAGAAGTAATCACAAAGCGGCATATCACTGAAAACACTAGTGAAGAATTTATTGAGGCTTTCTCCCGACACCTGCCCTTCCACAGGTCTCTGTCAATGAGCTTGTGGATAATTTCAGTTCTAAAATTACAAATGTTATTGATGCCATTGCACCAGCCAAGGTGAAGGTGGTCTCTGGTAAGAGAAGATCTCCATGGAGAAATGCCACGCTGGTTAGAACTCAAAAAAGAGAGTGCCGAAAAGCTGAACGCAGGTGGCGGGAAAACAAATCTCCAGGTTCATTATGACATCTATAAAGAGAGACTTCGCATTTATAATTTAGAGCTGAGAAATGCAAGGCGGTCCTTCTTCTCTGACATCATCACCAAAAACACCAATAATGCACGTGCCCTGTTCGCTACTGTCGACAGGCTAACCAACCCTCCTGTGTCTGTAGCCTCTGACCTTCTATCCACCAGGGCCTGCAATGAATTTGCTTCCTTCTTTGCAGACAAAATTCAAACAATTAGGCAAGCAATCAGCGGCTCCATGTCAGTAACAGGATATGTCTTATCCCTGTGTCCACTTAAAAACAATTCTTATAGCATGAGACAATTTGATTCTATTAACCATAAAAACCTGGAGGACATAATACAACATCTGAAATCCTCCTCATGCTGCCTTGATATTCTGCCAACAGGTTTTTTCAAAAAGGTGTCTAAATGCATGACCTCAGATTTACTACAAATTGTCAACATGTCTCTTCTCTCAGGTTTTTTCCCACAGGCCCTGAAAACTGCAGTCATTAAGCCACTCTTAAAAAAGAGCAATCTAGATAGTTCACTAATGAGGAATTATAGGCCCATATCAAATCTCCCATTTTTAAGTAAAATAATTGAAAAGGCTGTTTTTCAACAGCTTAGTGCTTTCTTGACACTAAATAACTGTTTTGATGTCTTCCAGTCAGGTTTTCGACCACACCACAGCACTGAGACGGCTCTAGTTAAGGTCTTCAATGACATCCATTTAAACACTGACAGTGGCAGAATTTCAGTCTTAGTATTATTGGATCTCAGTGCTGCATTCGACACGGTAGACCACAACATATTACTAGACAGACTTGAAAACTGGGTTGGACTTTCTGGCACAGTACTAAACTGGTTTGAATCCTACTTAAAGGACAGGGACTACTTTGTGTCTATAGGTAACTACACATCTGAGCTGACAAAAAATGACATGTGGAGTTCCCCAAGGCTCCATTCTGGGACCTCTTTTGTTTAACATTTACATGCTTCCACTGGCTCAGATTATGAAAAACAACAAAATATGTTACCATAATTATGCAGATGACACACAGATCTACATAACCATTTCACTAGGAGACTATGATCCCATACAGGCTGAGTAACTGTATTGAGCAGGTCAACGACTGGATGTGCCAGAATTTTCTCCAATTAAACAAAGATAAGACTGAAGTTATTGTTTTGGAGCCAGGGAGGAACGATTGAAAGTCAGTGCTCGACTTCAATCTGTAATGTTAAGAACCACGGACCAAGCCAGAAATCTTGGTGTAGTCATGGACTCAGACCTGAATTTGAGGAGCCATATTAAGACAATTACAAAGTCAGCCTACTATCACCTGAAGAATATCTCAAGGATAAGAGGCCTTATGTCTCAGCAGGACCTGGAAAAGCTTATCCATGCATTTATCTTCAGTCGACTTGACTACTGTAACAGTGTCCTTACAGGGCTCCCTAAGAAATCCATCAGACAGCTGCAGCTGATTCAGAACGCAGCTGCTCGAAGTCCTCACTAAGACCAAAAAGGTGGATCACATCAGTCCAGTTCTGAGGTCTTTACATTGGCTTCCTGTCTGTCAGAGAGTTGATTTCAAAATCCTGCTGTTAGTTTACAAAGCACTAAATGGTTTAGGGCCAAAATATATTTCTGATCTTCTGCTTCGTTATGAACCAACCAGACCTCTCAGGTCGTCTGGGGCAGGTCTGCTTTCTGTCCCCAGAGTCAAAACTAAACAAGGAGAAGCAGCGTTCAGTTATTATGCTCCGTATATTTGGAACAAACTCCCAGAAACCTGCAGGTCTGCTGAAACTGTCAGTTCTTTTAAATCAAGACTGAAGACCTTTCTTTTACCACTGCTTTTAATTAAATATTTTAGATTTTTTCTTTTATTGATAACTTACACTGCACTGTAACTTTTACTGTCCTGTTTTCTTTTTCTTTGTTTTTAGCTTTTTAATGTTGCTTTTAAACGTTTTTATTGTTTTTCCCTGTTGCTTTTATGTTTTGTGTAAAGCACTTTGAATTGCCTTGTTGTTGAAATGTGCTATACAAATAAACTTGCCTTGCCTTGCCTTGCCTTGCCTTGTGAATGTATGAACAATAGGCCTGGGATGACCAACGGCCGAGGACCTTAATGGTTTGATCGGAGATGCCAGACCTGGCTGCTGTGGAAGCGGCATCGATGCGGAAGGAATGGCTTGAATAATGTTCGGGTGAAATGCCTGAGATGCAGAGGATTCTGTTCAGATGTTTCTGGAACCAGAATCGAGTAGCCATTTTTCCTGTTTCGGTGAGGAAAAGTGGGTGTTGTGGTGATGCCTTAGCAGCGTATCTGGAGCGGATGTATTTGGATAGTGGCTCGTAGGGGCTGAGATAGGAGCTGAGGCGGAAGGTGGAGTATGTAAGGAAGTCTGTAGTTGTTAGTCAAGATCCAGCACAGGGCTTCGGACAAGGAGTCGAAGATCTTGGGACTGCTTCTGCAGCCAAAGGCAAGACGCACGGAAAAATAATAGGCACCTTTCCAGCAAACCCCGAAAAAACGCCAGAAATCTGGGTGAATGGGCAGGACTTTGAATGCACTGGTGATGTCTGCTTTGGAAAGCCAAGCCCCGTGACCTGCTGTGCGGATGAGGGTGATGGCGTGGTTAATGTTAGCGTATTGCATGGAGAAATCCGGGCTGGGGATAATGCTGTTGATGCTCGGAATGAGTGAGCCGTGTGGGGAGGATAGGTCTATGATCAACCTCTTTTTCCCAGAATACTTCCGGGTGGCGATGCCTATGGGACTGATTCGGAACGTTGAAAAAGGAGGCTTGTCGAACGGGCCTATCATGAAACCCTCTTTGACTTCTTTGGCTAGTAAAGAGTCGACTATATGGGGTTCTGAGAGAGCGGACTGGAGGTTGCGACAGACATGTGTAAAATCGGGGAGGACTTCGATACCTGAATGGAAACCGTGTGTGAGGCCGTTTAAGAGAAAGTTAACAAACAACTTATCTGGATGATTTTGTAAGGCGGTGGCGAGGCTGTTTACCTTCACTGGTGTGCCGAGGTGCCGTGCTAGTCATTCTGCCGGAGTGGTTGGATTATGAGGGCAGGTGCTCCTGGCGTGAGCGCCTCCGCAAAAGGAGCAGACGTGCAAGAGTCGGCAGTTGGACATGGAGCAGCCAAGGTGGTTATAATTGTTGCAGACCATCCTGCCTCCCTGATAAAGGATTGGCCTCCCCCGTTTGTCGATTCCCTTAGGTATGGGGACGTTGACGGAGGGACGTATGTCTGCCGGCCTGGGGATGATGGGAGGTGGAGGTGTGGCTGATGACAGGCGATTAAGGGCTGAGCTGTTGCGCGAGGAAGAAGGGCGTGAACGTGTTGGTGGGGCACTGACTGTACATGCTGAGGCGGGGTGGGAGGGGGCTCCGCATAACTCGCAGGAGAGGGAGGTGCGGGCTGCGAAGATGCGGCAGTAAAGTTCGGAATCAAGAGCCCCCCAGTATGTGCCCTGGTTGAATTGCTGGATTCGACCGGCTGCCTGATTGGTGAAGTGCATATGGTAGCTGTAGAAACCGGTTCCCCCGAACCGTAAAGCCATGTCTAGCACTATGGAGAGATAATCATCCAGCTCCTTCCTCCGAGTGGGGAAGGCTAAGCAGATGGTGTCGCGGAAGAGGGAAAAAGCTAGGGCGAATTCTGAGGGAGTTAATTCCCTGGCTCTGGAGGGTGAAGGGTGGTGGAGCTGTACTGAACCGAGGTTAGTCTGTATTTCCCTGGGATGACTAGTGTCGATTATGGATGGATGGAGGAGCTGGGCTAAGTCTATGTAATTACCGGCAAGAATCTGCTGGCGCAGTCCGGGGGAGATAGGTGAGGGTCGATGGATTGTTGAATCTGGCTGAGTTGCTGGTGTTGCTGTGGCCAGGGAAAAATTGTTAACACAAGAAAAAACATTTGGGTGTTGGGGAAGGAGGGGGTGGAGATGGGGTGTGGGAGTTTTGGGGTAAAGGATAGACCAGTTGGAAAAGGAATGGGAAGCTCAGGATCACCGCCGATGATTGGTGAGGCCCTTTGGGTTGCTGTGCCAGGCTCCTGAAATGCTGCTTCAACTGTATGGAATGAGATAGGAGCAGAAGCCGTATTGCTGTGAGTGGCTGAAGGAAGGGTAGAGGAAGGGATGATGGGATGAAAGGATGTGTGTGCACGGGAGGAGAGTGCAGCCTTCGGGCACAGGGATGAAAAGAAGGCAGAGATTGCCTGAGACATGACAGCCACAGAGGGAGCAGGCACATGGGGAAATACGACCTGATCCCCGCCAGGGGGAGCTGGAGATGCGTGCTGTGGCCGTCGAGCCCCGGTGACGTCGTGCGTGACGCCGCTGGCCGAGGCCGACCCTGGCGGAAGACCCGGAAGCGCTGGATGTGCGGTGGTTGGGATTGCCGGAGGATTGATGCAGGATTTCTAGAGATGAAACAAGGTTGCTTTGTTGTCATTGCGGTGGAACGATACGCCTTTCCCTCTGAGGAACCGTTGAAGGCGAGCGACGGTCCAATATCGAACGTCGGGCTCGGTTTGTGGAAGAGGAGACGACCGTGTTGCGGAGGAGGGCGCGCTGCGTCGTGTAGACTTGCCGGCGTTTGAGCGGGAGGGAGGCTGCTGCCGAGGAGAGGTTTGCTGCCGACTCCCGCGTCTATGCCTGCGGCGACCTCGGCTTCCAGATCTTGCAGGCTGATGAGATGGGGCCTGAGAGCCGCGGGAAGACGGAGATTTTTCCTCGGAGAAGCGAGGATCCTGGCGACGGCGTGGTATGCTCACCTCGGATCACAAACGGCTCCCCCGGGACGCTTGGCTGCTGTCTGACAGCTGTGGTGTAGGTGGGATGTAGCCTGTTTGGAACAGCTCGTCGTACAGGTCGTCATCTGACTCGGGTGAGTTGATCTCTAATTCTGGGTCCATGATTGCAACTGTAGTCTCTTGAATCGAGCAAACAGAGGCAGAGGAGGCTGATTGAATAGCCCGGGTGTAGATATACTTGTCAGAGGTGTGGTTTTAGGCGTGGCCCCGCTCCTGAACCTAAGTTAACTAATTAACTTCATTTCAACAAGGCAGCACAGATGGTCAGAACACCGGCAACAGTTCAACGTTTAGTCCTAAAAGACGATGCAACTCCGACTCTGTTTGGGGCTGGAAATTCACAATCACAACCTGTAAGTATGCTTTATTGATTGTGAATTATATTTAAAACTAGAATGTGCATTTCCTTAAGAAAATGCGTGGGAGAGCTGTGAGCTTTTTTTTTGCGATCGCTACCGCTGCAGCGATATGTGTGTGGTCACCATATTGCAGGATTCGAACCCACGATTGGAGTGAAGGTTCAGCTCCACAGACTGATCACTAACTAACTGCACCACCAGCCAGCCTGGATGTCATGAAACAATTTGATTTGTTGTTGATACAAAAGTGTGTTTGCTTAATACTAAAAGCTTCACAGCTAACATTTTGAGATAAAAAAACATTCAAATACTAAAAGCTTGACAGCTAACATTTTGAGATAAAAAACATTCAAATACTAAAAGCTTTACAGCTAACATTTTGAGATAAAAAACATTCAAATACTAAAAGCTTGACAGCTAACATTTTGAGATAAAAAAAACATTCAAATACTAAAAGCTTTACAGCTAACATTTTGAGATAAAAAAAGATTCAGAGATATAAATCCCCATATTTAGTTTATCATTAAGTTCAAACACTATAGGCGTTGAAAGCTGAAACTAGTGAACACTTGTGCCAGCTGCAGGATTCGAACCCACAAATGGAGTGAATGTTCAGTTCCACAGACTGATCACTAACTAACTGCACCACCAGCCAGCCTGGTTGTCATGAAACTATTTGATATGTTGTTGATACAAAAGTGTGTTTGCTTAATACTAAAAGCTTTACAGCTAACATTTTGCACTTTTTAGTTAGGGCTTGAGTAGCTGAGCACAAAAATGTACTTCTTGTGTCCAAACTCCAAACAGGGAGGAAGATACAGCAAGTTAAAGAATTAGTGACAGGGGGAGAACTCAGCCTGCAGCTACAACAGGGAGTCAATGAGACAGGACTGAGACTTTCCAATCAATTAAGGTTCAGAGATAAAAAACTGAACATCCACTGAGCAGGATTTTGTCATTTTGAGGGAGAAAAGGCATGTGGCATCATTTTGGTGCCTTTTTTGTGCTTGTAGAGATAAATATGCACGAGTAGCAGCAGTTTAAAAAAAATCTGGTCTGAAAAATACTCCTCTCTCCCCTCTAACATGGTCACATGACACACTCTACAGGCTGTTAAAAGCTGTTTAAACCTTCACTTTGGAAGGGCATAGCTCCTAAACTAAACATTTTTTTAGCAAACACCAAACACAACTTTGAAAGATCAACATGTTTTCTCCAATTTCTCTCCAAAAGCTCTTAAAGTTGAGAAGGTTTAGAACTTTGCTCCCATAGGAACCCATTCATTTTTTGATCATAAAAATATTCATATAAAATCAAGCATAACAGATATCTGGCACAAACGTAATAGCACCCCTCCCACGAAGAACATGCACAATTTGAAATTGGAACGAAGTTTCTAGGACGAACGGTTCAGCACTAGTTAGTGGGAGAGCTGTACACAGCTCTCCCACTAATAAACACGGCAATGTAACTTCAAAGACTGTTCAAGTGCAGAGTTGTTGTAAACGTTGGCTAACACAGCTAAAGTTATAACTATAATGCTAATGTTACCCCCGATGTGAAAGCTACTGAGCTAACGTTCAAATTGTTTGGCCAATTTTTATGTAAAATTGAGTTGAAATATGGTGATTTTTGTAATGGTTACTGGTGAGACGTGGAACAATGATGTTGTGGACTGGTAATAACTTTTACCATCTGCTAGGTTACGGTCGCAGTCTGCAGCGGCTTTGATTTGGATCACACTACCTTGTTTCTTAAAACCCGCCCTTCTCTGCTTCTGATTGGCTAGTAGTCCTTACCTGGGAACTGCGCATGAGCAACTCCCAACAAAGATTTTGTAGAAGTAAGATGCATCACTCTGTAGCTCAAGAGTGGAGCGTACAACACATGGGGTGAAAAGAGGAGCTTCAGCAATGTGCAGTATGAGAAAAATATGGTGTTTTTTGAAAATTAAACCATGTAAACCTGTTCTGGTACAACTCCTAATTAAGAAGTTGAAAGTAAGCATAATACCACCTCTTTGAAGGAATATATACAAACATTATACACATTCATACTGTACATGCACATATGTTAAGGTGTATACTGTACCATTTTCATATTCTATGGAGCCTTTGATTGTTTCATAGAGACAAACGTCACCTACAGAGCAGTGAAAATAAAGCCCAGGGCAGATTAATCAATTTAATTGCAAGACAGTAATTAAACATTCGAATTATTTTAAATGGTTCCTGAAAGGAATATACATACATCTGTATATGTAAATAAAATATAGTAATAATGTATAAAATAATTTAATCCAAATTTTAAATGCTGACCATGGAGAAGGCTGGAGTATTCATCACGCTGAGCCTCATCCTGGTTGACCACATAAACTGTGTCAGGGCCTCGATTAGTGCTCTCAGACTGGATTGGCCTACAACATGAATCAAACACAATACATATAAAAAGGAACATGAAATGTTGCTGCTGTGTTCAAAATTAGAGAAGGGAGTGTTGTACCAACCTGATGGAGCAGGAATCTGTGAAAAAGAAATTTGTGTTACAGGGTTTTGTTTTGTAAGTTGTTGTACTGTTGTTCAAGTCATGAGATCAGAACACGTGTTTGAATAATTAAATCACATAATATCTAATAAAAGAAGAAAAGGTCTCACCTTTGGACGGTCTGTAGCGACACAAAAGGAGCAGAAGAACGATTCCACAAACCAGCCCAACAATCAACGGTACAGGAACTGAAGAGCTTTCAGGCCTCGACACTGCTATAATAAATAATAAATAATACCTGTTAACTTATAGCTTATGGAACTTTTCTTGAACAAAATGTGCTTTATTATACATTTTAGTCAAATCACAACTACAACACATAAAAGCAGAAATGCAGAGGTATAAACAACAATGTCATTGTAATGTTCTGATACACATGAGTACTTATAGTTCACTATATAACAGAGCACAGAGTGAAATTATCCATTCACAATAAACATGACTGTCACAACCACTGATGCAGACTTTCTCCAGCTCCAACAGGTGAAATCAGCTGAAACTGATGCTACTTCAGATTCAGGTCAGTATCTGACCAGGTTTCTTTCTCAGACAGAAACACACTTTACACAGAAGAAGATGCAGCAGTTGTTTTAATCCTGCTCACCTTTAACTGACATCCAGCTCTGTGCTGACTCTTCTCCTGAGTGTTGACACTTGTAGAAACCCTCATCTGACTTCAACACTGCAGAGATGTTCAGCTCCCTTCTGCTGTCATTTTGAATCAGTTTGTCATTTCGATAGAAAAACACGTCTGAAACTGATTTTTCTGTCCTGAACTTGCAGCTGAGACTAACAGGATCTCCCTCAGTCACAGGACGGACAGGGCTCACCAGGATAATATGTTTTCCTGTAAAACAGTCAAAGAATATGAGGTTTCAGTCAGAGATCAGCTGCTGCAGAACTTCAGAATAAGAGGATGATGAGAAGACATCACAGATCTGATTGTTTTCTTTGCAACCACACAACTATTACTTTGAGTTTTTATAAAACACGTTGAATCTACAGTAAATAGAAAAAAGGTTTTGTTTCATGTTAAATTACTCAGATACCATGAAGCAGTAATGGGCCAAACTCTTGTCAGATTGTCAGTATACCATCCTCCTCAGTGTAAATGTGCACAACATCTAATATTCAGTATGTTGAAACACATAATATGATGTTTAAAATAATTTATACAGGTCAGAAAACATAATGAAACCATACTCTGTATAGTGATGTTGACTGCGTTGCTGAACTCTCCTGATCCAGACTCACACCAGTACACTGCATCACTCTGCTGGTTACTGTACACGCTGCATGTGGATCCAGTCATTGTGCCCCAGTAGGAGCAGTTTGATGAGTATAACGGGTAGCCGTCCTCAGTAAAGCTCCTCACTCTCCACTCAGTAGAGTTTCCCTCACAGCTCAGTGAGACAGACTCTTTGGTGAAGTGTTGCACTCTGTCAGGACTCACTGTGAGAGACGCTGACGGACGAAAATCTGAAAAACAACATGTAATAAGGGGTCAAAGCAAACACAGAGATCTTAAGATTTAAAATGCTACAATGCAAATATTCCTTTATTGCTGAGTATTAGTGCAAACATTAAAACAAGGTGCAGTGTTTTGGTGAAACTTTATTTTAAATGATAAACGACCAGGTGACTACAGCTGCTGTCGTCTGTAAAGAGGGAAACTACCTACTTTCACCTGCCATCTTTCAAAGATACAGAGGTGAGTATTTCACACTGAAACGTGCTGCATTGTCTCTCTATACACAGTCAGTGTTTTCCTCTTGTTTGTCAGAGTCTAGCTGTTTGTTCAACTTGTTCATTAACCTGCTGACTTCTTTGGTTTGTCATTTCACTCTTCTGTCTGTCTGCACACCTACCTGACCGCTAACCAGGTGTCTTCTGTGGTATCTGGTGTCTGTGCATTGCATTCATAGCATTCCAAGTAGCAGCTGTATCAACAAAGATAAGGGGTCAGTGACCCTTTATCTTGCTAGAGTAGTAATTAGAGGTTATTTAGGAACCGAACCCTTTTTTTGGAATTTGACTTCTGACCTCTTGTTTTACAACCTAAATAGTACTATATCCTTTTAAGGTGTTGACCTCTAACCTTGCAGACCCCACCTTTTTATGTTATCTACCAGATGTTTGGACATCCTATATAACTATGTGTAAGGAACAGTGAGGCAGAGTGGCCCATCGGGCTGGGTCACTCTCCAAGCTGCTGCGCAGAGCTTGTCATTGATGCTGAACTTTTTGCTTTAATAAATTTTTGAGATCAAGAACAGTGTCAAGCGGATTTCTTCCCAACACATCACCGCAGCATTATTGTTGGACACCACACTTCTAACTACACGTCCTGCCTGTTGTGTCAGTAAAGTATAAGCAGTAAGATGAGCTTCAGTATCCAAAGTAAAAGTACTCATTGCAATGAAGAAATAAAGTTTCAGCAAAATGTCTCTCTTTTTGGTGTTTTCATGCTATCAGATGAATTAAAAAAGGAAAACTGTGTAAAGACAGAAGGAAACAAGGAAATCCTCCCAGTCCAGTTTGTAAAATCACCCAGTAAGGTGGAAAGCAGAAAGTTTGTCTTGATGCTAGTGAGAGAGGAAAGATCACAAGGTCACCACAATCAATACATTTCTTCCGTTGGGGGAGCCTGAATGTACACAGCCAATTATTTGTCAATAGAAGTGTTAGTTTTAAAGATACTAGATGTTGGTCACAGACAGAAAGTGGATGAACCGAGGTGAAGACATAACATCTTGAGAGAAGCACAGACAGAAACAAACTGACCTGCAGACCAGACAAACTTTGGTTCACTGTAATCAGTGTAATACACTGGATCTCCTCTTCCAGCTCTGCACTTATATCCTGCTGTGTGTGTCTGTCCATGAACGATGTAGGAATCCTGTTCAGTCCCGTTGCTGCTGCCAGGTAGCAGCTCATGGCTGTAGGAGTCGTCTGATAGTTTGGGAACAGCCTTATACCAGAAGAACCTCCATCCTGCAGATGGATCTTTAAGTCTGCAGCTCAGAGTTACTGAGGCTCCAGGACTCAGCCAGGATGGAGACACAGTGAGGACAGACTGGGGCTCTGTTTTAAGAATAAAAACATGTTATGATGTTGCACCAATGTTTCCTGCATGATCAGTACAGAACCTGAATATTTATTTTTAAAATATACACTATATTGCCAACAGTTTAGAGTCGCCTTCCTTTACACATGAAGGTGAATGACGTCCCATTCTTGATCTGTAGGGTTTAATATGGAGTTGGCCCACCCTTTGCAGCTACAACAGCTTCAACTCTGCTGGGATGGCTGTCCACAAGGTTTAGGAGTGTGTTCATGGGAATTTTTTTACCATTCTTCTAGAAGCACATTTGTGAGGTCAGGCACAGATGTTAGACGAGAAGTCCTGGCTCGCAGTCTCCGCTCTAATTCATCCCAAAGGTGTAGGGTTGGGGTCAGGACTGTATGAAGGCCAGTCAGGTTCTCCACACCAAACTTGCTCATGTCTTTATGGACCTCGCTTTGAGCACTGGTCATGTTTGAAGAGGAAGAGGCCATCCCCAACTGTTTCCACAAAGCTGGAAGCATAAAATTGTCCTAAATGTCTTGGTATGCTGAAGCATTAACAGTTCCTTTCACTGGGACTACGGGGCCAAGCCCAACTCCTTATAAACTGTGCGTCTCAGCATGCGCCGAACCTGCTCTGTGATTTTATGTGGCCTACACTTCATAGCTGAGTGTCTGTTGCTTCAACCTTTTCCACTTGTTTATAATACCACTAATAGTTGACTGTGGAACATTTAGTAGTGAGGAAATTTCATGAATGGACTTGAAAACCTAGGATGGTACCACGCTTGAATTCACTGAGCTCCTGAGAGCGACCCATTCTTTCACAAATGTTTGTCAAAGCATCCGCATCCCTCAGTGCTTGATTTTATACACCTGTGGCCATGGAGGTGACTGGAACACCTGAATTCAATGATTTGAAGGGGTTTCCTAAAACTTTTGGTAATAAAGTGTATATGAACCATAACAGCATTTTAATTGTACAATTTAAATATATAATAGTAAATTGTAAAACTGTTTAAAAGTGACTCACTGTCTGATGCTGTTAAGTTGATGGGATCACTCCACTCTGTTGAGGAATTAAATTTCACTTTGTGTTTGTCCTCAAAAGACCAGCTGGACTGCAAATTTACAACAGCCCTGTTTGTGACTGTTTATGATCAAGAGGTCCCAAATAAAAAAAACAATGTTTTTAGTGTTAGTCTTCATCATCATTCATAATTAGTGTATTTCATCTCCATTTTGTATTCCATATTATATTGCCAAACATTACCGACTGCATCACTGTACTCTGTGTAGTAAACTGGGTCTCCTCTTCCTCCTCTGCACCAGTAGAGTCCTCCCTGTGAGACCCTGATTTGTCCATCTGAGATGAAGACAGCATCTTGTGTGGTCAGGGGTTCAGAGGTTTTCTCTCCTCTGTACCAGAAGTATTTCCAACCAGATGACGGGTTCACAGAGCAGCTCAGGGTCACACTGCCCCCTGCTGGAAAGTCTCTCCTGTCAGCTCTCAGTTCAGCCTTTGGTCTCTGTGCTGTTTGATTTAGAACAAAGACATCAAATTACTGTCTCTATGATTTAGTCCAGTTTAAATAGTGCAGCCAATAAAGACAAGAAATACTCGAATTATGAGAGTTTGAAAGCTTTTGTTGCTCAAGTCTTCAGACTCTTTTGCATCCTGTTTTGCAGAAAGCTAGAAACTCTCTGAATTAATAAAACAAAATAAAAATATAAAAAATAAACTACATGGTAATTGTATGCTGCACTACTGAATGCTACATTTGTGCACTTTAACCAAACCTGTGTTTAAGTTAAACACTTTCACTGTGGGTTTTCATTTTCATACATCCTGTCTGCTGATCTATTAACAGGACCCACTTATCCTTTGCATGCCTTCGGAGTTGACCTCCCCTATTGTCGTTGTATAATTCACACTATATAATATAAACAAGAAATCTGTTTGTTTTCAGGACCAATTGTAATCTTTGACTTTTGTATGAAGGTTTCAGTAAACAATACAAACACAACTCAACATCCACGACAACAAAAGCAGTTCAGAAACAAGCAACTTCTTTAGACAGAAAGAAATCTTTATGATCACATGGGTTGTAAAAATTGATTAATCTCAATATTTATAAAGAGAAATACAACTATTTTATCAGTTGAGTGCACACACACGTTTGTCTTTCTGTACTTGAGGACTTTCACTGATCATCCCACCAATTTTCCGACTGAGCTTCTTGGTTCAAACATGGGGCTGAATGGAAAATGCATAAATGCATATTTATGTAGGGAGACCTTATGTGCACTCATGGGCAGTAATACATGGAGTAAAATGATACATGGAAATACAAGAACAACAAGAGAATGTGATTAAGAGTGAGTAAATATATTTTTAAAAAACAATAGGTCACCTTCAGCGTGTCCGTAGAGGAGTGTATCCAGCACTAAAATAAAGATTAAACTTCATCAGACAAAAAGCAAAGACATTTAAATCCAGCTGGAGTTTCATCAGAGGCAACTATTGATTATCAATCAACAGGATCACACATTTCTGTGATGATATTCTGTTAGTTGGTACAGAGGTAAGTTAAATTCAAAGACTTTATACAATATATAACAATAACAATACCTTAGACCACATACTGAACATGCATTGTGCAAAACATTAGTGCAAAAGATCTAGTGCAGTAGTGTATTTAACAGTCCTGCACTCTGAACCAGGTCAAATCAGAAACCAAGATCTTGTCTACTAAACTACCATGTTGATAAAAACATGAGTCTGCCTCTGAAAGTCTCAACATTGTAAAGTCAGTGATGTACTCACAGAATAACCCCAGCACACAGAGCAAAGTGTGCCCCATCTTCACATCCAGCACGGACACTGTCGCTCTGCTGCTCTGCTGCTGACAAATGTTTCTACTTTGCATTAACAATGATGCAGCAGGAAGAGAGAGCAGAGAAGTTACATTTCATGTAAATATGAGAGCATTTTTTCTTTACCTTCTCCTCCTGAGTACAGCCTGTCTGTTCTTCCTTCCCTTTTACATAAAACTCAGACAACATTAGTGGCTTTGACCGCAGCAAACTTTGACATGTTTACACTTCCTGCCCAATGAAACTATATATTAGCTTGTCTCTTGTGGAAAGGTTTGTTCCTGGTCCCTGAAAAAATGTTAAAGTAAAAAATGGCATAAACAATAAGTCATTATTTCATAGCCACAAAATAAATTGAATCATATCATGTTATAAACATTTTATTGTGTTTATTTGCATGTTATGCAGTATATGCCCACTGTTCTTACATTCACAGAGCCTGTATTGTGATGAAGCTGTGTGTTGTGTGTGCACACAGTTCATGTGTTATGTTAAAATCATTTGAGTTATTATTATTATTATTTTAATCAATCTAGACTCAATAAGACATTTTTTGTCTCCTTGACAAAAGCTTGTCTGTCTGTTCATTAATCTGTGCTCAGGTCTGTATTAATTATCTGAATGTAACAAAAATACCAACATTAATAAAGACCAAAACACGTCATTAGTTTATCTGTGACCTGATGCACCACTCATTATGGACGTAAAACAAGATGACTTAATTACTGAACCACATATTTGCATGTAGTGCTACAGAGTTAAAGTCGACATGCCCTCCCTCCTCACTAGACTCTGTGCCTCTGAAAACTTTGACTTCAGAATAAATAAAGTTTTCAAATAGAAATACTGAATAAAAATTCTCTTAAATCATTTAATCAGGCAAATGTGATGCTGACGAGGTTCTAATTAGATATTAATCTAAATCAGATGTCAGGATTTATTTGTAAAGCAACCATGTTATAAACCTCAGGTATTATAGATTATAATAGTTAACTAATGTTTTCCAACTTTTAATTTTAAGACTATGTGTCCTGTGGGCTGAGTAAAGATGTTTGTAATTTGAGATGTTTTTAACTCATGTTGCTATAGTAACTTCAGATATCAAATGCATTTAGGGGAAATCAGATAAAATGACCACAACACTGAAATAAACCAGAGCGTTTTTTTCCCCATCGTGCTATAAATATTTCTTCACAGCTAGAGTCTGAGAAAATGTGTTGCTGTGAGATCAAGAATCAGACAGTGTCATCACCACATTCATACCAAAGCTAATGTGTTTACACAGAAAAGAAGAGATGTCATTACACAGCAGGATGTACAATAAGAATAGAAACTGAGTCATGACACGCAAAGATAATAATAGATAATATGTGAGAAAGCCTTAACATGACTGTCATTGTCTGCAGAAAAGCCTGGACACTTTCTTCACGTTACTGCCCATAAATGTAAGTTACATGTAACTTAGTTACGCTTTTTAAATTACAAAACAAATGTAACTGTAATCCATTATATTACAGAATGTTACTTATGAAAATGCTCATGATTACATTGGAGGTTACATCTGAATATTTAAATATTTATGAATATTGAATATTTATTTAAAAAGATCATCTTCATGTTGAATAATATTCATTTTGCTGCTTTGCATTTTTTTCATGTGCACAATGTCTTTTGTTACCATTTTCAGTCACAGCGGTTTAAAGTTTGTGGCTATTCTGATGGTTTTGATGTTTGAATTTTCAGCGAGTTAAATAGCCTTTAAAACTGTCTTTTCAAAATGGTTAACAGTTAAAAACATTCATTAGAAATTTAGAAAACTCATTAAAAATGAATTAAATGTAATAGGTTACATTATTTTGATAAAGTTATTGAAATAGTTAAACTACTATTACATTTTAAATAGAGTAATCGGTAACCTATGACATTTCATAGTTATGAAAACAACTTTCTATAGTGTTCAGTCAGCAAGTAAGGTTAGTTATTGCTAGTTAAGGTTATTTATTTATCACTTATAGCTAGTCAGGTTGGTTATTGCCCACATGTGTTTAGGGCAGAATTAGGGGCAGTTTCCACTGAATACCCACAAAAGAGCTGTAAACTTTCTGATGCACCTCAGATCAAGTCCCAAAGACTCCCTCTAATTCACGGCTCTTAAAACCCAAGAGCTGAACCCTGAAAAGAGTCCGTTATGCGAGCTCCCTCTGAGACCAATAAATCCTGCAACATGTCACACACACCTTTCTCAGAACAACACAAAAAACAACACAAACTTCATTGTTATCCGGCTCTAAACAAAGATTGGCTAAATATCCCTCTGCTGTCAGAGATATCAAGCAGAGGCAGCTTCTTACCAAGTACAGACTCAGAGACCCTTGCAGCTGAAAAACATGAGACATAAAAAGTCCTGGTTACCAAACAAATCGATGGAAGTGTGGAAGTGCACCATCAGTGACTTTGGCAGGCTAAACTTCTTCAGCTGCTGCAGGAAGTAGATCCTCTGCTGAAACTTAAGAAGACAACAGGCAAACACAGAAGGTTGAGTTTATGAAAATGAGTCAAAAGCTGCCGCTCTGTTTGCTCTGTTTGCTCTGTTTGCTCTGTTTTGCTCTTTTTCCATTTTTTTTAGTTTTACAGGCCCAAGTACACTTATCCTGCGTACAGGGTCGCTGAGGCTGGAGCCCACAATTGTTTCATACTCAACAGATTTCTACAAAATAATCAGCTCACACAGAGACCATGGTCTTATTTAGTATTCGTGTGCACATACATATGTGTACATGAAATTACTCTTTAAGGCAAGACACTTTTTTCATGAAGTGGTCAATTTTGAGATTTTGGTCTGTTTTGCTTCCATGTCGTCTTTTACTCTAATGGAAAGAAAAAAATCCAAAATACACATTTAGATGGTGTTTGTTTTAAAGCCTCTGTTTGCATCTGGAGATTTCTTCAAGTTAATCTGCATATTTAAAGAGAACATTTCAGGGGAAAGACTTTTGATGTGAGTCATTAACTGGGGAAGTTCTGTGGTGATGTGGTTTAGATGTTTTGTTTATCCTATTCACCTGCAGTGCCTTGTCAAATGTATGCAAATTAGCATATTCTTTTAGTTAATGACTAATTTCCATGTCAATAATCAAAAGCCTACGACAACATTTACAAAGCTGCTTTGTATTAATGTCATATTTCTTATTTTGTAGTCTTTGTCAAGGTCTTATGAATATCACCTTGAAAAACAAAAGTCTTATAATCTAAATTGCATTTTACAGCCTACAACAGTGGGTTGTCGTTATAGAAAGCTGTAGCATTTTGATTAAAGGATATGAGAGTGAAAATGTTGTGTGATCACATTAATCAGTCATTAGTGCAGAGCTGAGGATGTGAACACTCATTTGTGTTTGTTGGACTGCATCACTACGGGAATTGACTTGACAATTCGTCAAGAGTATCGGCCTGATTTTGAGTGCAGTGTGATGGGTGAGCACCAAGAGTGAGTGTGTGTTTGGTGGGTGTGGTTTTCAGATGATGGCAGACAGGTGTGCTTGGACGTGACCTCCAATCTGCAGTCATTTAACCAGCCACACACTAAGCTCAGTGAGTTTCTGCTTGTCTCCTGTTATGTGGGCTGCTGGCAGCGTCTGTGCTGTGGGATGTTTGTAAATTGCTGTTGTGTAAAGACTCTCCTGTGTGCAGTGCGCGGGTTTACTGAGGCTGCTGCTGAAATCCCAGATAGTGTGGCTGGGTCGCATGGTGCAGAGCCACAGCTACTTGGTAGAGTTACCCGATTCCCTTTTTATTTAACTGATCCTGAGCTTCCCCCCATTTGAACTGACTTCTTAGCTTCAGCCTTGTTTTAACCCTTTTTTATGTCTATTCACTGAAATGCACGAATAAACTTGGAGGCTATATTTTGCACAGCTTGTTGGTGTTGAGGGGTGTTACATTACCAAAGAAATACAGTCCCTTAAAACCAACATCAAGTCCACTTCATGGCTTTCGCCAAACTTTGGTGTCGACAGAGAGCTACGATCCTGTTTGTCCAATCAAAACAATTAAAAAAACAATAGACAGTTTACTGCTGGAAAAAGTTTATCGCTACATAAAATTACCAAAACGATTTTAAAACTATAAATATGCATATGAATACATTTTTTAAAGAGACAGAGAAAAATGTGTGCATGTAATGTGATATCTTGTTTGATAGCAGATTACTACATTTACATTATTAAACTACTTGCTGACGTCCATCCTGGATCTTTCTCATCCAACAGTGAAGAAGATGCTGAATTTAAAGCTGCACTATCACCTGGGTACTAAAACTCAAATATACTTTAGCAAACTGTTACCTGTTGCTGATTTTTGGAACAGCTTGAATTCAAAGTTTCCAACAAAAACATAAGAAATAACTGTAAAAATGTTAAAAACAATAGCAATGCAGTGGATAAAACTAAATGGAAATACTCCTGAGCAGCTCTGTGCTAAAAGAGAAATTTAATCTATATGATGCCATTATTTTCTAGGATCTGCTAATAAATGAATGAATAAAACATTTGACAAAAACTATTCGTTTCCCAGTGTAAAGTTAATTAAATAAAACTGTAAATATATATCTGGATAGTTTTTCTCACATTCTTGCCTCCAGTGAATCAGTCAGTGAAGGAGAGTGCAGTCGTTCATCGACTCATGGACTCTGATTAATGATCCGTCACGAAAAAGAATCAGACTTTAATGGAGAGGAGATAAATATCTGTTCCTCTGAATCTCATCCTGGTCGACACTTTGGTCTACAGTGAAGCTCAGCTTGATGCTCTTGGACTGGATGGGCCTAATAAATGTCTTTAATATTGTCAACATAAAAACATTAATCTGCTTTTTGTTCCAAATGAGAGGAAAGAGATGTGCATCTGTGTCACAACATCTGGGGAAAAGACATTTGTTGTTACATACAAAGTGATAAATTTCTCTTTTTCTATTTAGTATCTTGACTTAATGTAAGAATTCATCTGTGGTTTTGAACAAACAAAGAGTCGTCTGTCTGTAACATATACAGGAAAACATCTCACCCTTAAACTTTCAAGCAACACAGAAGAAGAAAGAGAAGCAAAATTTCCACAATCAGTGATCAAGGAACAAGATACGAGGAGTTTGAGGAACTTAACACTCAAATGATTCAACACTACTTTAATATTTTAACTAGAATATAACATTGCGACTAGCAGAGTAACAGGAACTTGTTTTCATGATTAATCATTTTTGTAACTATGAAGCTGTTCTGGAGACATTAAATTATCTGAGGTCAGAAAAGCCCAACAGCGTCCAGTTTTAGTTTCTGTAGTATAAATTCTGATGAGTTTCATTTAAAGGAACTATGCAGCAACCGGCTGTAGTCTCTTGACTTATATACATTCATATAGTTATAATTATAATAAAACTAATTTATGAGACAGGAAAGTGCACAAGAAGCTGTTTCATCACACTCACATTTTTCTTCCACCAAAATCTTTAGTGACTCTTTTCCTGAACTTTTCCACTTGTAGAAGCCTTCGTCCCACTAATTTAATATATATGTTATTTTTATATAAAATCATGTTGAAAACTAACTGCCTGCTGTCAGTTTGTAGGAAAGACAAATAATCTCAGTGATTTACCAGGATAATATTTCAGCTGTGAAACAGTCAAATATTATAAAGAGTTCAAAATTGAACAGTTATTAGTTAGGGAGGACTACAGCCTTTTAATGATGTGGCTCATGAGTCACCTTAACGTGGCATCCTGGGACAAAACTACAGCAGCTCGAGTCTTAAAGAGGAGGATTTGAGTCGTGCTGGTATCAGAGGGCAGTTTGGCTTCCTCTTGTGGTCATTTATGGAAAAAGCTTAACGACTCTAACACTACAAAGATTGAATAAAATGTGATTTCCATTGGCACATGTCACAAATTCAGAAATATTTAAACCTGAATTATTTTATACTAATTTAAAGACCTGGAAATTCATATTCCTGCCTTCACTCTGACACATTAAATATGTTCTGAATATGAATAAATAGAATTAAAGCAATATGTCTTTTCAGAGCAAATGTCTCAGTTACTCTGAATAAAAAAATAATTATAAATTTCTACCAAAGAAATAGTCCCTGACAACTTTACAACTTTTGCCAAGAGTCAGAAGGCTTCTTTGTCATGTGCTCATCCAATTTGAACAATTAAAATCACAACTGACAGAAAAAAGAAATTTATTGATGCATAAAATGATCAAAACAATTTTACTACAAAAAATATAAAATCCATTTGGGTGAAAATAAATTTCTAAAGACAAAAACATGTAGGCCTACACGTGATAGGATATGTTGTTCGATAGCAGATCATTACATAAAGTAACTGTTGAACTTGAACTTTCTCATCCAACACTGAGAATGACGCTGATTTTAAAGCTGCACCTGGGTACTAAACTAAACTAAACTGTTAAAAGTAAAATAATTGACAAAATGAAAACTAATAATATGCAGCCCATAAATACTAAATCAGATTAGACCTCAGTAGTACTTGTGCTTTGCTAGAAGAGAGAGTAATTAAATCCACATGATGCAATTTTTTTATAATCTGCTGACAAATTAACTACAAAGCTGAACAAATGTCTCATGTTTGAAAGCAGACGTCCACACAATAAGTTTATAAAATGCTGTCGACCATTTTTCTTTACCAACACAGCTCTCTTTACAGACCTGGAAGAAAAACCACAAAAAAGCCAAGATATAGGTTCATTCATGATGTAAAGATGCTGTCTGACGTGTTATATTGAAATATATCCATTTAATTATCTGCAGAATAAATCATTACAGTTTGATCATCATATGGCAGCTTTATTACCAGGAGCTGTTCCTGGTTTGACTTCAGAATAAACTGGTTCAGCTGCTGCAGGAGGTGATTTTCCTGTAGATGGAGAGATGAAATTACCAATAAAGTCATAATTAATAATGTTAGTGTGCTGAACTGACAGGTACACTGTCAGAGTTAACGTCTCCACGAACACAAAGAATGACAGTATTGTTTTGCCCAGTCGTAACGTCAGACAGTCAACAAAGCAGCAGATGAAGCCGATATTCATTCAAGACTGTCTTTGTGTTATTTTTACAGGTGAGAGAAGTGCACAAGCATTATACATGTTCATGTTAACTATGTTATTAATTGTTGTGCCATGTTTCACTGTTTACAACGATGTTATGGGAGAAAATGAAGCTAACTCGCTCCAGTAACTTCATGTTAACTTAGCCGACTGTGGTGCGTTTGGTGAAGCACACTGGGTGTGTCGTTTATGGAAACTGTAACATGAGTGACCTGAATTTACCTTGTAGTGTTTTGATGCAGGATACAGATCATTTGTGTTCTTTTGAGCTGATAGAAGCAATCTTATTTGTAAACTGGTTGAACATTTAACTCTGTGATAATAACGTTACTTTGTTGGTCACTGAACCTAAGTAAAGTAATAATTAATTTCAGTTGGACAGTTTGCACATTGTGATAGAATTACTGTGGTTATAATCCCGTTTCCACAAGGAATTTATCCCAGTCGTAACGTAAGACAGTCAGCAAAGCAGCAGATGAAGCAGATATTCATTCAAGACTGTCTTTGTGTTATATTTACAGCAAAATAAACTGAAACTGGCACCTGAAACCACCATGTCTTCTTTTCGGGTGTAACACAGACTTTACTCACCTTTGTTTTTCTTGGCTTTACCTTTATTGGGGCGGCTGACTTGGGCATACATCAGATTGTCGTCTGAAACAGAAGCCAGATCTCAGGATGTGTTTGCTCAGCAGACATATACACACTGTACAGCTGGATGGATGAACGGACGCATTGACAGGCAGAATAAAAAACAAAAGAAACTTGGGATGCTCTTGTGTTTTTTAGTACAGTGACGTCAGATTTTGATTGAAAATGAAAATTCAGACAAATTGTCACCACACTGACATCTCAGATAATGTGTTTTTGTTTTTTAATGCCTTATCTGTGGGATGAAAATATATTGGAAACACACGACACCCAACATACAATAAGATTCACGTGCTGATACAAAACAGACAAACATAGAAATCCTAAGAGCCTAAAGGCCCAGATGTGAGTGAGATTTGACCATTTCCAGCTCTGGTGTTGCCTGGTGACAGTATGTAGGAGATACTGAACTGCGTTTCCCTTTTGGCCCGGTTCGTTTGGTGATATGTGAACACAACAATCGCTCTGAACCGGATCAAAACAACCGAACCGAGATCGCCTAGAAGAGGTGGTCTCGGCTCGATTCCATACGAACCCTGGAGCGGTTCGTTTGCAGTGAGAACACAACCGACCCATGAACCGGATCAAATTGATTGCCAGGCTAACAAAATGTGTTGCCTGGCAACCGACACTATTTTGCGGTATGTTGTTGCGGTTGTATTATATAGCCTAGGCCTACTGCTGTCGGAGTTGTTTTTTAACTTTGTGCAGCACTGCTCGACGGAGCGTTCACAACCCTCTCTTTCATTTTATCACTGACTCTCTTGTAGACTTCAGTGTTCTTGTGTTGTTCTGACCAAACATCTATTTCACCTCTTTGCAGCGCCAAGTCCATGACTCATTTTGTGTTACTGTTGTCATGGAGATGTCCCCCAATGGAAAGCGCGACCTGCACGCATGAGGTAGTGACGTAATGGCGTATGGAAAGCTCTGGAAAGGTGTTTGATTTGGATCGCTTTACAACAGTGCGGTGTGAACACAAGTGACGTATTAAATTGATTCGGAACAAAGTGTCTGTTTTGGAACAAAACAAATAGATCCAGGTGTGAAAAATACGACACATTTCAAGATAAACTCTGAGCATGACTGTTGCCTCTGACTGTACCTGCAGGTCCAGAGTTCACCTCAGAGTAAACACAGACCTCCTCTGGTTCATGTCGCTTCTCTGTTAAGAAAATCAGATGAAACCACAAACAAAAACAATAAATCAATAATTCAGGCCAAAACATCTCTAAACTGTTTCCTATTTATCTATTTAGAGTACTCACTCTTCTTTCCAATGTTTTTAAGGTCGATCAAAGAATATGTGAAATCCTGGGACTCATCTGCAACTGAAATATATACATGTTATTTACTTTGTGTGTGAAGTTTTATCATCTGGGGAAAAAAATTGCAATAATCCTATTTTAAGTAATTTGATCTGGTTAATAGAAATGTTGATTAATTAGTGCTGCACTTCATGCAAAACGAAATCTCATAACTAACATGTTTTTGCTTAAATTTAACAAGGTTTTTTTTACAGTGCATGTCAATAAAATAATAAAAAAAGGTATATACTGTACCACTCTGACTGTTTTCACTGCCTTTAATTGTTTCATAGAGACGAGCATCACCTGCAGACACTGTCAAATTAATCAGTTTAATTGTATGATACCAATGAAATATTATCTGATTTTTTAAAAAAGGTTAGTTTAAATGCTTACCGTGGACAGGAGAGGTGAAATATGTGTCAGGGCCTCGATTAGTGCTCTCAGACTGGATTGGCCTACAACATGAATCAAATTCAATACATATAAAAAGGAACATGAAATGTTGCTGCTGTGTTCAAAATTAGAGAAGGGAGTGTTGTACCAACCTGATGGAGCAGGAATCTGTGAAAAAGACATTTGTTGTTACAGGGTTTTGTTATTCAGCTATTCAATGTCATGAGATCAGAACACGTGTGTTTGAATAATTAAAGCACATAATATCTAATAAAAGAAGAAAAGGTCTCACCTTTGGACGGTCTGTAGCGACACAAAAGGAGCAGAAGAAGAATAAGAACGATTCCACAAACCAGCCCAACAATCAACGGTACAGGAACTGAAGAGCTTTCAGGCCTGGACACTGATATAATAAATAATAAATAATAAATTTGAGTCATGTCACATCAAGCCATAGTAAAGACTATATATCTATAAAACTATAGATCTATAAAACATACAAACACAAAAACACAAACATCTACAAATGCAGAGGTATAAACAACATAAACCTCAGTCTCAATGTCATGTAATGTTCTGATACACATGAGTACTTATAGTTCACTATATAACAGAGCACAGTGTGAAATTATCCATTCACAATAAACATGACTGTCACAACCACTGATGCAGACTTTCTCCAGCTCCAACAGGTGAAATCAGATGAAACTGATGCTACTTCAGATTCAGGTCAGTATCTGACCAGGTTTCTTTCTCAGACAGAAACACAGTTTACACAGAAGAAGATGCAGCAGTTGTTTTAATCCTGCTCACCTTTAACTGACATCCAGCTCTGTGCTGACTCTTCTCCTGAGTGTTGACACTTGTAGAAACCCTCATCTGACTTCAACACTGCAGAGATGTTCAGCTCCCTTCTGCTGTCATTTTGAATCAGTTTGTCATTTCGATAGAAAAACACGTCTGAAACTGATTTTTCTGTCCTGAACTTGCAGCTGAGACTAACAGGATCTCCCTCAGTCACAGGACGGACAGGGCTCACCAGGATAATATGTTCATCTGTAAAACAGTCAAAGAATATGAGGTTTCAGTCAGAGATCAGCTGCTGCAGAACTTCAGAATAAGAGGATGGAGGATGATGAGAAGAGATCACAGATCAAACTGTGGAGAATCTAACTGATCCAACGATGTGCAGCACGTCCATACCGACAAACGTTTAAACATTTATATTTGTATTCACAATCTATGCAGCCTAGAAGCAGCTAAGAGGGCGACCCCCGCAGGCTTTAAGTGGTTTTATACATCCTAAGAACTTCTGTAAAAACAGAGCAGGCGTCTAATCGAGACCTGCTTTTATTTGTCAAAATGTTTACTCACACCTGTAAACGGGGTTGGCGGCTATTTGGGACTCGGCTTTTCATTGAAGTTTCACGTTAAGGACAGATCAAACATAAACCCACACAAATCTGCTGAATAGCTACGACATCCAGTCATGATCACAGTAAGGTGATAAAACGGGTTTCAGCCTCAGCAGGAGAGACATGTGACTTTGCTCTCTGTGGAAATATAATGAGATAAAAAAGTGGAGCCAACTGACACAAAAATACCAGTGACAAGGTTAAAATTTTTAGTTTTAAGGGCTAAACACACTAAAAATCTCAGCTGTGAAATATGGACATCGATACAAAATATAATTTGTAGTTTGCAGTTATTTAAATAAAAACCAAAGATGTTTGAAGTTGGTCCAGAGCTGAAGTTTCTGGTGTGCAGCTATCCTTTCCTTTAATTTAGATTATTTAGCATTAATGTTTGATCTGCACATGACTGGATTATACTGCAGTGCAGAGGACTTCAGATTTTCTACCTGATTTCATACAATTTGTTGTGTAATAATCTTTAGGAGAAAAAAAATCAATGACATAAATCTTGAGCTTTTTGAGTGAATGATTAAAGAAAACAAATTGTATCAAAAGAGGGGATGTTTTCTTATTTTAACTTTTTTATGTACAAAGGTGTTAAATGTTGATGTTATTTACTGATGAATAAAAACTCACATTAAAATTCAATTATTACAAAACACGTTAAATCTACAGTAAATAGATAAAAAGGTTTTGGTTCATGTTAAATTACTCAGATACCGTGAAGCAGTAATGGGCCAAACTCTTGTCAGATTGTCAGTATACCATCCTCCTCAGTGTAAATGTGCACAACATCTAATATTCAGTATGTTGAAACACATAATATGATGTTTAAAATAATTTATACAGGTCAGAAAACATAATGAAACCATACTCTGTATAGTGATGTTGACTGCGTTGCTGAACTCTCCTGATCCAGACTCACACCAGTACACTGCATCACTCTGCTGGTTACTGTACACGCTGCATGTGGATCCAGTCATTGTGCCCCAGTAGGAGCAGTATGATGAGTATGACAGGTAGCTGTCCTGAGGAAACCTCCTCACTCTCCACTCAGTAGAGTTTCCCTCACAGCTCAGTGAGACAGAGTCAGAGGTGAAGTGTTGCACTCTGTCAGGACTCACTGTGAGAGACGCTGATGGATGAAAATCTGAAAAATAACATGCAATAAGGGGTCAAAGCAAATACAGAGATCTTAAGATTTAAAATGCTACAATGCAAATATTCCTTTATTGCTGAGTATTGGTGCAAACATTAAAACAAGGTGCAGAGTTTTGGTGAAACTGGTTTCTACCTTGAAAACAATCTGAGTTTATTTTAAATGATAAACAACCAGGTGACTACAGCTGCTGTTGTCTGCAAAGTGGGAAACTACCTACTTTCACCTGCCATCTTTCAAAGATACAGAGGTGAGTATTTCACACTGAAACGTGCTGCATTGTCTCTCTATACACAGTCAGTGTTTTCTTCTTATTTGTCAGAGTCTAGCTGTTTGTTCAACTTGTCCATTAACCTGCTGACTTCTCTGGTTTGTCATTTCACTCTTCTGTCTGTCTGCACACCTACCTGACCGCTAACCAGGTGTCTTCTAACTACACGTCCTGCCTGTTGTGTCAGTAAAGTATAAGCAGTAAGATGAGCTTCAGTGTCCAAAGTAAAAGTACTCATTGCAATCAAGAAATAAAGTTTCAGCAAAATGTCTCTCTTTTGGTGTTTTCATGCTATCAGATGAATTAAAAAGGAAAACTGTGTAAAGACAGAAGGAAACAAGGAAATCCTCCCAGTCCAGTTTGTAAAATCACCCAGTAAGGTGGAAAGCAGAAAGTTTGTCTTGATGCTAGTGAGAGAGGAAAGATCACAAGGTCACCACAATCAATACATTTCTTCCGTTGGGGAGCATGAATGTACACAGCCAATTATTTGTCAATAGAAGTGTTAGTTTTAAAGATACTGGATGTTGGTCACAGACAGAAAGTGGATGAACCGAGGTGAAGACATAACATCTTGAGAGAAGCACAGACAGAAACAAACTGACCTCCAGACCAGACAAACTTTGGTTTACTGTAATCAGTGTAATACACTGGATCTCCTCTTCCAGCTCTGCACTTATATCCTGCTGTGTGTGTCTGTCCATGAACGATGTAGGAATCCTGTTCAGTCCCGTTGCTGCTGCCAGGTAGCAGCTCATGGCTGTAGGAGTTGCCTGATAGTTTGGGAACAGCCTTATACCAGAAGAACCTCCATCCTGCAGATGGATCTTTAACTCTGCAGCTCAGAGTTACTGAGGCTCCAGGACTCAGCCAGGATGGAGACACAGTGAGGACAGACTGGGGCTCTGTTGGAGAGGGGTTTGAAGAAAAAAACATTTAACAACCTTTAAATGAACTGTTTAATATTCACTTAGAGAGAAATGTGATGTGACTCACTGTATGATACTGTTAATTTGACAGGATCACTCCAGTCTGTTGAAGTCTGTTGTGCACTTTTCATTCTGCCTTTACACCTGTAGGATCCACTGTGGGCTGAGTAAGCAGATCTAATCCTGTGTTCATTTTGCTTTGAAGGTTTGTCTGAGCTGGTTGTTTCCCACTCGTACTCCCACTCAGTGTCTCCTCCGTCCTTGATCTCACATCTCAGAGTGATCGTCTCTCTTGAGTATATTTCAGACCAGTTTGGCTGCAGAGTCACAACAGCCCTGTTTGTGACTGTTCAAGAAGCCACAAATAACAAAATAACAAAAGGTAAAATAAAGTGTTATAACACAATAATCACATATAAAATACTTTTTTCATCGTTGTGTATTTTAAACAATAAATCTAAGTTACCAATTTTGTCAGTACCGACTGGATCACTGTACTCTGTGTAGTAAACTGGGTCTCCTCTTCCTCCTCTGCACCAGTAGAGTCCTCCCTGTGAGACACTGATTTGTCCATCTGAGATGAAGACAGCATCTTGTGTGGTCAGGGGTTCAGAGGTTTTCTCTCCTCTGTACCAGAAGTATTTCCAACCAGATGACGGGTTCACAGAGCAGCTCAGGGTCACACTGCCCCCTGCTGGAAAGTCTTTCCTGTCAGCTCTCAGTTGGGCCTTTGGTCTGTCTGTTGTTTGATTTAAAACAAAGACATGAAAAAAGTAAATTACTGTCTGTGCAGCCTCACAGGGAAGAAATACATTCAGTTTTAGTCCAGTTTTAAACCTCTCTCTCTTTTACTGTGTTTCTTTTGTTTATCTCTACTGAAACTATCCAGGAGAAAAATTCAACAGATTTGCAACATGAAATATTTTCCTTTTTCTTTTTGACACAGCGATCAAAATAAATATCATACTTTGGCATTTCATTACCACTAGAAACTACTGATTTATTGAATTTAGATTACATTTCATTCACAGTCAACATGAGCAAGAGGAAAGAAGATCTTTGTTAAAAATATTAAGTTGAAACTTAAAGCTCTTTTTCTTTATTTTTGAGTTTAGTCTGCTCGGTACTCTGTGTTCTAGTTCTGTGTTGTCTCTTAGGTTTTGTCTGTTATGTTCCCTGTGTTATAGTCGGTCAGTGTTTGTCTGGTTACATGGCTTTCTGTTACTGTCTAAAGTTAGATCCTTGTCTGGTATTTTGTTGGGTTCTGTCTGTGTTTATTTATTCTGCCCCATGTCTGCCTGTCAAGTGCTCCGTCTGTTTCCCCTTTGCTGTCTCTGCCTGCCCGCCTCTCTGTTGCCCCCTGTTGCTTCTGTCTGCCTCTCTCTGTTTTCCCTGCTGTCTCTCTGCCTTCCTCATTTACCCTGATTCCTGTCACCTGCATACGCGTAGGAGCCATTATACATGGGGACATGTCCCCCCCACATTTCAAAATCTATGTTTTGTCCCCCTCACTTTTTTCCCGACGATTTCGGAGTTGGCTCATAGCGGTTTGAATGACTAGTCAATTAATCAACCACACACTCCGCATCAGAAATAGACTAAATAAACGGTTGAAACACGAACAGAAATCATGTAGGTCTATAGAAAACATGCAACAGAAGGCAAATGTGGTGCTGAAAAATTACGAGAGAAAAAAAAGTTCGCTCGAGGCAGGTGCGGCAAAGTGTCTCGACCTTTATACTCTTTGCTCAAGTATATTGTTTAGGCCAGTAATCTACTTTTAATTTCGCTACATTTTCCATTCATACCTTTTATAACTTAACCAGTCTGTAATCTGCATTTTGCTTCATTAACCGAAATGATCCAGTCTGCGTGCGCAGTTACGCAGAAGAGCGCCTGGTGTCGCGGCTCATCATCACAGTCACAGAGCTGGGCAGATGCCAACATTTAGAAAATCAGGCAAATGCCTTTTCAGTTTAACTGAAAATCAGTGAGCGCGCACATGGCACTGCTGGCCATGTTGGAAAGCAGGCTGCGTAGCTCTTTAACAAGCCGGCAAATAAAAACTTTCACTTTCCATTAACGGCACATTTAAAGCGTCTTTAGTCTCTGCAGAGCACACGTAGACTTCACACTGTAACATCTAAGTGAGATGATCCAGTGTTTCCCATACGTTCATTTATTTGTGGCGGCCAAAATATCAAGGCTGACCGCCACAGATTGATTTGCGATTTTTTTTACTAAGCCTATTTAAAATCATAGGGATTGCAGAGCGCCGGAGCACAGCACTTCCTCTCGCTCGTTTCTCTCTCGCTCACCGTAACTATCTCTCTCTCCCTCCTGGAGCTCTGCTGCACAAATCTGTCCAACACAATGCTGTCAGTGTCGGAGACCGAGCTTAAAAAGTTATTAGCCAGCATGCAAGGAGCCGAGCTAATAAGGAGAGCTGAGTTAATGTTAGAATGCAGCTGGATTTTCGAGGATAGCAGCTGTATATAGCTGGCAGCTGGCAGTCAATGTCGATGCACTCACCGCCCCCCCACAGTTACAGTCGTTCTGTGGGAAACACTGGATGATCACTGGATTGATTCTGATATATTAACAGTATGCTGTTGTTGAAAAGAGCATCGCTTTATTTTGGTGGATTTGACCCTGTTTTTTTTCACATCAGTTATTTGTTTTATAGCGATGTCGACGGTGAGTCCATAAACAGGATGTCGCCGGCTTTCACTCATCAACCACCAGCTGTTATTTATTCAGGAAACAATCATTTTTGCGACGCAGAGAGAGAGAGAGAAAATGGGTGGATAAAAAAAGTCCTGTTGTGTTTTACGCATGACGCATAGCTTCCTCTGTCTGCAGGTTTAACTGCTTCAACAACGAGCTGCTCCTTGTTTCTGCCACAATATCTATCTGTGTTGTAAAGATTATTTAGATGCTTTAGAAATAATCAGATTGTATTGGCTACCTGTGCTACTGCAAAGCAAGTGGTTTGGTTGGATAAATGTTCATAATAAAAGATACAATAGTGGCTGGGCAGCAAGCTGATGTTTTAAAGGGATCTTAGCAACACCTTCATGGAGATTTAAAAAGGAAAATAATTGTATAGCTAAAGATAATCAACCAGCAAAGCAAATTGCATTCCCTAAAAATAACCACGTGGCAGCTGTTTATAACCTGATGAAGATGGGCCCGACAAATGCTTTGACTGGAGAGGGCTGACCAGGGACAAACTCCTGGGCCACTTTTTTTAAAAATGTGTCCTGAGGTGTGTGTCTCTGCTACATTTCCACAAACAATTGAAAAGTAGTCAATTGTCACACAGAGACGAGCATCCTGCAGGATTTTAAAAGGAAGAGGTCAGAGGAGTAGAACAAACTGAGGAGGACTAGCTTATAAGTTGGATGGATAGCAACTAGACATACTGTATATACTAAAACTCACATAGTAAAATATTTTGTTAGACCAACGGCATGTCATCAGAGTTTGCATTGAAGTGTTCACAAACATTTGTTGCAGGGAGTGTCAGGGCCAAGTGAGACAAGGAAATATCACAGACAGCTTACATCAAGTGTAACATTAGGATAACTAAATACATTTGTGATGTGGCTACATTAACTAGCAGCTGTTCCATGGTTTTTATGGTATGTAGTCGGTTTTGTTCTCCCTGACCCTCTCCCTTCGAGTTTTTCTCCATCTTCTGTCACTGCAAAGAGCCTGTTTCAGCCACACTAATAAGTACATTCTGTTTTCAAAAGTCAATAGAAATGTGCATTTAAGTGCTTTATTTGAAAAAAAAAATCGTGGGGCCATGCCCGCAAACACCCCTAGCATTTCAGCGGCCCCCCCAGGTTCAAATTCGCTCCTACGCCCCTGGTCACCTGTGTTGGTGTTTCTGTCTTGTCTTTGTCGGATCGTTGTTCTTGTGCTTTGTGCCTTCTATTACACACCGTTTGTGGACACCCTGTGTTCTCTGCCTTCCCTGTTCTGTCGTATTTTGGATTTTCGTTTTGGACTCTTGGTTTAGTATTTTCTCCTGTTTCTGTTTGATTTTGGATTACCCTTTTTGGACTTTGTTATTCAGCCACTCCACCAGTAAGTGTGCTCGCTTTTTTGTTGCCTTTGCCTTTTTGTTGATTAAATTATTGAACTGCACCAGTCGGCCTTCTGTGTCCTGCGTTTGGGTCCTCAATCTGCTCTGCCCTGCACCACATACAAAAACCCTGACACACGATTAATTTTACTGTTTTTTTCAAGACTGTTTTGCAAGTTATTTGTTTAAAAGAGAAAAATAATACTACTTTACTAATCATACATGACATGAATTTTGACAACAGGGAATAACGTTACAGGACCGAGCTGGTTTTCTTGCCGGGTTTGAATCTAAGCACCCCGGGGCTGACTCAGTTAATAAAGGACAGCGAACAGCACAGCTAACCAAACTAACTAGCTACAGACACAGTTAGCGGTTTAGCAAAAAGTAAATAAAGCCTATCTGTCCGTCAAATTATGTAAATCACCTCGGTAATATATTCCCTGTTGGTATCTGTGTTCAGTCCCGTTCATGCCGCTGTATCCTGGCCTGAAACCTTCCAGTGCTTTACTAACAGGTGTAACGTTGAACACAATTCACTCCCCAGGTGCTCCCAGTCCGGGCTGAGTCAGCTATGACCACTAAGCTAACTGAGGTAATTATATAACAGCAGCTAGTTAGCCACAGTCAAATTCAACTTATTTTTAATATGTCCTTTTTGTGCTTCTTCCACCTTCTTCACAGCTCTCTATGACACAGTTTTGTTCCACAGTCTGTAAGACTGCACATCCCACTGGGAGCATTTCAGAATAAGATAATTTTGCCTACCTGATTTTACTGACATATTTAGATTTGGTTGATTTGGTGATGACTGTTTGCTTTGTGGTCCTACAATGGTTAAGAAGGCTACGTAGTTAAATGGTTTCTTTTTGTCTTTTTTAACTGTGTTTATTGTTGATAAACGATCGGGAGTCCGCACAGGTTGTTTTATTTTGAAAATCAACTGGATTCTCTATGCCGTTTCTGACTTCCCGCCCGGTTCATCTGCTCTGTGCTGCTTGACGCAGCTTCTCTCAGAAATAGACTGGCTGCCTTTTCTCCACAGAGCAGAGCGCAGAGACGCTTCTGGGACGCACTGCGAGGCTTCTGGTGTGAGCACAAGCACTGACCAGAAGGGCCAGACTCTGAAGCCGCAGACGGGCTCAGTGGACTTTCAGAGTGAGTCAAACATCATGTAGCAGGTAGCAGGTGTGCTGAGAGTCTAGCTCCACCCTGAGTAACGTGTAACTGCCCAACACTGTGTGAATACATCAGATTTTACTACATCGCAAATGGTAGGCCTTCTTTGCAATGAAGCCCAACAACCACACACACACACACACACACACACAAAACAACACAGTTTGTCACTTAGTTGAGTTGTATTTCAAATCATGACATCTTCACAATGAATCAATGCAGTCCAACTTACCCGACACTCTCAGTGTGAAGGGATCACTCCACTCTGTTGAATACAATTTCTTTTTGTGTTTACCCTTACACCAGTAGGTTCCACCACTGTAAACAGTACGGCTGATAACTCCGTCATTGTCTTTGGTAAATCTGTCTGAATGGGGTGTTGACCACTCGTACTCCCACTCAGTGTCTCCTCCGTCCTTGATCTCACATCTCACAGTGATCGTCTCTCCTCTGTATATCTCAGGCCAGCTGGTTAGCAGAGTCACAACAGCCTTGTTTGTGACTGTTCATGATCAAGAGGCCCCAAACACAACAATTTTAAAAAAATTAACATAAAATGAATGTTTCAGTGTTAGTCATTCTTCAGTCTTAATCATTACACCTAAACACACAATTTGTTTCTGCATTTGTTTTTCCACATCATATTGAAATATAGCTTTTTTGTTCTTTACCGACTGGATCACTGTACTCTGTGTGGTAAACTGGGTCTCCTCTTCCTCCTCTGCACCAGTAGAGTCCTCCCTGTGAGACACTGATTTGTCCATCTGAGATGAAGACAGCATCTTGTTCGGTCAGGCGTTTATAAGTTTTCTCTCCTCTGTACCAGAAGTATTTCCAACCAGATGACGGGTTCACAGAGCAGCTCAGGGTCACACTGCCCCCTGCTGGAAAATCTCTGCTGTCAGCTCTCAGTTGGGCCTTTGGTCTCTGTGCTGTTTGATTTTAAACAAAGATATGAAAAAAGGAAATTAATTACTGTCTCTCTGATTTTGTCCAATTTAAAGAGTGCAGCCCTTAAAGGTAAGGGCAGTTAAGTAAGAAATACTCGAATTAAGAGATGTGTTGCTGAAGTCTTCGGACTCTTTTGCATCCTGTTTTGCAGAAGGCTAGAAACTCTGTGAATTTACAGAAGCCTGGATGATCGATTTTCGCCTCAAAATGCAAATAAGAAATCATGGACAATCAGATTATTTTGTCACCCTGTGCATGTCAGATACCTCCGTGTGCTAGGAGGCTCAGCTAGCATCTCAAACCGACCACACCAAACACACATCAAACACCAAGCATCTACACAAACTGATATCACAACATAAATCGCTCTGTAATCACTGTACATGGCTGCACAAGTTGCCTTCCACATCTCTCTCCTCTCATCCCACACCGCAGTCCGACCTCTCTAAAGAAAGCTGAGCTTCAGCTCTGTTCAGTTGTGTAACTCAAATCACTCAACTCACAAAACTCACACAGTTATTAGGCGACTAATAAAAACAACAAACACACCAATATACATTTACAGTTACAACTGCTGACTTAACTTTGTTGTTTTAGTTGTATTCAGTCCAAAAACAGCAGTTTTTCTGTGTCAATAGAGACCTTCTTCACCATCTTGGTGATCAATGAGCTCTTTAGGTTTCGTTTCTCTCGTCAGATTGGAGGAGAGAAGAAGAGTTGCTTTGGGGGAGCCGGTCTTTATTGGCCTCTACTGGCCCATAGAAGCTACACAGATATGCAGTATAACAATCGATTTGTCTGCTCAACACGAAGAGAAAGAGCCCACTTAGCCCTGCAGGATGTTCAACACGTGCACCTGTAAAGCACAGGAGTACTTTTGGTCACAGGAATGTCGTTCAATATTCACTGTTTTTAATCAATATTTCAATGTTTTGGGAGCTTTTTGTTATTTGGGACATGGTTGTATGGAGAGAAATAGTGTTTTGAAGAAAACTCCCAATAAAAGTGAACATATAAACAGTAAATATGCCCAAAACATGGACATTCGCCTGGTATATTTTTTGAAAAATTGTGTAATAACTGTTGCATATTAGTTTATTTTCATCAAATTTACAGTTACAGCTGTATTCTAGGTGTATTAGAAGATATTCAGTTGCATTATAATCAGTTGGATGATGGTTTTGATGGTTTATTGCATAAAACATGTAGCTTTTTATCAGGCGAGGATGAAAATATCATATTTTCCTTTATTGCATCTCCATTTACTCTTTAATAGAATAGGTTCATTTACAGTTGATCCACTTTCCTTCTGACCTGTCAAAAGAGGCCAGGATTAAACATCTCGGCCTAATGGTTGAGGAGTTATTACTGATTTATTTTGGGTTTGTTATTTTAGGTGTTTTTCCTGGAAATAGTTGGCAGTTATCTTAATAAAACAAAATAAATATATAAAAAAGCAATTACATGATAATATTATGCTGCACTACTGAATGCTACGTTTGTGCCCTTAGATAAATCCTATATTTAAGTGTTGAAGAGTCAAGTTGAACACTTTCACTGTGTTTTTTCTGGAAGACAACTGTATCAAACATCCTCTCTACTGATCTGTTATCTGGACCCAATGATCCTTTGCAGGGTCACAGGGAGCTGGAGTCTGTCCCAGCTCACATTGTGTGACAGCAGAGGTAAACCTGGACAGACTGTCAGTCAACACAGACAATCATTCACACTAACACCTACAGGCAACGTAGACTCGCCAATCAGAATATTAATCTGAACTAACATAACCTGTGAGTTAACTCAACCAGTTGCCCAAAGGTTAGGTTCACACCCAGAACCTTCTTGCTGTGGTGAACAGTGTTAAACTGCACCATCGTTCCACCTCTAAGTTACTTGATATTCGTTGTTCATTCCTGTACATTTCCCTGTGAATGATTATATTTTAAAAGCTGCAGTACTCTGATTACTGGCTCCTTTTCACTTATTTTGTTCCTACATTAAAAAACAAACATCATTAGTTACTGTGTGACCTGAAGAGAGCGACATAGTTGTTGAAGAAATAAGAGTTTTCTGTCGCGTTATTTAGATTTTACATTTTCATTACAGATGACAGACGGTCCAACTTACACAATACTGTCAATCTGATGACATCACTCCACTCTGTTGAGGAATATGAGTCTCTTCTACCCATACAGCTGTAGTTTCCACTGTGGGACTCAGTAGCGTTGCTGATCCTGTATTCTTTGTGTCGTGGAGGTGTTTCTGAGCTGATTGTCCTCCATTCATACTCCCACTCTGTGTCTCCACCACCCTGGATCTCACATCTGAGAGTGATCGTCTCTCCTCTGAATATCTGAGGCCACTTGGGTTGCAGGATCACCTTGCAGGAGACCTTATTGGAAACTGTTCATATAAAAAAATATCCAGTTAGGATTCAGATAGAAATATAAAATCAACTGAAAAACATAATGGCATGTAGGGCTATTTCTATTGGTAGTCATCTTTCTTTTAGCGACAATTTTAAATTTGTAACTTTACATAAATATTACAAATTTCTTTTATTACAAAATCTTACAAATTTCCATTTCTGTAAAACAGCTCCATGCTCACCTGTTCTGTTTGTTACATGTAACAGGTATGAGAATAATATTGCTTTTGCAGAATAAATAGAGGATGGGTTAAATGTTACTCTAGTCCTGTATTTGGCTTTCACAAAGAAACATCAGATGGTTTGTTGTCAAAGGCCACCTACAATTTATATGAATCTCTTGATGAACAGCTAAACTTCATTCATTTTCTTCTTATTTTCCTTCTCTGATGATGTTTTTTGATAGTTAAAAACTGTCAAAGCCGTTTTTGACAGGTTAAGGTTTCAGAACTTAAAAATAAGATTGCCTTTATATTTAAATTCATACATCACATAAACTCAGTGTCAAACATGATGATCTCATCAACACGGCTCATAAATAAATCTTATTGCTGCAGCTAAACTTGGTGGTAGTGACAACAACTTTACAGAACTGCTGGATCCAGTTAGAGCGACTTTATTACTCATACATACATACAGGGCACACTGGCTCCCTGAACGATTTGATGAGGATGAAAATGATGTGAATCTTATGTTATCTCCTTCACAGTAACGACATCTCACTCCGACTGAACGTCTCCAACAGAGTTCAGAGACAAAGGAGCATTGAAGCTGTTCTGAAGGTTTGTCCCAAAACCTCACTGAGACACTTTAGGTTGATTTATCATCTGTGACCATCTGTATGTGAAGCGTTCAACAATTTATGACTTCAGCAGAAGTAACACCAAAAAACACAGTGTGGCAGCCAGCACACCATGTCACTACCCAAAATGAGGGAGAGGATTTGAACAGCAGGCGACCCTTAACTGTCTCCAGAGTAATTATATAAACTCATTATTATTGAAATCTTTGTTCAGACTGTTGTAACTGATTGTATCACCTGTTGGTCCTGTTCCCACAGAGTCCTCAGCGCTCCTGTCTTGATCATCATCCTGTCCTGTTAAGATGTGTGAAAAGAAAATGCATAAATGCATATTTATGTAGGGAGACCTTATGTGCACTCATGGACAGTAATACATCGGGTAAAATGATACATGGAAATACAAGAACAACAGGAGAATGTGATTAAGAGTGAGTAAATATATTTTTAAAAAACAGACAAAAAAGACAATAGGTCACCTTCAGCGTGTCCGTAGAGGAGTGTATCCAGCACTAAAATAAAGATTAAACTTCATCAGACAAAAAGCAAAGACATTTAAATCCAGCTGGAGTTTCATCAGAGGCAACTATTGATTATCAATCAACAGGATCACACATTTCTGTGATGATATTCTGTTAGTTGGTACAAAGGTAAGTTAAATTCAAAGGCTTTATACAATATATAACAATAACAATACCTTAGACCACATACTGAACATGCATTGTGCAAAACATTAGTGCAAAAAGAACTAGTGCAGTAGTGTATTTAACAGTCCTGCACTCTGAACCAAGTCAAATCAGAAACCAAGATCATGTCTACTAAACTACCATGTTGATAAAAACATGAGTCTGCCTCTGAAAGTCTCAACATTGTAAAGTCAGTGATGTACTCACAGAATAACCCCAGCACACAGAGCAAAGTGTGCCCCATCTTCACATCCAGCACGGACACTGTTGCTCTGCTGCTGACAAATGTTTCTACTTTGCATTAATAAAGATGCAGCAGGAACAGAGAACAGAGAAGTTACATTACATATAAATATGAGAGCACATTTTTTCTTTACCTTCTAATTCTGAGTCCAGCCTGTCTGTTCTTCCTTCCCTTTTACACAAAACTCAGACAACTGTAGCACATTGAAATGTTTACACTTCCTGTCTGTCTTTAGTGCAAATTTGTTCCTGGTCCTTAATAAATGTTAAAGTAAAAAATGGCATAAACAATAAGTAATTATTTCACAGCCATGAAACACATGAAACACACTTCCTGCCTTTGCACCTCATAGGAGCAGCAAAAACTAACAATGGAGCAGACAAAAGAGTTTGTATATCTGTAATTATTGTTGTCATATGAATCTGTTTAAGAATGACTCTGCATGTCTTGAAAATTAATCCAATCACATTCACAAGTTACATTTTAATAGAATAGAAACAGAGGTTATAGAAATATACATTTTGTAATTGTATCAGTTTGTTTTAATATATATATTCAATATTTAATTTCAGTAAATGTCCACAGTAGCAGCGGCCGATATCTGAGGTGTTTACGTTACCAGGGTAACACACGGCGGAACTGACGTGTGCTTTGATGTTGTTGCAGAGTGTTCCGAATGGAAGGATTCAGAAGTTCCCTGAGCAGGGAGTCTGTTTATGTACACTGTGGATCAGAACGCAGCCTCTGTCTGTAAGTTTCAGGGGTTTTCCATCTTATTGCTTCCTTTCTACTGTTTCATACTTGGAAATAATTTTTGGTCATTAACTTCCAGATTGTGTTTTCAACCAACACCACCAGAGAAAGCTATGTATAAAAAACAGCTGCTACTAGAACAACAGAAGATGGAAGAGAGGGCAGAGCTTTGTCTCTCTTCACACTCACTTCTGTTCATGAGACTATTTCTGTTTTGAGCTCAGTCACTTTCTGTGGTTGAGAGCAAGCCTGAAACCACACTGACAAGTGTCTCTGCTGAGGTGATGTGAAACTTATATCAACAATACTGCAGTTTTACTTTGTGATTTAAAGGAGAGGTATGCACTAATAATTTAATTAATGTCTTTTTCTCACTTTCAGTGAAAATCTCCTCAAAGTCTGCTAGCTGTCTGTTCTGTGTGTGCTGAAAAAAAATCCAGTTTGTACTCAGCCCTGGCTCTGTAAATGGTAAACAACTCCAGCATCTGATGCTGTGAAGCTAACCTCCTCATGAGGAGGTCAACAAGTTCTGAGTTTACCATCTCAGGCTCAATCAGCTCAGAGCTCAGAGTTTGTTAAGCCTGCTTTCTGAAACAGGGCCCTGGTGTGCTGCTCTGAGAAAAGTCTCCTCCTCTCTGCATGTTAACTTTGCAGTAACAACTGTAGCAACAGTTTGCAAACCAACAACCTAGCTAATGTTAGTGGCATTACCTGCTGTATCGTTGTGGTATTGGATTTTCAGTTAAAATCAGAAGTTGTTCCCTCCTCTTGTCTCCAGCCCTGCTCAAATCCTGTTACACTATACAGTAATAATGTATTTTTTATTAGTGCATGTGTGTGCGTCCACAGTGCCTACATTTTAACGGTGTGTTCTCTCAAAATGCATTGAGAAAAAAAGCCTTGATGCCTGTGCATTACTCTGTGCCAAGGTCTGTTTTATCAACGCATGTAACAGAAACACCTCAATACTGTCATCAATGTCTTTCCTGATCTGTGACCTGATGCACCACTCATTATGGATGTAAAACAAGATCACAACAGATGACTTAATCACTGAACCACAGATTTGCATGTAGTGCTACAGAGTTAAAGTCGACATGCCCTCCCTCCTCACTAGACTCTGTGCTTCTGAAAACTGACTTACAGATACAAGTGCAACAGAGGCTCAGAGGGGCCAGGACTTTAGCTTCCTAATAAAAATATCAGTGTGCTGTGAGTCTTTTTTGTGAAGAATAGTACATCAGAAAATAGAGCTGGTATTTATTTGACTTCAGAATAAATAAAGTTTTCAAGTTGTTTAAAATTCTCTTAAATTATTTAATCAGGCAAATTTGATGCTGACAAGGTTTTAACTAGATATTAATATAAATCAGTTATATGTTATAAACCTCGGGTATTATAGATTATATGAGATTATAATGGCTTTAACTAATGTTTTCCAACTTTTAATTTGACTATGTGTCCTGTGGGCTGAGTAAAGATGTATGTAATTTGAGATGTTTTAACCTCATGTTGCTACAAATATCAAATACATAAATCAAATCAAATGAACAAAACACTAAAAGAAACTGGTGCATTAGTTTTCTTCTATTGTGCTATAAAGATTAATTTGAAACTAGAGTCTGAGAAAAAAAAAACAAGCCAAGCCTGTGCATGTCAGCATGAGCGAAAAATAACCATCCGGTTCCTATTCGCACATAAAATGTGTTGCTCTAAGATCAAGAATAAGACATTGTCATCACCACATTCACACCATAGCTAATGTATTCATACGTAGAAAAGAAGAAATGTCATTATACTGCAGGATGTACAATAAGAATAAAAATTTAGTCGTGACACGCATAGATATTAATAGATAATGTGACTGTCAGTGTCTGCACTCACTGCATGCTGAGCAGAGACAAAGCAGAGAAAAGCCTGGACACTTTCTGCAGGTTTTTGCCCACAAATCAACCACAATGGAAGTTATGATGATAACTAAGGTTTGTTATTGCACGTTTATTCCCATATTTTGGTATTAACTATCATATTTTGTTATTTTCTTTGTAGACCTCACATACTCACCCTCACAGACCTCAGGGCCCATAGGTATCAGCATGTATATTTCTGTGCAGCTTCTACAGATAAAGCTGCTATAAATAAAAGTCACTGACCTGAAGATCCTCTCTTCTGCCCCGATTCTTAGTCTGGAATCATTTCCACATCTGCCACGTAAACCAGTGAAATACCCAAAGGCCCCAGCCTGTCTTATAGAGCCATTTAAACACAATATCAGTAACAGAAAGCTTTGAATACAACAAAGACTGATGGTGACATGAGGAAGTGGGTGGTCAATATTACTCAATCTGAAGACAACAGGCAAAGACAGAAGGTTGAGTTTGTGAAAAGTGACAAAAGCTGCTGCTCTGTTTTGCTCTGTTTCTCCTAATTTTTAGTATTACAGGTCCAAGGGGAAGTGGCTCAAGTGACAAAAAGGTCCTGGTTCTATGGATCTTGTCACACCGTCCCATTGGCTGTATGGGCAGTAACTGAATCTGTGTTGCGTTCACGCACAATAAATCATATTCGTTTCATGAACACAATTTAGAAACATTGTAAAACAGCTATAAGCGATTCCCCCTATAAACCCGATTATTGGCCTTCTGAACCCTACAACAATATTTACAAAGTTATTTTGTATTAATGCCATGTTTCTTATTTTTTAGGCTTTGTCAGGGTCTTATAAACATAATGAGAGTGAAAGTGTTGTGCGATCACATCAATCACTCATTAGTGTGGACGGTGTGTAGGATGTGAACAGTCATTTGTGTTTGTTGGACTGCATCACTACCAGGACCTGAACCCCAGGACCGAATAAAACAGGATAACATTTTAGCAGTGAAAAAAAATATTAAGAGTTGAAAAAGTTCAAAAAGTTATCAGGTAGGCTTTGGTACACTTAAAAATTAGATTGTTTTGTTGGTATCAAATAGAATAGTTTGGCAGCCCCTTGTGGTCATTTAAGGAAAAGGCTTCTATTTTATCTGCACGGTGACTGACTCACAGGTGCATCTCAAAAAAGTTGAATATCCTGAAAAAGTTAATTATTCCCTGTAATTTAAGTAAAAAAGTGAAACTTTCATATATTCTGGATTCATTACACATAAAGTGAAATATTTCTTTTTGTATTAATCTTGATGATTACTCAAATTATTAGAGTATTAGAAGAATGTATAATACAAAAATCTAGTCCTACTGAAAAGTTGAAATCTACTGAAAAAGGTTAATTTATGTGCTCAGCATGAGGTCGGGGCTCCTTCTGCATGAATTACTGCATCAAGGCGGCGTGGCATGGAGGCCATCAGCCTGTGGCACTGCTGAGGTGTTTTGAAGCCCAGGTTGCTTTGCGGCCTTCAGCTCGTCTGTGTTGTTGGTCTGGTGTCTCTCGCTTTCCTCTTGACAATACTCCATAGATCCTCTAAGAGGTCCAGGTCAGACCAGTTGGCCGGCCCATCAAGCACAGTAACACCATGGTCAGCAGACCAGCTCTAGTGGTTTTGGCCCTGTGGGCAGCTGCCAAGTCCTGTTGGAAAAAGAAATCAGCACCTCCATCAATCCTGTGAGCAGATGGAAGCATGAAGTGCTCTAAAGTCTCCTGGTAGACGCTGCATTGACTCTGGACTTGATCAGACTCAGAGGACCAACACCAGCAGATGACATGGCAACACAAATCATCACTGACTGTGGAAACTTCACACTGGACTTGAAGCAGCTTAAATTATGTGCCTCTCCACTCGTCCTCCAGACTCTGGGACCTGGATTTCCAAATTAAATGCAAAACTTACTTTCATCTGAAAAGAGGACTTTGGACCACTGAGCAAAGGTCCAGTTCTTTTCCTCCTTAGCCCAGGTAAGACGCTTCTGACGTTGTCTCTGGTTCAGGAGTGGCTTGACACTAGAAATGCAACACTTGCAGCTCATTTCCTGGACCCGTCTGTGCCTGGTGGCTCCTGATGCACTGACTCCAGCCTCAGCCTTCCTTGTGAAGCTCCCCCAAGTTCAGCTTTGCTTGACAATCCTTTCTTGGCTGCAGTCATCCCTGATGTTTGTGCAGCTTTTCCTACCACACGTTAAAATCCAGTCAACTTTCCATGAATATACCTTCATCCAGCACTCTGCCCTTTCAGCAGTGACCTTCTGTGGCTGACCCTCCTGTCAATAAATGTCTTCTGGAAAACTGTCAAGTCAGAAGTCTTGATTGTGGTTGTGTGTACTGGACCAGACTGAGAGATTAAAGGCTTTTCTCAGGTCGACTTTCCTTTATTTTACATTCTTTAATCTCATGTTGTAATATTTTGAGATGTAGATTTTTGATTTCCATCAGCTGTAATCATCAATATTAAAACCAATAACTGATCTGAAATATTTCACTCTGTATTTAAAAAGCAGTAGGCTACTTGTGTTGTGTTGGTTTCTCTTACAGTAGTTTGGCGCCTCCTTGTGGTCATTGATGGAAAAAGCTCCCACTTTAACTGCACAGTAACCTGCTGGACTGAATTACATAAATTTGATTCTTCTATTTTTATTGAGTGAGTAAAGGTCTGAATACAATAAATCAAAATATGTTACATAAGTGTAATTTCTTCAAAAAATTTAATTTCATGATCTGACCCTGTTTGAGTTCCTCATCCATCAGTACCAGACACTACCTATTAATACACAAACGAACAGGAAATGTTCCTATTAATAGTGTGTTTTTATCACTTTTACTCATCATATCATACCTGGTCTGTCCCGAGGGTCCACCCCCTCTACATTGGTTTAGATGAATAAATCATTATGTGTTTTAATAAACTGAATTCAGTGTTTATTTTGTTCCTAATCTCCACATCCTATGAGACGATGCATTTTGTTTCAGGGATTTAACATTGGTATGATCTGAAATTATAATATTAATTTTACTATTAACCTGTCCAGGACTATTTGATATATAATTATTGTATTTGACTATTTTAATGGTGTGAAACAACTATTGTATTGGGGTGTAAAGTTCTCCATATATCCTGCAGGTTTATTGGTGGATTTATTTTCCTGTTTTTAGTTGAGCTTTCATGAGAGCAGAATATGTTGTTCAGGTCTCCCCCTAATATGATCACTCCTGTTGGTGAACGGTCTAACACACACAAGGACAAATAAATAAAAGGGATACCAACAGAGAAATAAGAGTATAAATGTTTTTTAAATGGTGTTACATTGTTTATCTTAAAAGCAAAACGAGAGTGACAGAGAGACCCCGTCTGTGATTGATTTGATTGTCCACCTTCCAATAGGATTTTCTTCTCTCTCCGGCTCGTTCAGGACTCAAATTGGTTTGATGTGTTTTCAAGCTTATTAATAAAGTCAGTAGAGAGCTGTAGTTTCTTCAAGAGCCTTGAGTTTCCTGAGAGTCTAATTACAGAGTTCAACTGTGTGTTGACGAGTTAAGTTTTAGCAGTTTGTTCAGTTTTGATTGTAAACCCTCGAATCCTCCCCCTGAAGTTTGCACTTCTGTTTGTTGCCTCGTTAAGCATCGACTGTGCTGGTTACTAGGGGTGTAAATCACAAGTTCTGTCACGATATGATATTGATTCTTTGGGCAACAATACGATATTTGCCGATGTCACAAAGCCACGATACGATTTCGATTCGATTCAGGGGCCTGCGATCGATATTAGACAATATCATATGGCCATTAAACACATTCAGTTAGATTTATTCCAATTCACAACAAATAAAACTAAAATATGATTTGACAAATTTATTATGAAGCTCTTCCAAACATTTAAGAGAAAAACAATCTCTTTCTAATAAAAGAAAATAGATGACCTGTTGTTCACTATAGGGCCACATTTCTCATGTTTCAGTGCAAATGTTTGTTTTTAAATAAGTTAACTAACTTTAAAGCGCCTTTATGACGTCTCAATTATGAACATAACCGTTTACTTGTGCTTTAGTACCTTGAATTTACAAGGTTACATCTGTGTGCTCACTCAGAGGTTTAGAGATAATGAGCTTTAATATGTCCCCATCTTATAAGAGAAAACTGAAATAACTTTAACTTCACATTAGTCATCTGTAGTTTGAGGACGACTTGGATCACAGCTTACTATGGATACATATACAACAGTCAAGTATGTCCATCAGTGTTCTTCTTTGAGCGTTTTCTCTTCAAAAAAATACAACTGATCGACATGTTCAGGAGACAAAACACTGCGTTCTGAACGGACAATGTCACCTGCAGAGCTAAACACTACGCTCAGAAGGTCACTAGTACCAGGAATGCAAAGGTCTGTTTTGGCGAGGTTTGCCAGGAGAGGAAGCTCAGTCTGCTGAACTTTCCACCACTCTAACACATCACCTCCCAGGATCAAAGATGCAGCGTCTTTATACTTAGCAGCTTCAGCGCGGGCTAGCTCTCTGGAGGTCTGGACTGTCTGGCTCGGGTCCACAGTGCAGAAGGTGTCACCAAAGAGATCTTCAAGTGCCTTTGACTTCTTGGAAGCAGGAACATTTTCTAAAAATGACACAGGACACAAGACTTAATGATTTCAGAAGACAAAATACAACAAAACATTTGTTAGGTATCATTAATTAACCATTTCACTTCTTTATAGAATTGAGTCAATAACAGTTTCCACAAAGAGGAAAAATATTGTACACACACCTTGTCCAGTGGCTTGAACCTGAGACACCAACTCAGATTGATCAGCAGAAGTTTGGTCACCAGATGAGTGAAGAGGTGTTTTCTTAACATGTGTCACTGTGTCACTCTGTAAATGATTTAAACAAAAATAAACATACACAAAAGCAAATGGAGAAAAACAAAAAAACAAGCAATGAAAATTTTATTCATGAATCGTTTTTGCATTTCTAAAACATTACTACAAATAGACAAAATAAAATATGATGTTACTTTCTGGTCCCGCAGCTCTGCAGCCTCACGTATGAGACACTGGAAGGTTGCACCTCTCTCCTCCTCACTTATGAACGGCAGCTTCTTGAACCTTGGATCTAAGGCAGATGCTCCATGCAGGACTTGCTGCACGTCCACATATCGCTGTTCAAGCTCCCTGGCCATAGTCTGCTTTATCTCTGTTACTAAAGTGGAGTCTTCCTCTCAGATACTGAAGTGCTCCAACAATTTAGCTTTAAGTGGTGCAATGACAGACACAGTGGGCTGATGCTCCTCACACATGATGATGGTGGCACTTTTCACTGGTCCCAGTAGCTTCACCAAGTCTTCAGCTGTACTGATGTCCCTTTCGTTGAGTGTTTGCATGTCATTTGCACCTTTCCTTAGTTTTGTGTCCAGGAGTGAAGCACACGCTGCAGCTTGTTGCTCCACAAACCCTCTAACATGTCAAACCAGCTGTTCCAGCGTGAGCTTACGTCTTGTTTTAGCTTGTGTTCTGGAAATCCAAGCAACTTCTGCTTCTCTTTCAAAACTGCAGCTGCAACCACGCTCGGTGGAAAAAATGTCACGATGCGTCTCACTTTGCCCAAAAGACGCGCTGCACCAACACATTTCAGGCCCTTCTGTGTGGCCAAGTTTACAGTGTGTCCGAAGCTTTTGATGTGCGCTGACAGACTCGCCTCTGCTCCGTTCACGGACACGTTGCTGGCCTTATCCGGTACAAGCGCGGGTTTTTTGCCGCCTATATTCCCCTCCTCACATGCTTCTTTCAAACTGTCCCAAGATTTGCTCCTGTGTGTGAGTCGTTCAACATGCGTGTCTGCAGAACATAGTTCTTCATCTGCCAGTCGGTGTCAACATGATGACAGGTCACAGTTACAAACGCTTCTGCTGTACATGATGTCCATCCATCTGCAGTAACAGCGACTCTTCCTGCGTTCATTAAGTCACATTTAACTTCATCTTTAGCTTGATTGTACAGACCTGGTTTGCACGTTTGACTGAAGTCTCGACGGAATCGCATATCTTGGCTCCAGAGTTTGCAGTAGCTCACGAAAACCGTCGCTCTCCGCAACACTGTAGGGCCTCATGTCTTTGCTAATGAAATAAGAAATGGCAGCTGTTATACTCATCGCTCTTTTGGAGTTGGGGTTCAGTTTTTGCGGGGAAAAACTGGTCAGAGCTGGTGAGCAGGCATCAAACTCGTTAACGCTGGCGCTAGCATGGGGGTCAACGCCGTGTTTCTCCTTTAGCTGCCAAGTTCGTCGTGTTTCCTGAGTGTTTTATCTCGTAATGGCGTTGTTCGCAGATGGCATGTGCTTTGTCTGTTGACCCAACTTTAATCCGAAATCCAAAATATTTCCATACCGCTGATTTATTCCGGAGAGGGGAGTAAATTTCCTCCTTTTCTTGGCTACCTGCCATGAGCCTGGCGCCGCGCAACCGGAAATAAAGACGCAGGGCTGTTACAGGGATTTCAAAATAAAGGCGTATCTTATAAATGATGATATGTAGCAATGTTTTCATTTTAAATCGACTATATTGGATTGTTGATTATTTAATCGATCCATATAGATGGATTGTTACACCCCTACTGGTTACACATGTTAGTTATTGGCAGATAATTTCACCTGTTGGACTTATTGTCCTTCTCACTTCAGGCCGAGGTGAAACAATTTGATAAATAAACTTTTAAATGAGTTTTAAAAACATTGATCACCACCAGGAGCTCTCTGCCCTTCTGACATCTCAGGCTCTCCACTCCTAAATAAATGTGATTTTTCAGATGTCATGAATTTTTTGATTTTCAACCTGAATCCTTTTATCCTGATGTAGGAACATGAAAGTCCTGCTGTGCTCTGTGCCTGGACTCCCTGTTGCCTGTCTCTGCTGTCCATCCCATGATGTGTAATATATCAGCATCACAGTTAAACCGAGTGGTGTCTCATCATGAAGAAACTTTTGTTGTCTCTGAGATTTTTGCCTTCATCCTGATACAATTTAGAAGTTAAATTAATGGACTCCAACATCAACGTGTGTTTTCAGAGCAAATGTCTCAGTTTCTCTGAGTAATCCAGATCAGATCAGATCAGTGAAAAGTTTAGACTGCAACAATTTTTTACTTTAGAAATAGTCCCTTAAAACCAACGTCATATCCACTTTAGTGTCAGAAGAGAGCTACTACCCTGTTTGTCAAAACAATTAAAAGCACAACAGACAGTTTACAGCTGGAAAAAAAGTTTACTGATACATAAAATTACCAAAAAACATTATAAAATTAGAATAAAATACATACGATGCATATCAAAATAATTTTAAAGAGACAGAGAAAACTTGTGATTGTAATGTTATATCTTGTTTGATAGCAGATAACTTTTACAATATTAAACTACTTGCTGACGTCCATCCTGGATCTTTCTCATCCAACAGTGAAGATGATGCTGACTTTAAAGCTGCACTATCACCTGTGTGCTAAAGCTCAAATATACTTTAGCAAACTGTTACCTGCTGCTGCTTTTTGGAACAGCTTGAATTCAAAGCTTCCAACATAAACACAAAAAATAACTGTAAAATGAAAAATAATAATAATGCAGTCGATAAATACTAAATGGGAATACTGCTGAGCGACTTGTGCTTTGTGCTAAAAGAGAGAAATTTAATCTATGATTCCATTATTTTATATAATCTGCTAATAAATGAATGAATAAAACATTTGACAAAAATTATTCAGTTTGAGCCATGTCTGTCTGTGAGATGCAAATGTGATTGAAACAAATCACACAAACATACAATAACATTCACATCCTGAAACAGACAAAGTTAAACTGTGTGATGATCAGACACATGTTGATCCAAACTCTGAGCCTGTTGTAACTGACTGTACTCGGGGTTCCTGTCTTCACCTCAGAGTAAACTGAGCTCTCCTCTGGTTCATGTTGCTTCACTGTTAAAATAACCAGATGATGAAGGGAAAAAATAAATCAATACTTTTTTTGGCACTTCAGGTCAAACATCTCTAAACTATTTCTATTTCTTGTATGTATCTAGAGTACTCACCTTTCTTCCCAGTGTTTTTAAGTTCAGTTAAAGAATATCTTCATCCTGGGATTCATCTGCATCTGAAATATACATATTCTTTAGTTACAGAAAAGAAATCTAATCCAGTCTGACTTGTTTTCAGTAATGATTTGATTATCTAGTGCTGACTGTACAAGGCTGTTTGACTTCATTCAAGTAAATATCACTGATTAATTAATAAGTGTTTGTTATTCAGGGATTGTTTAGCGAGATACAAGGAACATATGTGTTACAGGACCTCCAGTTTGCTTTGGCACATTTGTTAAAAATGTTATAAATATTTTGGGTGTTTTTGGTAATAAACTGAAGAATTGGACACGTTGAAAACTTTGAACTGCTGGTGGTGCTAAAGGAAAAGTCAGCCAAGTCACTGAGCTCCATCCTCTGGGGAACATGAATATCTTTACAAACTTTAATGACAATCCATCCTGTAGCTGTTAAAACATTTTACTCTAAACCAACAAGGTCAACCTCATGGAGCAAAAGCCAGGGGATCACCAAAGTCACCATCTTACATACAACATACAAAACCACTAGGGCTGGTCCGAATACCATTTTTTGAGCTTCGAAGCTTCGGTAGTAATGAATATCGAATATTCGAAGCTTCGAAAAAAATCAATTTGTAGAATTTATATTTAAATTTTCGAAGCTGCACAATCTCTTTAGGCTGCCTGTCCGTTTGTGTTAAAAAGGCCATCTGTTGCTGGGAGGCTGTAGGGCATGAATATACAGTCACTGGCCAGTAGGGGGCTCACACGCTCTATTCTGCCCAGCAACACGAAAAGTGAGAGTGTGGAAACTTCACACCGCTGTTCGGTGTTAAGTCTTGGTTCGGTTGTGATTTGTGCGTTCCTACAACCGTAAGTTTCTGTTTTGTTGCTGTATTTACTTAGCCTGTTTCTTGGGCATTTTTTAAGTCATGTATAATCTGTAGCAGACAAGCGAATGAGAAGTGTTATTTGCCATCATTGCAGTAGAAAGTACGTACATACGATAGGATTACACAGTGTGTCTTTTGTCTTTAGATGTTATGCTTTAAAGATAATTATTATTATTTACATATTATTTGTATTCTGTTTATGGTTTTAGAAACCACAAATCTCCTCAATGCCAATAGATAAGACTGTATGCACCTTAAGGAGAAAGTAAAGGAAACGCCATTGCAACAAAGCCTGGTTATTGGAGCCGCTTCTGTAAAGGCAAACCCAGAGTCCTGACCCGACTCTCCACAGCGCATTTGAATTATCCACCACAACAACACATGCACTATTTTTTCAGTTTGCATTTTGATTATTTCCAGAAACCGCTCATCCAAACGGTTTGGGGCAGGTGACGGACGCCGCAGTAAAATCTCAAAGTCTCCTATATTTCGCAATAGATTGATTTAGATTGATAATAAGGGTAAAAAACGCGTAAAAGGGACAATCCATTTTGTTTCTATTCTATTTTCCACAATGCATCTTAACCCAAAATACAAGCTCAGGCACGCACTTCTGTCTGTCCAGACAAACTCCGCTGTTCTGCGCTCTTTTGAATACTCCCGTTGCAGGAACACTTTCAGTAGTCCAAGAAGTAATATATATTTATTAAGTAACTATAACGAAGTTATATGTTAAGTATTATTTCACCAGATTTTATAGTGTAAAACATATGCAGGGTGTGCAAAAAAAAAAAAAAAAAACTAATGTCGAATGTCACATTTTCAAATCGAATACCAACCCACCGAACGAATATTCGAATATTCTAGTCCAGCCCTAAAAACCACACATACAACGTTTAATCCAATAGTTGAGTTGATGTTTCAGTCTGGACTGAAGTGGTGGATCCACTGATTGACTCTGCCATGGACAGAGTCCAGCACCAGCACCCAGCTGGCTCGGTGGCTCAATAGTTAGCACATTTGTCTCCAACTTGAAGATTGTAGGATTGTAGGTTCAAACCCTGGTTGGACAAGACTCTGTACAGGTACTGCCTGTGTAAAATGATGTTATCTAGAAACAAGAATATCACTAATCCTATTTTAAGTAAATGGATCTTGTTTTAAGACTTAGTGGACATCCTGATTAATTTTAAGAAATATTGTTAAGAGCACTGGAAGCCAAATGTGCTTACTTCAAGCAAAACAAAAGCTCATATTTAAAATGTTCAACTACAGTTAGAGAGGATGAATAAAAAGGTGTTTACTGTACCATTTTCAGTGTCTTTGGAGCCTTTGATTGTTTCATAGAGACAAGCATCACCTACAGAGCAGTGGAAATCAAACCATGGTGAGATTCAGCTTGATACTAATGAATTATATTCTCTATATATATGTTCAAAATAAAATATAATATATAGCATAATATAATCCAAAGTTTAAATGCTAACCATGGAGAAGGGTGGAGTATTCATCACGCTGAGCCTCGTCCTGGTTGACCACATAAACTGTGTCAGGGCCTCGATTAGTGCTCTCAGACTGGATTGGCCTACAACAGGAATCAAATATAATTCATTAAAAAGGAACATGAAATGTTGCTGCTGTGTTCAAAATTAGAGAAGGGAGTGTTGTACCAACCTGATGGAGCAGGAATCTGTGAAAAAGACATTTGTTGTTACAGGGTTTTGTTTTGTAAGTTGTTGTACTGTTGTTTAAGTCATGAGATCAGAATAAGTGAGTTTAAACAATTAAAGCAAATAATATCTAAATCAAAACTTAATACATTTCCACAGTATCATTTCCCCGTACTTCATCTTTCAAACTAATTCAGTTATGGTAAATGTGTCTTTAAAGAGGTGGTATTATGCTTTTTGGCTTTTTCCCTCTCCTTTATTGAGTTATATATCTTTTTAATGTATTTGTACATGTAACAGGTTTGCAAAGTGAAAAAGCCCAAAGTCCAACCCAAAAGGAGTTCCCATCTCCCACAGAAAGCTCTGCTCTGAACTGCTTGAAAACAGCTCGTTTGTAGTCCAGCCCTTCACTTCCTTTACTTGTGACGTCACAATGTAAACGCGTCATAAAGTTTGCCAAGTGGCTGGCGGGTCAGGCCCTCAAACCTAACTAGTCTGAGCGGAGGCCGTTTGATTTTAGTTAACCTATAAAGTTATAACTATAATGCTGATGTTACACCTGATGTTAAAGCTACTGAGCTAAAGTTCAAATTGTTTGGCCAGTTTTTATGTAAAATTGAGTTGAAATATGGTGATTTTTGTAGTGGTTTATGGTGGGACGTGAAACAATTATGTTGTGTGGTTGTGGACTTGTAATAACTTTTACCACCTGCTTTGATTTGGATCACACTACCTTGTTTCTTACACCCGTCCTTCTCTGCTTCTGATTGGCTAGTAGTCCTTACCTGGGAACTGCGTATGTGCAACTCCAACAAAGATTTTGTACAAGTAAGATGCATCACTCTGTAGCTCAAGAGCGGAGCGTACAACACATGGGGTGAAAAGAGGAGCTGCAGCAATGTGCAGCATGAGAAAAATATGGTGTATTTTGAAAACTAAACCAAGTAAACCTGTTCTGGTACAACCCCTGATTAAGATTTTGAACCTGAAAATGAGCATAATACCACCTCTTTAAAGGAATATATACAAACATTATGTGCACACATTCATACTGTATATGCACATATGTTAAGGTGTATACTGTACCATTTTCATAGTCTTTGGATCCTTTGATTGTTTCATAGAGACAAACGTCACCTACAGAGCAGTGAAAATAAAGCCCAGGGCAGTTTAATCAATTTAATTGCGTGACACTAATTAAACATTCTAATTAGCTTTAAATGGATCCTGAAAGGTATATACATGCATCTGTATATGTAAATAAAATATAGTAATAATGTATAATATCATTTAATCCAGAGTTTAAATGCTGACCATGGAGAAGGGTGGAGTATTCATCACGCTGAGCCTCATCCTGGTTGACCACATAAACTGTGTCAGGGCCTCGATTAGTGCTCTCAGACTGGATTGGCCTACAACATGAATCAAACACAATACATATAAAAAGGAACATGAAATGTTGCTGCTGTGTTCAAAATTAGAGAAGGGAGTGTTGTACCAACCTGATGGAGCAGGAATCTGTGGAAAGACATTTGTTGTTACAGGGTTTTGTTTTGTAAGTTGTTGTACTGTTGTTTAAGTCATGAGATCAGAATAAGTGAGTTTAAACAATTAAAGCAAATAATATCTAAATCAAAACTTAATACATTTCCACACTATCATTTAATTCAATTATGTTAAATGTGTCTTTAAACAGGTGGTATTATGCTTTTTGGCTTTTTCCCTCTCCTTTATTGAGTTATATATCTTTTTGTACCTGTAACAGGTTTGCAAAGTGAAAAGCCCAAATTCCAGCCCAAAGGGAGTTCCCATCTCCCACAGAAAGCTCTGCTCTGAACCGCTTGAAAACAGCTCGTTTGTAGTCCAGCCCTTCACTTCCTTTACTTGTGACGTCACAATGCAAACGCGTCATAAAGTTTGCCAAGTGGCTGGCAGGTCAGGCACGACCTCAAACTAAGCTAGTCTGAGCGGAGGCCCTTTGGCTCGACTCGCCTTTGTTGAGGTTTCCATCTTAGAAAAGTTGCACCTGTACCTGCTTCCAGGTACGTTTTTTCGTATCACCTCACCTCCATCGAGGTTCCAAGCGAGCTGAGGGAAACTAAAATGTAATGTGAAAACACGACAGACTGCTGATTGGTCAGAGAGAATATTCACTATTCACTGCATCATCATTGCACCAGACAGAGGCAACGGGAAGCCTGCGGAGACCCGCGGGAGGAGCGTGTGAGGCCGGCCAGCCGCCCGCTCACAGAGCCCTCTGCTCCCGCCGTCAAACAGACCGCTGCAGCAACAACGGCAGAGGAAAACACAGCTGGAAGGTTTTCATACCGCTTATCTGTCTTTACATTCAGAGGAATATTCAACGCTTTTAACTTAAATCAAGGGACAACTGTGTGTGTCGCATTGAACATTACATCGGGCAGTTCTGTGGTGGCGTCGACAAGCTACGCATCTATCTGCAATGGAAAACGGAGCCGGGCCGAGTAGAGTCGAAGCTCTCGATTTACTTTATGGAAGCATTTTTCAGCAAGGCAGCACAGATTGTCAGAACACCGGCAACAGTTCAGCGTTTAGTCCTAAAAGACGATGCAACTCCGACTCTGTTTGGGGCTGGAAATTCACAATCACAACCTGTAAGTATGCTTTATCGGTTGTGAATTATATTTCAAATAAACACGCCAATGTAACTTCACAGACTGTTCAAGGGCGGAGTTGTTGTAAACGTTGGCTAACCGCTAAAGTCATAACTATAATGTTAATGTTACACCCGATGTGAAAGCTACTGAGCTAATGTTCAAATTGTTTGTCAATTTTGGTGTAAAATAGAGTTGAAATATGGTGACTTTTGTAGTGGTTAATGGTGAGATGTGGAACAATGATTTTGTGTGGTTGTGGACTGGTAATAACTTTTACCATCTGCAAGGTTACAGTCACAGTCTAAAGGCTTTGATTTGGATCACATTACCTTGTTTCTTACGACCCGCCCTTCTCTGCTTCTGATTGGCTAGTAGTCCTTACCTGGAAACTGCGTATGTGCAACTCCAACAAAGATTTTGTACAAGTAAGATGCATCACTCTGTAGCTCAAGAGCGGAGCGTAAAACACACAGGGTGAAAAGAGGAGCTGCAGCAATGTGCAGTATGAGAAAAATATGGTGTTTTTTGAAAATTAAACCATGTAAACCTGTTCTGGTACAACCACTAATTAAGTGATTTTGAACCTGAAAATGAGCATAATACCACCTCTTTAAAGGAATATATACAAACATTATGTACACACATTCATACTGTTTATGCACATATGTTAAGGTGTTTACTGTACCATTTTCAGTGTCTTTGGATCCTTTGATTGTTTCATAGAGACAAACGTCACCTACAGAGCAGTGAAAATAAAGCCCAGGGCAGATTAATCAATTTAATTGCATGACACTAATTAAACATTCTAATTACATGTAGCTTTAAATGGCTCCTGAAAGGTATATACATGCATCTGTATATGTAAATAAAATATAGTAATAATGTACAATATCATTTAATCCAGAGTTTAAATGCTGACCATGGAGAAGGGTGGAGTATTCATCACGCTGAGCCTCATCCTGGTTGACCACATAAACTGTGTCAGGGCCTGGATTAGTGCTCTCAGACTGGATTGGCCTACAACATGAATCAAATACAATTCATATAAAAAGGAACATGAAATGTTGCTGCTGTGTTCAAAATTAGAGAAGGGAGTGTTGTACCAACCTGATGGAGCAGGAATCTGTGAAAAAGACATTTGTTGTTACAGGGTTTTGTTATTCAGCTATTCAATATCATGAGATCAGAACACGTGTGTTTGAATAATTAAAGCACATAATATCTAATAAAAGAAGAAAAGGTCTCACCTTTGGACGGTCTGTAGCGATACAAAAGGAGCAGAAGAAGAATAAGAACGATTCCACAAACCAGCCCAACAATCAACGGAACAGGAACTGAAGAGCTTTCAGGCCTGGACACTGATATAATAAATAACAAAATAATAAATAAAACCTGTTAACTAATATAACACTTTTCTTGTACAAAATATACAAAGTGATTTAATAAAACTTCAGAATGTAACTGTAATTTTGGTTAATGACCAACTTCCAACACCTTAAAATTGTCACTAAATATTATTTGTTTTTGCAGTTGTTTAAATAAATACAAAAGACATTTGAAGTTCGTCCAGAGCTGAGGTTTCTGGTGTGCAACTATCCCTTTGTTTAATTGAAATTAATTGGCTTTACCAAAATTTCTGCAGAGTACTTCTGATTTTCTACCTGATTTCATAATATTTGTTTTGTAATAATCTTTAGGAAAAAACAAATCAATGACATAAATCTTGAGCTTTTTTTTCTTATTATTTTAACAGTTTTGTGTTAAAAGTTGATATTTACAAAAGCTAAAAACTTACATTGAGCTGTTATAAAAATGTGTTAAATCTACAGTAAATAGAAAAAAGGTTTTGGTTCATGTTAAATTACTCAGATACCATGAAGCAGTAATGGGCCAAACTCTTGTCAGATTGTCAGTATACCATCCTCCTCAGTGTAAATGTGCACAACATCTAATATTCAGTATGTTGAAACTCATAATATGATGTTTAAAATAATTTATACAGGTCAGAAAACATAATGAAACCATACTCTGTATAGTGATGTTGACTGCGCTGTTGAACTCTCCTGATCCAGACTCACACCAGTACACTGCATCACTCTGCTGGTTAATGTACACGCTGCATGTGGATCCAGTCATTGTGCCCCAGTAGGAGCAGTTTGATGAGTATGACGGGTAGTCGTCCTCAGTAAACCTCCTCACTCTCCACTCAGTAGAGTTTCCCTCACAGCTCAGTGAGACAGAGTCAGAGGTGAAGTGTTGCACTCTGTCAGGACTCACTGTGAGAGACGCTGATGGATGAAAATCTGAAAAACAACATGTAATAAGGAGTCAAAGCAAACACAGAGATCTTAAGATTTAAAATGCTACAATGCAAATATTCCTTTATTGCTGAGTATTAGTGCAAACATTAAAACAAGGTGCAGAGTTTTGGTGAAACTGGTTTCTACCTTGAAAACAATCTCAGTTTATTTTAAATGATAAACAACCAGGTGACTACAGCTGCTGTTGTCTGTAAAGTGGGAAACTACCAACTTTCACCTGCCATCTTTCAAAGATACAGAGGTGAGTATTTCACACTGAAACGTGCTGCATTGTCTCTCTATACACAGTCAGTGTTTTCCTCTTATTTGTCAGAGTCTAGCTGTTTTTTCAACTTGTCCATTAACCTGCTGACTTCTTTGGTTTGTCATTTCACTCTTCTGTCTGTCTGCACACCTACCTGACCGCTAACCAGGTGTCTTCTAACTACACGTCCTGCCTGTTGTGTCAGTAAAGTATAAGCAGGAAGATGAGCTTCAGTGTCCAAAGTAAAAGTACTCATTGCAACAAAGAAATAAAGTTTCAGCAAAATGTCTCTCTTTTTGGTGTTTTCATGCTATCAGATGAATTAAAAAAGGAAAACTGTGTAAAGACAGAAGGAAACAAGGAAATCCTCCCAGTCCAGTTTGTAAAATCACCCAGTAAGGTGGAAAAAAGAAAGTTTGTCTTGATGCTAGTGAGAGAGGAAAGATCACAAGGTCACCACAATCAATACATTTCTTCCGTTGGGGGAGCATGAATGTACACAGCCAATTATTTGTCAATAGAAGTGTTAGTTTTAAAGATACTGGATGTTGGTCACAGACAGAAAGTGGATGAACCGAGGTGAAGACATAACATCTTGAGAGAAGCACAGACAGAAACAAACTGACCTGCAGACCAGACAAACTTTGGTTCACTGTAATCAGTGTAATACACTGGATCTCCTCTTCCAGCTCTGCACTTATATCCTGCTGTGTGTGTCTGTCCATGAACGATGTAGGAATCCTGTTCAGTCCCGTAGCTGCTGCCAGGTAGCAGCTCATGGCTGTAGTAGTTGTCTGATACTTTGGGAACAGCCTTATACCAGAAGAACCTCCATCCTGCAGATGGATCTTTAACTCTGCAGCTCAGAGTTACTGAGGCTCCAGGACTCAGCCAGGATGGAGACACAGTGAGGACAGACTGGGGTCTATCTGTTGGAGAGGGATTTGAAGAATAAAAATGATTTGAGACTATTTTGGTTGCAGAGTCAAAACAACCCTGTTTGTCACTGTTCATGATCAAAAGGCCCAAAATAAAACAGTAGAAAAGGTTAAACATCATGAATAAATAAACAAAATGTTCTGCACATTGTATCGTAAACTCCAGTCATTTTACCAAATAGCCATTTTGTTCTTTACCGATTGGATCACTGTCCTCTGTGTAGTAAACTGGGTCTCCTCTTCCTCCTCTGCACCAGTAGAGTCCTCCCTGTGAGACACTGATTTGTCCATCTGAGATGAAGACAGCATCTTGTGTGGTCAGGGGTTCAGAGGTTTTCTCTCCTCTGTACCAGAAGTATTTCCAACCAGATGATGACGGGTTCACAGAGCAGCTCAGGGTCACACTGCCCCCTGCTGGAAAGACTCTCAGTTGGGCCTTTGGTCTCTGTGCTGATGTAGAACAAAGACATGAAACAAGGAAATTACTGTCTGTGCAGCCTCACAGGGAAGAAATACATTCAGTTTTAGTCCAGTTTTAAACCTCTCTCTCTTTTCCTGTGTTTCTCGTGTTTATTTCTACTGAAACTATCCAGGAGAAAAATTCACCAAATTTGCAACATGAAATATTTTCCTCATTTTGACACAGCGATCAAAACAAACATCAAACGTTTGGCATTTCATCATCATGAAATGTCATATTTTATCTAATTATCTATAGCTAAGCTCTGTTAACTAAGACTGATGCTTAGGCATGAGCAGTGACATTGAGGATTTGTTATTGTAGAGATACATTTAGAGTTTATTATTTAATTCGATGTCTTTTGTGATTGTTTTTACAATAAGCACAACCTTTAATTTCACTCAGGATTTTTGGAGTTGTGTCTGGCAAGAAAAATGTTAAAGTCCATGTGCGTTATTTCAAATGTTTGACTACTGATTTATTGAATTTAGATTACATTTCATTCACAGTCAACATGAGCAAGAGGAAAGAAGATCTTTGCTAAAAATAGAGTAAGTTGAAACCTAAAACTTGAAATGATGAGAGTTAAATGTTTAAGTGTTGAAGAGTCAAGTTGAAAACTTTCACTGTGTTTTTTCTGGAAGAAAACTGTATCAAACATCCTCTCTACTGATCTGCTATCTTGACCCACTGATCCTTTGCAGGGTCACAGGGAGCTGGAGTCTGTCCCAGCTCACATTGTGTGACAGCAGAGGTAAACCTGGACAGACTGTCAGTCAACACAGACAATCATTCACACTAACACCTACAGGCAACGTAGACTCGCCAATCAGGAGATTAATCTGATCTAACATAACCTGTGAGTTAACTCAACCAGTTGCCCAAAGGTTAGGTTCACACCCAGAACCTTCTTGCTGTGGTGAACAGTGTTAAACTGCACCATCGCTCCACCTATAAGTTACTTGATATTCGTTGTTCATTCCTGAACATTTCCCTGTGAATGATTATATTTTAAAAGCTGCAGTACTCTGATTACTGGCTCCTTTTCACTTATTTTGTTCCCACATTAAAAAACAAACATCATTAGTTACTGTGTGACCTGAAGAGAGCGACACAGTTGTTGAAGAAATAAGAGTTTTCTGTTGCGTTATTTAGATTTTACATTTTCATTACAGATGACAGACGGTCCAACTTACACGATACTGTCAATCTGATGACATCACTCCACTGTGTTGAGGAATATGAGTCTCTTCTACCCTTACAGCTGTAGTCTCCACTGTGGGACTCAGTAGCTCTGCTGATCCTGTATTCATTGTCTGTTGGAGGTCCGTATAATTTGGCTGGTGTCCATTCATACATCCATTTAGTGTCTCCTCCTCCCTGGATCTCACATCTGACAGTGAACGTCTCACCACTGAAGATCTGAGGCCAGTTGGGTTGGAGAGTCACAACGGCCCTGTTGGACACTGTTAACACAAAAATACCCAGTTAGGAAACAAAAATAAAAGAGGAAAGGATACAAATGGTCAAATCTACATCAAAACATAATTGATTTATTAATTAATAACTATGGATACAACATTTTCTTACATTATGTTAAATGATGGAACCACATTGCATTCAGCAAAGAAAAAATATATAATTTCGTAAGTACGAGAAAAGAAGTTATAATTTTGAGATCTGGATCTCCTAATTATCAGGATGTTATCTGTCATCGCTGAACTACAGTGAAAGACAATGACTGAGCTCGTGGATTTAACCTGCTTTTTCCTTTTCTGTATGAGACTCTGGGAAATATTGATGTCACTTAATGTGGACGGCATTAATATTAGTATGTCAACATTGCAGTAACATCGTGTCACAGCAGATTTCAAAATAAAAGTGAGCTTCTGGTGAACATAATGTAATATTCAATATGTGGCAGAAATGAAAGATGAAATGAAATAAATAAATAATTAGACCACAAATTTTTGAAAAATGTCTGACATTTTCACTAAATTTTCTCTGAATTTAGATTGATGTTTAAAGAAATCCTCCTGTTTCCACTGACTTATTTCTTGGGCTGGGCATTAATTAATTAATTAACGCCCACAATTTTTTATCGCACATTAACGCATTTTTAAAAAATTATTATTTTGAAAGTCCGTTGCTCTCTGGCTCTGAATACACATACAGTCAAACCATGGGTCACAGGAGAGATAGGATGTTAATCAGCCTGCAAATAACCCTCCCAAACAAATGCGGAGAGGCTTCGGCAGGTTCTCTCAGGTGAACAGAAAGGCAGACAGCGCTCTATGGACAGTAACCATCAGTGGTGTAGTCTATTTTTTTCTAATGAGTATACTGTGATTTTTCCCTCCCAGCCTCATTCTCCCCCGTCCCAGCGTGACATCCCATAAGCGTCACTACCCTTAGTATGTACATGTAATAGAGAGCATGCTGAAGGACTGCTTAGGCTGTGTGTTACCAACTACGCAAAGACTTTAACATCCAATGACAGTTACAGGTGGGAAAGGGTGTCACTTTGTGTTCAGACATGGTGGGGACGTGTTTAGAGTTCAGATTAGAGTTGCGACAAAACATATGAGATTTATTATATGAGATGTGATAATCCAAAATATTGGGGTCACGAGATCAAGACTAGAAGGTATTTTAATAGTATTTTAAAAATATTCATTGATGAGTACCTGATTGGGGGGTCTGGGGGTCCTCCCCCAGAAGATTTTGAGCATTAAACATTTAATTTCCTGCATTCTGGAGACATTTTCTGCACCAATTTATGGTAGAAATGTCTAATGTTTAGTGTTAATTACTATCTAACTCAGCTACATTTAGCCTTAGATCTTAGCCTATATGAATCTGGTTTTATCATCTGGCAATGCACATTTCACAGTGCAAGTTGCAGCTATTATTAACAATAATGGAAAGCTGAGGCTTTTCAGTAGCAGTAATAACAATGAACACAGGCCTGTGTGCAGTTCTGTCACCAAAACTCATTCATTACAGAATATTAGGACTGAGGACACCAAAAGGGGTCCACATCCTCTCAAGTTCACTTATCGTCCAAAAAAACATTGTGAAACGTAAGTTATGTACCTACTTTACACTGTACACAGTTATGTACTTTGCTACTGTACACACTCAAACGCGCGCGCGCACATAGGCCTACTGATCCACCACAGTAAGGTTAGTTAACTATTTCTAGATTCAAACCAATTGACTAACTAGATGGTGTTACAGTTCCGTTACTGACAGCGTTAATGATAACACGGGCCAAAGCTGTCACTCACCAGGGCCCGTTCTTCTTACGTCGCTAACTCACTTAGCTGGATTTGATTGTTGGGGATTTGGCATGATCTTGGATTGTTTGGTTCTTCGACGCTGGACTTGCTGTCATAGCAACAGGTGCGTAAGCTTGAACCTGCTCGCGAGCAGGCTTATATCATGTCAACGGGATTAGATCCCGGCTTTCTAAGCGGAGGTGATAGGGGAAGTCTTTCGCAGCCATGTCTTGTCCGTTTTTACGAGAAGAACCTGTTGCTGAAGGTGGCAGAATAATAATAAATCGCGTATTGCGAGATAGACAGGATCCATTAGTGCAGCGCGATAATATTCTTATTGAGAGATATCGTTTTTCTCGTGAGGGTGTCATATACATCATTAATATGTTGGAACCACACGTTAAAAGTTCGACTCGTCGGGAGCTTTAACAACGGCACAAACTGTGTGCATTTTTTTTTTCTTTGCACTATTGGAGATGCGGAAAACTTGGGGGAAAGTGCTGTCTGTCGTGCCATTCGCAACTGGCACTCAAGCAGTTTTTAAGGGGTTTTGTGGTATTTCCAAGCCACTTCAGACCACAGGTTGTTCTTGTATTTCACTTTCACTTGTTCCCATGTTCTAGTGGGTCCTGAGGTGGCTCTGACATTAAGCAATTATGAAATTATTAAAATACAAGAATATATACTGTAATAAGTGATAGAACCATAACATGGAGCACTTACGCATTTAATTTGTCTGCAACTTTTGCCAGCCCTCTCCTGGCTTTTGCACACTTTGAGGTGTTCCCTGGCTTTTTAATTAAGTTTTCAAATTCTGTATATCCTTCTAGCTACAACTCTTGCTCTGCAGCGGAGAAAAACTGAGCGCGCTCTTTGGCGATGGTGAACAGCCAATAGCAGCGTTGCTGATCAATGTTTCTACTATCGATACATGTCCCCTTTTAAACCAATGCATGAACGCGCAATTATCTCCGATAACTCAATCCAGCTATACTAATCATAACCGGCAGGTGTGTTCGAAGAACCCAATTAGCCAGATCATGATTAGGCCGATGATATTATCCTGGATGTCTCATTTGATCTCGGATGTTTTAAGCAACGTACGGAGAACGGGCCCCAGGTAACGTTACGATAACATCAGCCTCATGTGGCTCGTTTTCTGCGTTTCAGTAACTTTAACGTTCATCTCATCTGCTGCAGCTGCAGAGTCACTCGGAGCGGCAACAGCTTTAGCTGCATGCTTACGAAAATACTAAAAGAGTGTAGTTTGAGTTTGCTCGCGTTTCACATGTCCTTTAGTGATTCACATTAGTTAATTTCAAACGTGCGCAGAGTGACCGCCACGCAGCTGTGTTGTTGTTTAGTAGCTGACGTCATCCCGGTCACAGGCCACGGAAGCCGCAAACGTGAGTTCAGAGCTTTGCAACACAAACGGGGTGAATTTATGGACGAACGTGTGAATGTTTTCCCACAAAACGATGTTGTTACGTATCATCTCGCTATTTTAAGTGGGTATACGGAAATCTTTGACTATTCCTAGTGGGTATACGGCGTATACCTGCGTATCACGTAGACTACACCACTGGTAACCATGGCAACGGTTTCTGTGTGCTACGCAGCCGTAGCCGTTTTAACTTAAATTAAAATTATGGGCTAACTTTGCCTGATAGGCCTGCAGTTAGTTTTGCTGGGGTGAACTATTTAGATTCTGTAAACTCACAAACAGCGAGGATCAGTCTCTCTTCCAATGATTTGTCCTGCGCGTCGAGTAGCCTACAAAAAGTTCAAGACAATTCAACTTCGGCAGCAGGCAGGCGTGTCCGTGAGGCGAACACGAAGGCAAAAGTTTCACGGGAACGCACCCAGTACACCTTGTGCTCGACCACTTCACCTCACTGTAACAGGGACACTTGCTGCTGAACACAGACTGTTTCTGCTGCTCCCTGATAAAAGAAAAATGTTTCTGCTGATAGCTGCTTAGAAAAAATACAAAGAAAACTGGACTCTGATGGTAACTTGTTTTAACAAGCTAGATAAAAGGTAATGCCCTGGCAGAGGCAAATAGCTTTGATTTAATATTTGATTTGATTACGTTAATGTTTAAAGTTGAGATTAACAAGAAATATTTTATTGCCACTGTGTAAAGGGAATACTGCTGGTAAAAAGCACCTTATTTGTTTAAAGTGTTTGCAAACCACATGTTAATGCACTTTTGTGTATAAAGAAGAACATTTAAATCAAAGTGTGCAATACACTAGGCCTACGTTATAATTCATTATTCACTTTTGTGCATAACAATGCGATTAATCATGAATGAAAATTATATTCGTTGCCCAGCACTACTTATTTCACTTCACAGTAACGTGTGAGTGTCACCAATACAAGAGCTCTCTGATGTAGGAAAGATTACGTCCTATAATCTTTTCTTTTTATCGACTGGTCTGATATATGTATGTTTCTTTGCACAATATTGTTCGAGATCTAGATAGGAATTTCATTTAATCTTTCATTTCTGCCACACCCGTTGAATATTACAATATGTTCACCAGAAGCTCACTTTCATTTATAAAATCTGCTGATGTTAGCGTAATGCCTAGAAAATACTAAATACACGCATCGAAAAACAAAGCGTAGCTCTCTTGACCACAGTCAATGTTGTTAATGCCACCCACATTAAAGAACATCAATATTTCCCAGTGCCTCATACAGAGAAGGAAATAAAAGTAGATTAAATTCAATAGTGCAATCATTGTCCACTTCTCCTGTAGTGTAGGTCAGAGATGACGGACAGCCTAACTAGGCTTTATTAATGTTTCTTTAATTATGAGATACTTTCTGGTAATTACATGATAAAGTGTCTAATTTTTTTCCCTTGCTGAATGCAATGCACTTCCATAAAAAAACAAACAAATGTCAAACTCACTTATTTTGTTGATGCTGACTGGATCACTGTCCTCTGTGTAGTAAACTGGGTCTCCTCTTCCTCCTCTGCACCAGTAGAGTCCTCCCTGTGAGACCCTGATTTGTCCATCTGAGATGAAGGCAGCATCTTGTGTGGTCAGGGGTTCAGAGGTTTTCTCTCCTTTGTACCAGAAGTATTTCCAACCAGATGACGGGTTCACAGAGCAGCTCAGGGTCACACTACCCCCTGCTGGAAAGACTCTCCTGTCAGCTCTCAGTTGGGCCTTTGGTCTCTGTGCTGTGAAGTTTACAACAAAAATGTCATTACTGTTCCTGTGAATTAACCCAATTAAAATACCTTCATGATTGTTGGTGGTAGTCCTAAAATGTACTGTACCATGGCCACAGAAAATACACTATGACTCTTTTATTGTTCATTTTATTCTGCGAAAAAAATATATAGGTAGAAAATTTTGAGTGCCACTGATGATTGCTGCTCTTAGTTTTTACGCAACTTTTTTACTGAGTTTAGTGGAAGTTCAAAGTCATTATATTTTCACAGTGAATAAACTGTAGTCAAACGTACCCTGTGTTGTCAGTGTGAAGGGATCACTCCACTCTGTTGAGGAATCCAGATCCATTTTGGGTTTACCCTTACACCTGTAGGTCCCATGACTGTAAACAGTAGCTCTGATAACTCTGTAAGTGTGTTTTGTAAATCTGTATGAGCTGGTTGTTTCCCACTCGTACTCCCACTCAGTGTCTCCTCCGTCCTTGATCTCACATCTCAGAGTGATCGTCTCTCCTGAGTAAATCTCAGACCTGTTTGGTTGCAGAGTCACAACAGCCCTGTTTGTGACTGTTCATGTTCATGAATTCACAGTGAGGATACAAAAATGACAAAACATAATATCTTTACCAATTAATAAAGGATTTGAAATTGTTTTTAAATTCTGTAAAAAACACAAATGTCAAACTCACTTATTTTGTTGATGCTGACTGGATCACTGTACTCTGTGTAGTAAACTGAGTCTCCTCTTCCTCCTCTGCACCAGTAGAGTCCTCCCTGTGAGACCCTGATTTGTCCATCTGAGATGAAGACAGCATCTTGTGTGGTCAGGGGTTCAGAGGTTTTCACTCCTCTGTACCAGAAGTATTTCCAACCAGATGACGGGTTCACAGAGCAGCTCAGGGTCACACTGCCCCCTGCTGGAAAGTCTCTCCTGTCAGCTCTCAGTTGGGCCTTTGGTCTCTGTGCTGTTTGATTTAGAACAAAGACATGAAAAAAGGAAATTACTGTCTGTGCAGCTCCACAGAGAAGAAATACATTCAGTTTTAGTCCAGTTTTAAAGCTCTCTCTCTTTTCCTGTGTTTTTCTCTACTGAAACTATCCAGAAGAACAATTCACCAGATATGCAACATGAAATATTTTCCTCATTTTGACACAGCGATCAAAACAAACATCATATTTTGGCATTTCATTACCACTAGAAACTACTGATTTATTGTACTTAGATTACATTTTATTCACAGTCAACATGAGCAAGAGGAAAGAAGATCTTTGCTAAAAATAGAGTAAGTTGAAACTTAAAACTTGAAATGATGAGAGTTAGGAATAAGTAATGATAATGCCGCCTGTATTTAATGGTAGTGTCTTTGGTTCTGGTTCAGCATTGTGAATGTGGGTCTGTGACTGAGCGAAAATGATGGTCTGCTGTTGTGTGTGTGTGCAGGTCTGACTTGCTGGCAGTTTTGCTGTAGAGTGACCTCCAGGGGTGGACTGGTAATCTGGCATATCGACCCACATTTGGCGCTGATATAACTTAAAATATTTATTCATATAACTGTATAACTGTAGCCAACGACCGGCCCATAAAGCACAGACAGCAGCCCATTGGTTCATTTTTCTATAGGCCTAGTGACACTGGGCTGGCCCACATCTCTGAGTAGCACCCACTCCCTCCCCCTCTGCCCTCTGTTTCTTGGGTCAGTAAAGGGTGAAGTTGCGTGCCAAAGAAATAAAATAAATCTTGAAATATTATTTTAAATCTTGTGCCAAAATAACGGATATGGTTGCTACCGGGGCTTCAATAGCTTCACCCCCTGGTTTGAGTAAAAAGGTGAATAGCTCATTTTAGGCTGTGTCACTTTAAGAGGGTAACCTCTGACCCACAGGTGTGACAGACTATGATGTTATTTAGTATTTTAGGAGAGGCCTCTGATTGGCCCATGTAGATGCCTGTCACGTTTCTAAAATTGTGACTGGTTAAGGAGCGGGACTAACAGGCAGAGCAGATCGGAGGACACCAAATGTGTGGGTTTTCTGTGGAGGCAGCAACAAGCTGCTGAAGAAAGAAAAGTCTAATTTAATAAATGTACAGAGACAGTTAGCAGCCTGGCTAGTTTATGATAAGTTTGTCATACTGGTACACAGTTTTGTGTTGTACTGTGTGTGAGAGCTATTAGTCTGCAGATAGCTACAGGTTAGCACCATCGTTAACAGCAAGCTAACGTCGTACGAACACTGGAGCCCCTGACAGCGCAGCGTGTGACCGGCTGTTAACGTTATGCTTCGAGGGAGACTGGGAGTCCTGTGCCTGTTTTCATCTTCATCTTTCTGAGAGGATAGCAAAACGTGAGAACAGCAGGAGTCACCTGGATGATGCTGTGAAACTGGGCTGCGTCCAACAGGCACTACAGTGAGAAGCTCAACAAACACTGAGGGGCGCAACAAGTCGGCGACTGTCAGAAAAACTTCAGTTACCCAGAAGTTTGCCCAGAGGAAAAACCGCTGTGCCGCCTTTCTCCTGGCACGAAGCCTTAGCTCTGGTGAGTGAAAGCTTGTTTTATCATCCTGACTCTGCTGCTGGTCCCTGCATGGGCAAATTGTTGTGCTGGATCAGTTGACACTAGGCTACGGATTACGGTGGTTGTCATTATGTTGTTGTCATATAGCCGCTTTCATCCTGCGTTATTATTCAGGATTATTAGGCCAGTTTGCTGCTCGCTGCGCTGTATAAAAGGTACAGCTGGGAATGAGATATATGTTGGCCGACATTCTTTCCATTATGATCTCAGGATCTCTGGACCCCTCAAACCTTGTCTGTGCGTGTGGTTGTGGACTTCAGTGGTGTTGATCTTACTGCTCTTTGCTTATGGCCCTGTAGGCTCATTTGTTCTCAGCTTGGTTGTGTCTGCTTAAATATTGCATTTTTAATCTGGGTTTGTAACAGTGGTACTATAACTTGTGTCAATGCATTACTGTCTCTCACTTCTCTCATGTTTGTGCTTTGTGGAGCCATGCTGTTCGCTGACATGTTAAAACACAGGAGCAAGAGAGAGTATTGTAGTTTTACTGGTATCTATGTTTTGAAATGGTTGGTGCGCCACCATTTTTACATATAAATATGACACTGTTGTTAAAAAGTGGGATATTTCAAGAATAACTATCTTATTTGTTTGTAACAAGAATAACACCAAACTTAGTATGTCAACAAATAATTACACAACTCTATACAGACACATATTGTATATTTCAATTTGAATTTAAAGAAAAATATGCACGGTCCATGATGTCTGTAATGTTGATTATGCTTGTTCCCAATAAATGTTTTGTTCCTCCTCATCAATACACTCCTACAAATAAAAGCTGTATTTGTCTTTTTAAGGAAAAGGTTAACTTGTCTATTTAAAGAACAATTAATTGCTTAATACATAGAGATAACGCATCAAACAGGATTTTAATTGAATGTTAACTGAACTGGTTTTAGTCTACGGACATTAGACAATTTTAACTGTAAAATAAGAAACCAAAGTATATCAGTCTGTGATTCCTTAACTCATATTTTTATGTAGTATTCAACTAGTCTATACTGTATAATAGAATTCCTGAAATTCAGTTATGGCTTTTGGTTTGTGCCACCACAGGATTTTCAGTGGCCACCCCTTGGAAAATTTTCTGGGGGCGCCCCTGGTTGTGCACAAATGTAGAAACTCTATGAATTCATAATATAAAATTACTATATAAAAAGTTGTTGCATAATAATTGGCTGTGCCCTTTGACAAATCCTGTGTTGAAGAGTGAACAACTGAAAAAGTGTTACAACTAGGGTGGGCGATATGGCAAAAATATATCTCAATTTATTTCAGGCAGGATCACGTTTCACGATCTTATCACGATGTCACACTGTGGGCGTGTCTGTTCTGCCTTGTTCATTTAGTTTCAGTCAGTCATGTTATTTGTAATCTGTTTAGTGTCTGTCATAGTGTTTTGGGTTCTGTCCTGTGTCCAGCATCTGTTATATAGTCTGTTGTGTTTTTCTGTTGCTCTCAAGTCCGTCTCTGTCTGTCTTCTTGGAGTCTTTGTTCCCAGTTCTGTGCTTTAGTTCATGTTGTTATATTTGCTTCTAGCTCTTTTTCTGTATTTTTGAGTGTAGTCTGCTCGGTACTCTGTGTCCTAGTTCTGTGTTCTCGTTTAGGTTTTGTCTGTTATGTTCCCTGTGTTATAGTTGGTCAGTGTTTGTCTGGTTACATGGCTTTCTGTTACTGTCTGAAGTTAGATCCTTGTCTGGTATTTTGTTGGGTTGTCTGTGTTTATTTATTCTGCCCCATGTCTGCCTGTCAAGTACTCCGTCTATTTCCCCTTTGCTGTCTCTGCCTGCCTCTCTGTTGCCCCCTGTTGCTTCTGTCTGCCTCTCTCTGTTTTCCCTGCTGTCTCTCTGCCTGCCTCATTTACCCTGATTCCTGTCACCTGTGTTGGTGTTTCTGCCTTGTCTTTTGTCGGATCATTGTTCTTGTGCTTTGTGCCTTCTATTACTCACCGTTTGTGGACACCCTGTGTTCTCTGCCTTCCCTGTTCTGTCGTATTTTGGATTTTCGTTTTGGACTTTGGACTCTTGGTTTAGTATTTTCTCCTGTTTCTGTCTGATTTTGGATTACCCTGTTTGGACTTATATTTATTCAGCCATTCCACCGGTAAGTGTGCTCGCTTTTTGTTGTCTTTGCCTTTTTGTTGATGAAATTATTGAACTACACCAGTCGGCCTTCTGTGTCCTGCGTTTGGGTCCTCAATCTGCTCTTCCCTGCACCACACACAAAAACCCTGACACACTATTAATTTTACTGTTTGTTTTCAAGACTGTTTTGCAAGTTATTTGTTTAAAAGAGAAAAATAACACGACTTTACTAATCATACATGACATGAATTTTGACAACAGGGAATAACGTTAACTTACAGGACCGAGCTGGTTTTCTTGCCAGGTTGGGGCTGACTCAGCTAATAAAGGACAGCTAACAGCACGGCTAACCAAACTAACTAGCTACAGACACAGTTAGCGGTTTAGCAAGTAAAAGTAAATGAAGCCTATCTGTCCGTCAAATTATGTAAATCACCTCTGTAATATATTCCCTGTTGGTCTCTGTGTTCAGTCCCGTTCATGCCGCTTGATAAAGGCCTGAAACCTTCCAGTGCTTTACAAACAGGTGTAACGTTGAACACAATACACTCCCCAGGTGCTCCAAGTCCGGGCTGACTCAGCTATGACCACTAAGCTAACTGAGCTCATTATATAACAGCAGCTAGTTAGCCATCGTTGATAAACGATCGGGAGTCTGCACAGCTTGTTTTATTTTGAAAATCAACTGGATTCTCTATGCCGTTTCTGACTTCCCGCCCGGTTCATCTGCTCTATGCTGCTTGACGCAGCTTCTCTCAGAAATAGACCGGCCTTTTCTCCACAGAGCAGAGCGCAGAGACGCTTCAGGGACGCACTGCGAGGCTTCTGGTGTGAGCACGAGCACTGACCAGAAGGGCCAGACCCCAAAGCCGCAGACGGGCTCAGTGGACTTTCCGAGTGAGTCAAACATCATGTAGCAGGTAGCAGGTGTGCTGAGAGTCTAGCTCCACCCTGGGTAACGTGTAACTGCCCAACACTGTGTGAATACATCACATTTTACTACATCTCAAATGGTAGGCCTTCTGTGCAATGAAGCCCACCAACCACACACACACACACAAAACAACACAGTTTGTCACTTAGTTGAGTTGTAGTTCAAATCATAACATCTTCACAATGAATCAATGCAGTCCAACTTACCCGACACGCTCAGTGTGAAGGGATCACTCCACTCTGTTGAATACAACTCCTTTTTGTGTTCACCCTTACACCAGTAGTTCCCACCACTGTAAACAGTAGCTCTGATAACTCCGCCAGTGTCTTTGGTAAATCTGTCTGGGTGGGGTGTTGACCACTCATACTCCCACTCAGTGTCTCCTCCGTCCTTGATCTCACATCTCAGAGTGATCGTCTCTCCATAGTATATCTCAGGCCAGCTGGTTAGCAGAGTCACAACAGCCCTGTTTGTGACTGTTCATGATCAAGAGGCCCCAAACACAAAAATTTGAAAAAAATTAACATAAAATGAATGTTTCAGTATTAGTCATTGTTCAGTCTTAATCATTACACCTAAACACACAATGTGTTGTTTCTGCATATGTTTTTCCACATCATATTGAAATATAGCCTTTTTTGTTCTTTACCGACTGGATCACTGTACTCTGTGTAGTAAACTGGGTCTCCTCTTCCTCCTCTGCACCAGTAGAGTCCTCCCTTTGAGACCCTGATTTGTCCATCTGAGCTAAAGACAGCATCTTGTGTGGTCAGGGGTTCAGAGGTTTTCTCTCCTCTGTACCAGAAGTATTTCCAACCAGATGACGGGTTCACAGAGCAGCTCAGGGTCACACTGCCCCCTATTGGAATAGTTTTCCTGTCAGCTCTCAGTTGGGCCTTTGGTCTCTGTGCTGTTTGATTTAGAACAAAGACATGAAACAATGAAATTAATTACTGTCCTCTGATTTTGTCCAATTTAAATAGTGAAGCCCATAAAGGCAAGAAATACTCAAATTAAGAGACTTGTTGAATTAAGAGATGTGTTGCTGAAGTCTTCGGACTCTTTTGTCATCCTGTTTTGCAGAAGATTAGAAACTCTGTGAATTTACAGAAGCCCGGACGATCGATTTTCGCCTCAAAATGCAAATAAGAAATCATGGACGATGAGATTATTTTGTCACCCTGTGCATGTCAGATACCTCCGTGTGCTAGGAGGCTCAGCTAGCATCTCAAACCGACCAAACCAAACACACATCAAACACCAAGCATCTACACAAACTGATATCACAACATAAATCGCTCTGTAATCACTGTACATGGCTGCACAAGTTGCCTTCCACATCTCTCTCCTCTCATCCCACACCGCAGTCCGACCTCTCTAAAGAAAGCTGAGCTTCAGCTCTGTTCAGTTGTGTAACTCAAATCACTCAACTCATAAAACTCACACAGTTATTAGGCGACTAATAACAACAAACACACCAATATACATTTACAGTTACAGCTGCTGACTTAACTTTGTTGTTTTAGCTGTATTCAGTCAAAAACAGCAGTTTTTCTGTGTCAATAGAGACCTTCTTCACCATCTTGGTGATCAATGAGCTCTTTAGGTTTCGTTTCTCTCGTCAGATTGGAGGAGAGAAGAGTTGCTTTGGGGGAGCCGGTCTTTATTGGCCTCTACTGGCCCATAGAAGCTACACAGATATGCAGTATACCAATCGATTTGTCTGCTCAATACTGTTGGAAATATTTCTTAGGTGTCTTAATTGATGGAACAGTGAAAGGTAAGACAGGTCTAGCAGTCTTCATCAGTCTCCGAAACTTCTTCACACCTGAACCTGGCTCACAACAATAATTCCTAACAAATACGAAGAGAAAGAGCCCACTTAGCCCTGCAGGATGTTCAACAGGTGCACCTGTAAAGCACGGGAGTACTTTTGGTCACAGGAATGTCGATAAATATTCACTGTTTTTAATCAATATTTCAATGTTTTGGGAGCTTTATGTTATTTGGAACATGGTTGTATGGAGAGAAATAGTGTTTTGAAGAAAACTCCCAATAAAAGTGAACATATAAACAGTAAATATGCCCAAAACATGGACATTCGCCTGGTATATTTTTTGAAGAAATGTGTAATAACTGTTGCATATTAGTTTATTTTCATCAAATTTACAGTTACAGCTGTATTCTAGGTATATTAGAAGATATTCAGTTGCATTATAATCAGTTGGATGATGGTTTTGATGGTTTATTGCATAAAACATGTAGCTTTTTATCAGGCGAGGATGAAAATATCCTTTTCCTTTATTGCATCTCCATTTACTCTTTAATAGAATAAGTTCGTTTACAGTTGATCCATTTTCCTTCTGACCTGTCAAAAGAGACCAGGATTAAACATCTTGGCCTAATGGTTGAGGAGTTATTACTGATTTATTTTGGGTATGTTATTTTAGGTGTTTTTCCTGGAAATAGGTGGCAGTTATCTTAATAAAACAAAATAAATATATAAAAAAGCAATTACAAGATAATATTGTGCTGCACTACTGAATGCTACGTTTGTGCCCTTAGATAAATCCTATATTTAAGTGTTGAAGAGTCAAGTTGAACACTTTCACTGTGTTTTTTTCTGGAAGAAAACTGTATCAAACATCCTCTCTACTGATCTGCTATCTTGACCCACTGATCCTTTGCAGGGTCACAGGGAGCTGGAGTCTGTCCCAGCTCACATTGTGTGACAGCAGAGGTAAACCTGGACAGACTGTCAGTCAACACAGACAATCATTCACACTAACACCTACAGGCAACGTAGACTCGCCAATCAGGAGATTAATCTGATCTAACATAACCTGTGAGTTAACTCAACCAGTTGCCCAAAGGTTAGGTTCACACCCAGAACCTTCTTGCTGTGGTGAACAGTGTTAAACTGCACCATCGCTCCACCTATAAGTTACTTGATATTCGTTGTTCATTCCTGAACATTTCCCTGTGAATGATTATATTTTAAAAGCTGCAGTACTCTGATTACTGGCTCCTTTTCACTTAGTTTGTTCCCACATTAAAAAACAAACATCATTAGTTACTGTGTGACCTGAAGAGAGCGACACAGTTGTTGAAGAAATAAGAGTTTTCTGTTGCAACATTTAGATTTTACATTTTCATTACAGATGACAGACGGTCCAACTTACACAATACTGTCAATGTGATGACATCACTCCACTGTGTTGAGGAATATGAGTCTCTTCTACCCTTACAGCTGTAGACTCCACTGTGGGACTCAGTAGCTCTGCTGATCCTGTATTCATTGTCTGTTGGAGGTTTGTTTAATTTGGCTGGTGTCCATTCATACGTCCATTTAGTGGCTCCTCCTCCCTGGATCTCACATCTGACAGTGATCGTCTCACCACTGAAGATCTGAGCCCAGTTGGGTTGGAGAGTCACAACGGCCCTGTTGGACACTGTTAACACAAAAAATACCCAGTTAGGAAACAAAAACAAAAGAAGAAAAGATACAAACCGTAAATCTACATCAAAACATAACTGATTGATTTATTAATAACTATGGATACAACATTTTTTACATTATGTTAAAAAAATATGGAGGTGCATTGCCTTCAACAAAAAAAAAAAAAAAAATCAGACACCTTATCTCATAATTACAAGAAAAGAAATTACAATGATGAGATCAGGATCTGCTAATTATCAGTAAAGTTAAGGAAGGATAGTTCGGCTATCAGTCATCGCTGACCTACAGTGAAAGACAATGACTGAGCTCGTGGATTTAACCTGCTTTCTTTCCTCTTCTGTATGAGACTCTGGGAAAAACTGATTTCTGTGGATGTCATTAATATTAGTATGTCAATATTGCACTAACATCGTGTCACAGCAGATTTCACAATAAAAGTGAGCTTCTGGTGAACATAATGTAATATTCAATATGTGAGGCAGAAATGAAAGATGAAATGAAATAAATAAATGATTAAGACTACACAAATTTTTTAAAAAATGTCTGACATTTTCTCTGAATTCAGATTGATGTTTAAAGAAATCTTCCTGTTTCCACTGACTTATTTCACTTCACAGTGATGTGTGAGTTTCCCTCAGTCAATACCAGAGCTCTCTGATGTAGGAAAGATTACGCCCTAATCCTTTATGGAGTTTTGTAAACTGAGGTTCAGGAACAGGACCATGCCTCCCTCACTCATCCTACCACCTGCGCTTCTTCAATACCTCCAATCAACCACCCGTACTCCACTGATCCCATCCACCTTTGCTTCTCAATTCCAGCCACAAGCGCTTACGTATATAAGCTGTCTAACCCATTTCCTCTCCCGTTTCTCAGTTCTCACATCCCTCCCACCCTAACCCAGCTTGTTCACCTCTTTCAATAGCCAGCACCGCGGCCTCACAGCAGAAGGTTCTGAGTTAGACCTCTCTCAGCACAGAGTTGCACGTTCTCCCTGCTCGAGTGAGCATCCCCTGGGGGCTTCGGCTTCCTCCCACCATAAAAGACATGCACGCTGAAAATACATAATTCTGCTTAGTGATCATATTGTCTTCTTCTACAATAGGAACCACAGGGGGGTTCATAAGACCAAGCTGCTTATGAAGACGAAGCCCCACCCTGAGTCTTGACCCCTCGGGTTCCTAGTCAGCTCGCCACCGAACCACAAGCAACCCGCCGACCTCTTCATCCCTCTTCTCTCGACCTCTTCATCCCTCTTCCCTCGACCCTTCTTCCTCAACCCCTTCATCCCTCTTCTCTCGACCCCTTCATCCCTCTTCCCTCGACCCCTTCTTCCCTCGACCCCTTCTCATCCCTCTCTCCTATCACTTAGTCATCTCTAACTTGGCGCGGTCCTGTTAGTGAACTTTGTATTGGCTGGTCTGAGATATGTATTTTTCTTTGCACAATATTGTTCAAGATCTTCAGTTCTTTGAGAGTTTCTCACATGGAATAGCCTTCGTTTCTCAGAACAAGAATAAACTGACGAGTTTCAGGAGAAAGTTCTTTGTTTCAGGCCATTTTGAGCCTGTAATGGAACAAACTGCTGAAGCTTCAGACACTCAACTAGTCTAAAGAAGGTCAGTTTTATTGCTTCTTTAATCAGCACAACAGTTTTTAAGCTGTGCTACCATGGCTGCAAAATGTCTTTCTAATGATCATTAGCCTTATAAAATGATAAACTTGCATTAGTAAAAATAACGTGCCATTGGACCTCAGGGCTGATGTTTGCTGGCAGGGGCAGCGTATAGGGGGGAAAAGTTAGGACAATTTCAAGGGCCCCTGACTGACAGGGGCACCAAAAAATAATTGTAAAGTAATATCAAATTATATTTACATGAACCATCATCATTGAGTATTTTAAATATAATAATACATGTAATGATTTCTTTGTTTTGGCAATAGAAGTGAAATATTCCCACTGACCAAAAATAAACCTCCATATTGACCGACCACCCCCCTGTATCTGCATGAAATGGTTCGCTCCTGCCTCAGCGCTCTGTATCAGTGCAGGTGTTTAATTGCAGTCAGCAGATGTACCAGAGCTACAGTGATCACAATGTTGCCTAGTAAACCAAAATCTGGTTTTCAAAAAAGGAACGAGAGGAAAGACAAAGGAAAGGATGTCAGTCTGTATCCCAGTGTTTCAAAGGTTAGCAGCCTTTAGTCTGTGAGTGGTTTTAACCTGTTGGCTTAATGTCCACAGTGAAATAATCTAGCTAGCTGCAGACTGGTGTTAGCCTACATTTCATCAACATTTAACCAGTGCAGGAAACGTTTAGCAAGATATTCATATTGAATCATTGTCCCTGCTCCTTTTAGCAGACAAACAACAGGTGAGTCAGCAGCAGCCCAGTCTGCCCATAACTGTAGCCTCCCTGTCCCAGTGAAGAAGGAGAGCAGCATGGTGTTAATGACAGGACAGGGAGTCTGTGGGGATTTCTCTGTCTCTCTTGCTCTTTTTATCTTAATAAAAAAGAAAATGAAATATTTATTAATGACAGAAATCAGCCTGCGTCAGCATACATGTAAGTTACAGACAATATTAAAATAATCCAGTTTGATAAGTTCATTTAGATTTAATTATGGCTGTTAAATGACACCTATAGATAGTTAATTTTACAATAAAGGTACATTGAGACTGTAAAAGACTGCATACTGTACGCAGACTTGCATGTGCAAATCACCAGCAGTAAATATTGTGCTAGCACTAGTATTGAACAACAAGAAACAAGCTTTTAATTCGATCTATGTAAAGCTTTTGATGGGACAGTTAGGTCCTAGAGATGTGGTGACAACAGCTGCACAGAGGGGCCCAATTAGATTTTTTGTCATGGGGCCCAAAGTTTCTGGCGGCGCCGCTGTTTGCTGATAATGGGCCTCTGTAGATATTCCATTACAAATCATCCGTTTGCAGCAACTAAAGTCATTTACAACATTAAAAAAAAACGTCTACACTGTGCTTCTGATCAGCTGATCGAAAAACAATGTGCCTTTCCTTTGAAAACAAGAACATATCCAGTTGACTTTTGAACAGCAGAATATATACAGTATATATTGTTTATAAGTGTGTGCACATTTTGAAAATCAACAGACTCTAGTCATCACTATCTCTCTGAAGTGAAATATAAGCTGTAATTTTGAAATCCTACATCAGCTCTGCTGTTGACTGAGGGACACTGTGGTGGTCTGCAGTCACTCTGAAGTGAAATGATTCAGTGGAAACAGGTTTTCTTTGAACATTAAAGTGAATTTAGAGAAAATTCAGTGAAAATATTAGACATTTTTAGATACTCCTGTAGTCTTTATCATTTATTTCGATATTTCATTTAATCTTTCATTTCTGCCGGTTGAATATTACAACATGTTCACCAGAAGCTCACTTTCATTTATAAAATCTGCTGTAATGTGATGTTACCATAATGCCTAGAAAATACCAAAAACACACGCATCACAAAACAAAGCGTAGCTCTCTCGACCACAGTCAATGTGGACATATAAATATTGATGCCACCCACATTAAATAACATCATTATTTCCCAGTGCCTCATACAGAGAACGAAATAAAAGTAGATTAAATTCAATAGTGCAATCATTGTCCACTTCTCCTGTAGTGTAGGTCAGAGATGACTGACAGCCTAAATAGGCTTTCTTAATGTTTTTTTTAATTATGAGATACTTTCTGGTAATTACATGATAAAGTGTGTATTTTTCCCCCTTGCTGAATGCAATGCACTTTCATTAAAAAAAACAAATGTCAAACTCACTTATTTTGTTGATGCTGACTGGATCACTGTACTCTGTGTAGTAAACTGGGTTTCCTCTTCCTCCTCTGCACCAGTAGAGTCCTCCCTGTGAGACACTGATTTTTCCATATGAGACAGCATCTTGTGTGGTCAGGGGTTCAGAGGTTTTCTTTCCTCTGTACCAGAAGTATTTCCAACCAGGTGACGGGTTCACAGAGCAGCTCAGGGTCACACTGCCCCCTGCTGGAAAGTCTCTCCTGTCAGCTCTCAGTTCAGCCTTTGGTTTTTGTGCTGTGAAGTTTACAACAGAAAATGTCATTACTGTTCCTGTGAATTAATCCAATTAAAATACCTTCATGAAAAAGAACACATAATGAATTTCACCCATTGTTGGTGGTCGTCCTAAAACTTACTGTACCATGGCCACAGAAAATACTTTACTGAATTTAATCTAGTGGTGGGCCGTTATCGGCGTTAACGTGCTGCGTTAACGTGAGATTCTTATCGGGCGATAAAAAAAATATCGCCATTAATCTATTCTCAAAGTTGTGTTGGGAGCTGGGTCTATACTACGCAAGCTATGATTTTCACCATGATATTTTAGCGCATTTGTATACCTAGCCGAATTGCACTGTAGGGGGCGAGAACAAGTCCTCGTGAAATTCATACAGTCTATGGTGAAATTACCACATCAAACGTGACGTGCTAACATGGATGTTGCTGCGGTCCATTTACCTTGGAGGTCGGACATTTAGGCTACAGTTTTCATTTAGCTGACGCTTTTATCCAAAGCGACTTACAATTGCTATTCATGTCAGAGGGGTTAAGTGTCTTGCTCAGAGACACAATGGTGGATGGGTCACAGTGGGAAACTGAACCCGGGTCTCTCACACCAAAGGCACGGTCTTAACCATTGCGCCATCACACCCGAGTTGACGGCGTTCCAGTTACATCCTCGCTCAGCTAGCTGTTTGTTTACAACTAGCCAGGTTAGTTATTGATACGCCGGTTAATTAAAAAACGCATTGTGCGGTATTTACTCACACTAACTGTAGCAACACGTCCACAGACAGCTGTTGGACAGCACTTTGGGTACTGAACATTTCTGAAGCCGCCGGGTTTGCTTCTGGGAAAATTTACTTTTAAGAAGCTTCCCAATGGAAAATTCGACAAGACTAAGGTTGTTTGCACCTTGTGCGTAGGAGTTCTTCCAGTCTCAAGTACCACCTAAACGCAAAGCACATCACACGCTACACACAAGTACATCTTATTGAACGTGATTTATTTTCATCACCAATTATCATAGTAGAACAGCTTTCTCAAGCAGTTTGTGATGCATTTTGGAAACAGGAGATGAGCCCCTGGTCTAATGCGCCACCTGCCTTGAAACCTGGCTTGAAACCCGTTTGCACACATATTCTGAATGCCTTCGGCAGAATTCAAATGAGCCATTTTAATCTAGATTAATTTCAAGATTACAGTTAGATTAATCTAAATTAATTTCAAGATTACAGTGAGATTAATCTAGATTTAAAAAATGAATCTATGCCCACCACTAATTTAATCACTGCGACCTGCACTATGACTCTTTTACTGTTCATTTTAATCTGTGAATCAAATATTTAGGTAGTAAATTTTGAGTGCCACTGATTTTTTGCCTCTTAGTTTTTACACATTTTTATTAACTGAGTTTAGTGGAAGTTCAAAGTCATTATATTTTCACAGTGAATAAACTGTAGTCAAACGTACCCTGTGTTGTCAGTGTGAAGGGATCACTCCACTCTGTTGAGGAATCCAGATACATTTTGGGTTTACCCTTACACCTGTAGGTCCCATGACTGTAAACAGTAGCTCTGATTTCCCAGGATTCACTGTGTTTTAGAGGTCTGTTAGAGCTGGTTGTTGTCCACTCGTACTCCCACTCAGTGTCTCCTCCGTCCTTGATCTCACATCTCAGAGTGATCGTCTCTCCTAAGTAAATCTCTGACCAGTTTGGTTGCGGAGTCACAACAGCCCTGTTTGTGACTGTTCATGATCAAATGCCCCAAATAAAAAAAAGGAAAGATTAAACACCATGAATACATAAACAAAATGTTCTGCATATTGTATTGTGTACACCTAACATATTGCCAAATAGCCATTTCTTTCTTTACCGACTGCATCACTGTACTCTGTGTAGTAAACTGGGTCTCCTCTTCCTCCTCTGCACCAGTAGAGTCCTCCCTGTGAGACCCTGATTTGTCCATCTGAGATGAAGACAGCATCTTGTGTGGTCAGGGGTTCAGAGGTTTTCTCTCCTCTGTACCAGAAGTATTTCCAACCAGATGACGGGTTCACAGAGCAGCTCAGGGTCACACTGCCCCCTGCTGGAAAGACTCTCCTGTCAGCTCTCAGTTCAGCCTTTGGTTTTTGTGCTGTGAAGTTTACAACAAAAAATGTCATTACTGTTCCTGTGAATTAACCCAATTAAAATACCTTCATGAAAAAGAACACCTAATGAATTTCACCCATTGTTGGTGGTCGTCCTAAAACTTACTGTACCATGGCCACAGAAAATACTTTACTGAATTTAATCACTGCGACCTGCACTATGACTCTTTTATTGTTCATTTTAATCTGCGAATCAAATATTTAGGTAGTAAAGTTTGAGTGCTACTGATGATCGCCCCTCTTAGTTTTTACACATTTATTAACTGAGTTTAGTAGAAGTTCAAAGTCATTATATTTTCACAGTGAATAAACTGTAGTCAAACGTACCCTGTGTTGTCAGTGTGAAGGGATCACTCCACTCTGTTGATAAATACAGATCCATTTTGGGTTTACCCTTACACCTGTAGGTCCCATGACTGTAAACGGTAGCTGTGATTACCCAGGATTCACTTTGTTTAAGAGTTTTGTTTGAGCCGGGACTCGTCCACTCGTACTCCCACTCTGTGTCTCCTCCTCCCTGGATCTCACATCTGACAGTGATCGTCTCACCACTGAAGATCTGAGGCCGGTTGGGTTTAAGAGTCACAACGGCCCTGTTGGACACTGTTAACACAAAAAATACCCAGTTAGGATACAAATACAAAAAGGAAAGGATACAAATGGTAAATCTACAGCAAAACATAATTGATGTATTAATAACTATGGATACAACACTTTCTTACATTATGTTAAAAAAATACAGAGGCACATTGCATTCAGCAAAGAAAAAAATCAGACACCTTATCTTGTAATTACGAGAAAAGATGTAACACTATTAGCTAACACCATGTACTGTCACAATTCGTGGGTGTACAGAGGCAGGGCAGAGCAGATGAGGACCCAAACGCAGGACACGGAAAGCCAGCAGGTTCAATTCAGTGATTTATTAAACAAAAAGCAAAAGGCAACAAAAGGCGAGCACACTTACTGGTGGCTGATTAAGCAAAGTCCAGAACCAAAATACAAAATCCAAAAGACAGGGAATCCAAATACTGGAGGGACACCGGGCACAGAACACGAGCACAAACACCAGAACATGAACAACAGAACAATGATCCGACAAAGACTAGACAGAAACACCAGGTATATATACACACAGGGGTAACGAGCAGGGCGGGAGCAACACAGGTGACGGGAATCAGGGATAACGAGGAACAGGCAGGGAGCAGAGGAAAACAGAGACAGACATGCAGAGGAATCACAGACGATGGTTGGTTGGACGTCACTTTCAGGCGACGAATAGTTTGGGCGGACCGAAGGCAGATTGCAATCGAACTGTATCGTGAGTGTAACAATGGGCTATAGCTCAGATGGTGACGAAAATGAGTTTTCTTCCGATATGGATTTCAGCCAAACTAAAATGGCAAGGAAAAAATCTTGGTCTGAAGCAAGTTGTGGAAGAGAAAGTCCTACAAGTAAGTTAACAAAAGGATTAAGGCTAAACCCAGTGGGAGTAACAATAGTAGGCGTGATGATGAGAAGCAGGAAGAATGGAAAGTTATTATTACGCTTAGTAATGATAAAGGTCACTTTCATCCAGTTCAGGTGACCAAAGCAATTGAGAAGGAAATGGGAAAGATTAAATATGCTAAACTATTGAACAATAGAAGAATGCTAATTTCAGCAGTAAATAAGAAGCAGCAGGAAATGATTTTGAAAATGAGTAACCTTGGTGGTGGAAAGATTAAAGCGCATGTACCAGGAATGGCAGCAAAGTTAAGAGGAGTGATTTCAAATGTTCCTCTGGAAATGTCTGTGGAGGATGTGAAGAGTGAGATAAGAGGTGGGAAAGTACTAGAGGTCAAAAGACTCCAAACTAATAAAGATGGTGTTAAATCTGACAGCTTATCTATATTGCTTGTTTTTGAAAAATCTTTGCCCGGTGAAGTCCAAATGGGATGGATAAATTACAAAGTCAGGGAGTATGTTCCCCAACCGTTAAGATGATTTAAGTGTCAGAGAATAGGACATGTAGCACAACAATGTAAATGGAGACAAAGATGTGCGAAATGTGGAGGAGAACACGAATATGGCAAATGTAATAAGGATACCAAGCTAAAATGCTGCAATTGTGGAGGTGAGCATAGCGCTGCATATGCGGATGCGTGGTTCAGAAACAAGCTAAAGAAGTACAAAGGTACAAGGTTGTGAACAAGGTGTCATATGCAGAGGCCTTAAAAAGAGTGGGCGCTTATGAAAGCAAAGGAAATAGGCCAACAATGTATAATGAAAACATGAATGAAAGCGCAATGCATGAAGTAAGCCTTCCCCAGAGGTCAGGTAGAAGGAGAAGTCAGCCAGGACCAGTAGACATAACACCAGTAAACACACAGCAAGTATGTAGGCATAAGTGTATAGTGGAGGAGAATACATTGATGGTAGAAAAGAAGAGTTTTGTAGCTTTTATATGTAAAGTTGTGAATGTTGCCACACGACAAGAAAGGAAAAGTGACAGGATCAAGACAGTGGTAGAAGCTGCAGAAGAGTTTTTAGGTATCCGAGATATAAAAGCTGAAGATATACATAGTATGCTAAGTACTAACAATGATGGAGGGTCTCAGAGTGTTAGTTGAACTTATAATGGTGTTCCATCTTTTACAATGGAATGCTAGGAGTCTGATTGCAAATGGGCAGGAGTTTAAAAAGTTTGTAGAAGAGTCTGAAGATAAACTTGATATTATTTGCATCCAAGAAACTTGGCTACGACCACATCTTGACTTTAAGTTACCTGGTTATGAGTCTGTTAGGTTTGATAGAGGTGAAAAGCAGGGTGGAGAATGTGCAACTTTTGTAAGGGATGGGATACCATTTAGAAGAATAGAAACTACAACAGAAATAGAATGTGTAATTATTGAAATTTATAAATCAGATGGACAGTTAGTAGTAATCAATGTATATAACCCTTGTAAATCATTAAACATAGAAACCTTAGAGGAAATAATAAGGAGACAGAGAAATGGGAAAGAGATATGGTGCGGAGACTTCAATTCACATAATAGTCTTTGGGGAAGTAAACATACTGATAGTAATGGTGAGGCAGTGGAAGAATTGATGGATGTTAGACAACTAGTTTGTTTAAATAATGGAAACGGCACAAGAATAGACATATGTTCTAATACATTGTCTTGTATTGATATCACTCTTGTTTCTAATAATATGGCAAACTCTTGTGAATGGAAGGTAAAGGAAAGCACAACTATAGGGAGCGATCATTTTCCAATACTTTGCTCTATAAATGTTGATATAGATATTCAAGAAAGGCCTAATCATAAGAAGTGGAAGTTTGATAAAGCTGATTGGGACAAATTTAAAGAAATTTGTTGTATTACAGCAGAGTCGATCTCGATGCAGGGAGATGTTGAAGAATGTGCATCTGAAGCTACACAATTAATATTGAATGCAGCAGTTAAAAGCATACCATATAAGTCAGTTGGGGGGAGAAGGAAAATGGTCCCATGGTGGAATGATACATGTACAAAAGCCATAAAAAGAACGAAATAGGGCAATGAGAATGTTAAGAAATAACTTGAATCAAGATAATTTAATTAATTACCAGAGGAAAAAGGCTCAGGCACGAAGAGTAATTAAGAAGAGTAAACATAATGCATGGAGGAGCTATTGTTCCACTATAGGGAGGGAAGTTAAAATAGGAGAGGTGTGGTCAATGCTGAAGAAAATGAGTGGGAAAAAAGTGTATGCTAAAATACCAGTTTTAGAGGGGGATGGAATCATAGCAATAACAGATAAAGAAAAGGCTAATATGTTGGGAAAGAAGTTTGCTAGTGTACATAGTGGTGATCATCTAGAAGAAATCCATAGACTACATAAAGAGACGGTTATTAAAGAAAATAGAGATGTGTATAATAAAAAAGAAAGTGAGGAAAGTACTATGGATGCAGATATTAATCTGAATGAATTAATGATGGTATTAAATGGTGTTAAGAATACTGCTTCAGGAGAAGATCAACTCAGTTATGTTATGTTCCAGAAGTTACCTGAAAAAGTGTTAAAGATAATATTGCACTTATTTAATAAAATATGGGAAGAAGGTAAAATGCCCAAAAGCTGGAAGAGTGCATTAATATTACCATTTAATAAACCTGGGAAAGATCCTAATAATGTTGGTAATTATAGACCTATCGCCCTAACATCACATCTATGCAAGTGGATGGAGAAGATACTAGTACGAAGACTTAATTATACCCTTGAACATAGAGGATTATTAGCATCATATCAAAGTGGGTTCAGAAAAGGTCGTTCTACAATGGATGCTGTTGTGAAAGTAAGCAACAAGATAGAGAAAACGTTTAAAATGAAAGAAATAATGAATATTGTGTTTTTTGATATTGAAAAAGCTTATGATTCTATGTGGAGAGAAGGGCTGTTAATTAAATTGAATAAAATGGGAATTAGAGGTAGGTTTTATAACTGGGTTTTAGATTTTCTGTCAGAAAGAAGATTTAGAGTTAAAGTGGGATCAGAAGTATCTGAAGAATTTGAAATTGTTAATGGAATCCCACAAGGCAGTGTTATTAGTCCAGTTTTATTTAACGTTATGATTAATGATATTTTTATGAATCTGGATAGAAGGATTGAGTCAGCTCTATATGCTGATGATGGAGCCATCTGGACAAGAGGACGAGATCCAATAAGGGTAAGAAATAGAATCAAGGGAGCAATAGAAAAGGTAGAACAATGGTGCGTATAATTGGGGATTTAAGCTTTCTACAAGTAAGTCTTGTCATATGATATTTACCAGGAAGAAAGGGATAGAAAAAAAAGAACCTGAAGTTATATGGTCATAATATGGAAACAGTAGATCATTTTAAATATTTGGGTATGTGGTTAGACCAAAAGGGAACATGGAAAATACAAGTTGAAAAGGTGGAATCAAAATGCAAGAAAGTCATAAACTTAATGAGAGCAATAGTGGGGAAAGATTGGGGAGCAAATAAACAGTCATTGATGTATATTTACAGGGCACTAATGAGGTCAACAATAGATTATGGATGCTACATTATATGGAGCAACAGCTAAAACAAATCTATTGAAGTTGGATAGAGTTAATAACAAAGCGTTGAGGATTTGTGCTGGTGTAATGAGAACAACACCAATTAAAGCAATCCAGGTTGAGCTAGGAGAAATGCCCTCAGACCTGAGAAGAGATAAATTAATGCTTATATACTGGAGTCGATTATGTGGATGTGGAAATGAAAATCATGCAAAGAGTATTATACAGGAATGTTGGGAGTATAGTTCATTTAAAGGCAATGGCTTTGGCTGGGTAATAAAAACAAAATCAGAGGAATATAAATTAAGTAATATATGGTTTAAATCCCCCTACACCTATTAGTAATGTTCCTATTTGGTTATTTCCAAAAACTGAGATAGACTTAAACATATTAGAACTAAAAAATGAATGGGAAGAGAGTGAGAAAGGCCATATGGCAAGCCAGTATATAAGGAGCAAATATTACTTAGACGGATCTAAAGATGAAGAGGATAAGGTAGGAATAGGAGTATATATACCAACAATGAATGTAAGTATTGGGAAAAGATTACCAGATCAAGCTTTGGTATATACAGCAGAGATGATGGCGATTATTATAGGACTGCAGTGGGTTGAGGAAGTTAAACCAGACAGAGTAGTGTGTTGTGTTGATTCTGCAGCAGCCCTTTATAGTATACAAAACATGAAATCTGAAAGAGAAGATTTAATGCTCGAAATCCAACAAAGTATATTTAGAATACAGAGACTAGGGATAGAAATGAGATTCTGTTGGGTACCTGCCCATGTAGGTATAAAAGGGAATGAGGGAGCAGATAAAATAGCTAAAAAATCAACCAGGATGAACAATATCATAAATATACCCATTGGAAAAGGAGAAGCTAAGGCGATAATCAAAAAAGAAATAATAAAGAAATGGCAGGATAGGTGGGATAAGGATAAAAGTGGAAGGAAATATTATAGCTTGCAAACATCTATTAATGCCCAGGGGGTGATTAGAAGTAACAGAAGAGAGGAGAGCGTTTTAACCAGGCTGAGATTTGACCACACAGGCTTAAATAAAACATTGTTTTTAATGGGCAAAAGTCTATCAGATAAATGTCTGGAATGTAGATCCAAGGAAGATGTAGAACATATATTAATACATTGTAAGAAATATAGAGATGAGAGGATAAGGTTAAAGCAAAAGATAAGTAAGGCAGGAAGAAAGTGGAACCTTAAAGGTTTATTAGGTACAACAGGAGATGGGGTAAAGGATACACAGAAAGCAGTTATACAATTTTTGAAAAACATAGGAATATATAAGAGGATATAGGTTTTGTTTTTTTTTTAAATACAAAGTAGTCCCAATGAATAGCTCATGTTACATACTCTGATACAGTAGGTGGCGGTATGCACCTTTAAAAGTCATGGTTGCAATCTGCCAAAAAACGGAAAAGAAGAAGAAGAAGAGGAATCACAGGTTACAAAACACTAGACAGAAACCCAAAAACCAACATACCAAAATAAAGGATACAAGAACCAAGGCTAAAGACAAGTAACCAAAACCCAAAACCCCCAACAGAACACACACAGAACAGGATCGTGACATGTACCATTAGAAAACAGGAGTGATGGTTGCTAGTAATGGGCCTAGGGTGACCAGATGTCCTGAAAAATGCGGGACATTCCTGAATTACGAGTCCCAAATTCCGACTCCTGTCCTGTTTGTCACGAAAATTAGACTAAACACAAAATGAACGTACAAATGAGTTGCGCAGACCTCCATAAATTCATCCAAGGACGGAAGAAAGTCCAGCTGCCCTCCATTATCCAGTCTTCCTAAGAGGTAGGCTATATAAATGTAACTAGCCTAATTAGTCGGCTACCGTAACTACCGATAAAGCAGCATTGTGTAAGTTTCAGCGTGGACATTGTGTGAACAGCGTTGTTATAGCCACAAAATAACACCTGTGAGTGTCCTTTTCCCCATTTTTGTCTTAGTGTAGATGAAGATATTGGAAGTTGCAGTACAGGGAAGTTCGATTGGTGAGTGCACCTTCGTCCTGGTCAGCACGTTTTAGAGAACTTCAGCTCTGGTCACTAGCCCAACAAGATGACAGACAAGTCTAGGAGCTCTCAACAAACAGACTAGTACTTATGGAAGCACAACACCCACACAGATTATTGATTCATTTGCACTCACCAATCGAACTGATGTCATTTACACTGATTTTCTACACGGACTGTTTCACACAACAAAGGAAAATAACTGTCATAACCAGAGTGAAGGTGCAAGAAGGGGATGCAGAGGGGAGATGTGACATTGACATTTTACCCACGTGGGAGGAAGAGGACAGAAGAAGAGGGATTCAAAATAACCACACATAAACCATGCAACCAAGAGAAAGTGGACGGATCCCAGGTGGGCGGGACCGTGGGAAGTGATTGAGCACTCCACCCACACCCTGAAAATTAGAAGTAAAACAGGATTTGGCACCACCTCACACATTGTACAACCACTCAAGCCCCTTTTTGATCAATAAAGAAGGTTAGAACTGATTTGACCACGCTGTGAACAAAAAGAGATTTGTGATTGCCATTATAAATTAGGATTATACACAGCAGATCCAGAAAATTTGACGCTGGTAGTTTACCTAAAACTCAATCATTCTTTGTTTATATTTTATTTTTTGTTTTTGTTTTCCTTCCACATTCACCTCATTTGATTTGAATTACAGTTTCACCAGTAAAACAAAAATGGAATTAAAGGGAGGGAATAAAATTCAGGCACCGAACGTTTTGTTGAATAAAGGGAACGATTGCAACTTTAGTCATAATCATTTCTCTAGTTGTAACAATAATCCTAGTCTCATCTCCTGAAAACGGGTCACCCACAGCCCCCATTCAGCCCCTCAACACTGCAGGCATAATAAACTTTATCTCACCAAACAGTACAAATTTATTTTTAGAGAACCACAAAAGATTTAGAAGATCCAGGAGGATTGCTCAACCCACGTAAGACGAAGAGTCAGATAATGAGGTCAGAGAAGAGGAAGAAGATTTCTTTGATTAAATCATGATTTAATTTTAAAACTTCTGTTTTGTTAAAATATCTACATTTTTGGAGTCATACTTTGATGTGTATGTAATGTTTTAAGTTTCAGTGTCATAATTGTAGATATGCTTTCTAATAGTGATTTCACACCAATAAATGGTGTGAAAGGAGGGACTGTTGAGTCTTAAAAAGTTACAACAAACTTAATGTGTTTCAGTGTTTTCCTTCAAATGTAAAACTGCAGGGTTTTAGGCCAAACCATTGCATCAGAATCTTGATTAAACCATTGTTTGTATCTTCTTTGTAATGTGAAGAAAACTGACACCTCTTTGTTTAGTGCCAGAAGGACTGTTTTAACTGTTTCATTGACACTTAAGATAGGGTGTCAACCACTTCTTTGACAAGCCCTGTTGTTCTCTATGATTAGTTTAGAGCAAAATTCCTGTAGATTGAAGGAGGTTTCACATCCGGGATCAGCGTTCTTTTTGTCTGATCAAAGGTAACTCTGAATACAATAATGGTACACTTGTCCTAATTGGGTGACGAAGAAACCAACCAAACAACCAATGACTCTGGATCTAAGGCACGTGGAGGAAAAAGGACCCGACCACATACCTGGAGAATATAAACAACTCGTTTTGTGGGAATCGGGACTGTAAGCTGTGAATCTGAAAGGAGGAACAACTTTCCAGTCCACTGCAGTGTTTTTGTTTTATGTTTGTTCTGTAATGCCATCTTTTATTCACCCATCTATCCATCGTCAACCGCTTATCCTGCGTACATGGTCGCTGGGATCTTTTATTCACCTATTTAATTTTCGTCAGACCCAGCCTCTCCTTTCTCAAAATCTGAAAACGCAACACTACCAAGAGCAACCTGCAACACTTAACTAAAGTGTCTGCGCAGAAATATAGATGTAGTTGCATTGGTTATGTGCTGAGATTTATGTTGATTGTAGAGTTATGGGCCGCCACGTCTGCTGTTAGATATTGCTGTGTTTATGTGCTCATCCACATTAAGTAACATCAGTATTTCCCAGTGACTCATACAGAGAAGGAAATAAAACCTATATTAAATTCAACAGTGCATCATTGTCCACTGTAGTGTCAGAGATGACTGATAGCCTAAATAGTCTTTCTTAACATTTCTCATAATTATGAGATCATTTCTGGTAATTGCGAGATAAGGTGTCTATTTTTTATTCGTTGTGAATGCAATGCAATTTTGTAAAAAGAAAAACAAATGTCAGACCTACTTATTTTGTTGATGCTGACTACATCACTGTACTCTGTGTAGTAAACTGGGTCTCCTCCTCCTCCTCTGCACCAGTAGAGTCCTCCCTGTGAGACACTGATTTGTCCATCTGGGATGAAGACAGCATCTTGTGTGGTCAGGGGTTCAGAGGTTTTCTCTCCTCTGTACCAGAAGTATTTCCAACCAGATGATGACGGGTTCACAGAGCAGCTCAGGGTCACACTGCCCCCTGCTGGAATAGTTCTGCTGTCAGCGCTCAGTTGGGCCTTTGGTCTCTGTGCTGTTTGATTTAGAACAAAGACATGAAAAAAGGAAATTAATTACTGTCTCTCTGATTTTGTCCAATTTAAATAGTGAAGCCCATAAAGGCAAGAAATACTCAAATTAAGAGACTTGTTGAATTAAGAGATGTGTTGCTGAAGTCTTCAGACTCTTTTGCATCCTGTTTTGCAGAAGGCTAGAAACTCTGTGAATTTACAGAAGCCTGGATGATCGATTTTCGCCTCAAAATGCAAATAAGAAATCAGGGACGATCAGATTATTTTGTCACCCTGTGCATGTCAGATACGTCCGTGTGCTAGGAGGCTCAGCTAGCATCTCAAACCGACCACACCAAACACACATCAAACACCAAGCATCTACACAAACTGATATCACAACATAAATCGCTCTGTAATCACTGTACATGGCTGCACAAGTTGCCTTCCACATCTCTCTCCTCTCATCCCACACCGCAGTCCGACCTCTCTAAAGAAAGCTGAGCTTCAGCTCTGTTCAGTTGTGTAACTCAAATCACTCAACTCACAAAACTCCCCCAGTTATTAGGCGACTAATAACAAAAAACACACCAATATACATTTACAGTTACAACTGCTGACTTAACTTTGTTGTTTTAGCTGTATTCAGTCAAAAACAGCAGTTTTTCTGGGTCAATAGAGACCTTCTTCACCATCTTGGTGATCAATGAGCTCTTTAGTTTTTGTTTCTCTCGTCAGATTGGAGGAGAGAAGAAGAGTTGCTTTGGGGGAGCCGGTCTTTATTGGCCTCTACTGGCCCATAGAAGCTACACAGATATGCAGTATACCAATCGATTTGTCTGCTCAATACGAAGAGAAAGAGCCCACTTAGCCCTGCAGGATGTTCAACATGTGCACCTGTAAAGCACAGGAGTACTTTTGGTCACAGGAATGTCGATAAATATTCACTGTTTTTAATCAATATTTCAATGTTTTGGGAGCTTTATGTTATTTGGAACATGGTTGTATGGAGAGAAATAGTGTTTTGAAGAAAACTCCCAATAAAAGTGAACATATAAATAATAAATATGTCCAAAACATGGACATTCGCCTGGTATATTTTTTGAAGAAATATGTAATAACTGTTGCATATTAGTTTATTTTCATCAAATTTACAGTTACAGCTGTATTCTAGGTGTATTAGAAGATATTCAGTTGCATTATAATCAGTTGGATGATGGTTTTGATTGTTTATTGCATAAAACATGTAGCTTTTTATCAGGCGAGGATGAAAATATCATATTTTCCTTTATTGCATCTGACAGTGAACGTCTCACCACTGAAGATCTGAGCCCAGTTGGGTTGGAGAGTCACAACGGCCCTGTTGGACACTGTTAACACAAAAAATACCCAGTTAGGAAACAAAAATAACAAATGTTAAACCAACAAAACCTCTTTGTTTTCAGCACCACTTCTAATCCAAATTATTTTTGTCGGGCAACAATTTAACTTTTGCATGAAGGTTTAATAAACAATACGAACACGACTCAACAGCCATGACAACAAAAGCAGTTCAGAAACAAGCAATCAAACACGGGGCTGAATGGATTAAGGCATTAAAGTCCACAGGTACTGTAACAGGGATATTTGTTTTTAGATTTTTAAGTGAGTGAAAGGTTCATTCACAAATGCTTTAATTTTATAATTATATTTTTTTATGAACTTGTATTTGGTTTGTTTTTTGGAGTTAACTGAATCTGTCATTATCTTTGAGTTGAACAAGACGTTATTTAGAAACACAGAGCTGGTTAAGTGAATAAAAAAAAACTTCTGTGTGTGCTGTGATGCTGCTGTAGCAATTCAAACTTAGTCAAACTGTAGACAGTGAGGAAGGTATTTTTCTGCTGATTTTTCAGACTAAAATCTATTGATTAAATGAGATCTTCTGTAGCTCAGTATTTTCAGCTGATAGTAAGTCACTAAACTGTCCAGAAACAGTATATGTATATAAATATGTATAAATATGATAGGAAGAGTGTAGTAATATTATACAGGGCTCACAGCCTTTGTTTTTTGTTTTGTGTTTGTTTTTGGATTAAGTAGGAATAATTTGAGCAATTTCTAAAATGTGTTTTTGAACAATATTACTGATTACATTATTCAGTGACTGAGGAAGAGGGGCCAAAAACAAGGCTTCACCTCCCTCCTGTCAGTTGACCTGATCAGCTCCTCGCTATAGACCTATAATTGAGTATAACTGAGCTTCTCTCTCTCCCTCTGAGTGCAACCTCATCCCATTAATGCATGTTACTAACTCGACTTCTTCCCTTTCCCGTATTCGTGTGCTTTCTCGTCCCTCTCCTCTCTCCTCCTATCACTTTCTGCAGGTGTTACTGGCTCAGGAGCTGTGGAGTCTGGATCTGTGGTTGAGAGTCTCCTGCTGCCCCCGTGTTCCTGCTCAACACCGTCTGCTACAATTACAACTAGTCCTATTGGTATTATTACTGTTTTTTATTATCATTAATATTACAATTATTATCACACAACTATAAATATCTGTACCATTTTCATTCAGTCTATGTCTATGTCTGTACCTCTGTGTATACTGAGGTACAGACATACTGTGTATACAGTATACACAGAGTATACTGTGTATACTGTGTAGGCGCCTCTCTCTCTCTCGCTTTCTCTTTCTCTCGACCAACTGGTCGAGGCAGATGGCCGTCCACCCTGAGCCATGGTTGTGCTCGAGGTTTCTGCCTCTTAAAAGGAAGTTTTTCCTTGCCTGTGTCACCTATAGTGCTGCTCTTGGTGGGAATTGTTGGGCTTCTGTAAATAACTTCAGATTATGGTCTAGACCAGCTCTTTATGAAAAGCGCGCTGTGAGATAACTGTTGTTGTGATTTGGTGCCATATAATATAATTGAATTGAATTGAATAATAATTTTTCATTAACATTGATTTTTGCTACTGTACCAACATGAGTATTTTCTTCTACTACTACTACTACTACTACTAACAGCTCAGTGTCACAGCGCCCCTCACTGGTATGATGGTTTTGTCTGCTGTCAGTGTGGGCTTAGGTCTGTCTGCTGTTCAGTTCAGAGAAAAAACAAAACATGTAAATGGCTTTAATAGAAATTAGCTCAGAAAAACTTTGGGCCAGTTTTGGTAACAACAGCTCTGTTCTGAAATGTTAACTTAAAAATACTAGTTAGGATACAAACAGCATCAAACACTTAAAATGTAAGAACTTTTCACTATAATCTTTACAGTAATTATGTTAATGCATGTTTTTCTGTTCTGCAGCTTAATTTAAAAATACAGACATACAACTGAACAGCTTTAACACAACAATTATAGGTCACAGTTAATTATTAAGGATATGTTTACTCTAAAAGTACATTTAGCCATTTCTGTAAAACAGCTCCGTGCTCACTTGTCCTGTTTGCTACATGTAACAGGTATAAGAATAATATTGCTTTTGCAGAATAAATAGAGGATGTGTTAAATGTTACTCTAGTCCTGTATTTGGCTTTCACAAAGAAACATCAGATGGTTTGTTATTAAAGGCCACCTACAATTTATATGAATCTCTTGATGAACAGCTAAACTTCATTCATTTTTTTCTTATTTTCCTTCTCTGATGATGTTTGTGATAATTAAAAACTGTCAAAGCCGTTTTTGACAGGTCATGGTTTCAGACAAAAATATATCCTAAAAATAACATTGCCTTTATTTTTAAATTCATACATCATCTAAACTCAGAGCCAAACATGATGATCTCATCAACACGGCTCATAAATAATCTTATTGTTGCAGCTAAACTTGGTGGTAGTGACAACAACTTTACAGAACTGCTGGATCCAGTTAGAGCGACTTTATTACTCATACATACATACAGGGCACACTGGCTCCCTGAACGATTTGATGAGGATGAAAATGATGTGAATCTTATGTTATCTCCTTCACAGTAACGACATCTCACTCTGACTGAACGTCTCCAACAGAGTTCAGAGACAAAGGAGCATTGAAGCTGTTCTGAAGGTTTGTCCCAAAACCTCACTGAGACACTTTAGGTTGATTTATCATTTGTGACCATCTGTATGTGAAGCATTCAGCAATTTATGACTTCAGCAGAGGTAACACCAAAAAACACACTGTGGCAGCCGGCACACCATGTCACTACCCAAAATGAGGGAGAGGATTTGAACAGCAGGCACCTCGTGTACATCAACCTGTCCTGTTAAGACGTTTAGACGAATGAGTGAAAAGAAAATGCATAAATGCATATTTATGTAAGGAGACCTTATGTGCACTCATGGGCAGTAATACATGGAGTAAAATGATACATGGAAATACAAGAACAACAGAAGAATGTGAGTAAATATATTTTTTAAAAACAGACAAAAAGACAATAGGTCACCTTCAGCGTGTCCGTAGAGGAGTGTATCCAGCACTAAAATAAAGATTAAACTTCATCAGACAAAAAGCAAAGACATTTAAATCCAGCTGGAGTTTCATCAGAGGCAACTATTGATTATCAATCAACAGGATGACACATTTCTGTGATGATATTCTGTTAGTTGGTACAGAGGTAAGTTAAATTCAAAGGCTTTATACAATATATAACAACAACAACAACAATACCTTAGACCACATACTGAACATGCATTGTGCAAAACATTAGTGCAAAAAGATCTAGTGCAGTAGTGTATTTAACAGTCCTGCACTCTGAACCAAGTCAAATCAGAAACCAAGATCATGTCTACTAAACTACCATGTTGATAAAAACATGACTCTGCGTCTGAAAGTCTAATCATTGTAAAGTCAGTGATGTACTCACAGAATAACCCCAGCACACAGAGCAAAGTGTGCCCCATCTCCACATCCAGCACGGACACTGTCGCTCTGCTGCTGACAAATGTTTCTACTTTGCATTAATAATGATGCAGCAGGAAGAGAGAACAGAGAAGTTACATTTCATATGTGTGAGAGCATATTTTTTCTTTACCTCCTCCTGAGTACAGCCTGTCTGTTCTTCCTTCCCTTTTACACAAAGCTCAAACAACATCAGTGGCTTTTGTGACGGCCTGGGCCCGGGGTGTTGGCTTGTTCTGTCCTTTTCTTCCCAGGTCTTTCTTTCTGTTTGGTCAGACACACCCACCTCATCAGTGACTGCAGTCACCTGCCACAAGTCCTTAAAAGCTGTGGTGAACCAAGATGGTGTTCTCTCTCCCTCGTGACGTCTCTCCTGGAAGTGCCTTTCAGGAGCTCCTTTTCTTTTGGTTGTTTGTTTTCAGTATGATGAGTTCGAGTTTACTTGTATTTTGATTTAATTATAGGTTAAGGTAACTCCACAAGCTGGGCATCACACTTTGACTGTAGTAAACTTTGACATCTTTACACTTCTTGTCTGTCTTTAGTGCAAAGTTTTGTTCCTGGTCCCTAAAAAATGTTAAAGTAAAAATGGCATTAACTTTTGCACAGCCATGAATCAGAAAGAAAATTTAGTCTCATCTTAAAAGTATGATTTTGTGCCACTGAAAACCAACTGAGTTACAAATGCCACAGAGGCTAATGAGGAGACGGGACTTTAGTTGTCTGATAAAAATTTATGGGTTGATGGAGGAAAGAGATCTGTAATCTGAGATGCCTTTGTTTTTACCTCATGTTGCTACAAATACATCAGAAATCAAATGCATAAAGAGGTAATCAAATCAAATAAACAAACATTGAAATAAATGCATGTGTTTTTTTCCATTGTGCTATAAAGAAGAGGATAATTAAGTTGAGAAGCAGAGGTGGGCAGAAAGAGGTACATTTACTCCGTTACATGTACTCAAGTAACCTTTCTGAGTAAAATGTACTTGTCATAGTAGTTTTGATACATCATGCATCTTGAGTAGATTTTTAGAGAAAAACTATAACTTTGACTCTGTTAGTGTTGAATATATCTATTGCGCTACTTGTTTATTTTTTATTTTATGCATCCATGATCTGTTAAGATGTAAGTGATCATCTGCTTCCATGTGACTGGGACACCTACAAATGTGCTGTCACAATTGTTAAGATATTTTGTGTAATAGCCTGTTAAAAAGGGGCATAATGTGATTGTACTCTACACGGGTCTAAGTAGTATTTTTTGAGGGTGTAATTTCTGAACGACGCCACAAGAGGGAGTATCAACTTATGTGAGCGCTAGTACGGCTGCGCGATGCTTCCGCTCCTCAGACGGAGAACAGACTGCTGAACGATCACAAGTGAAATCTCGGTCTCTGCTTTTCCTATAAAAACCGGTTAGTAATGTGTGATATTTTGCTGCAATACATTTCAAAGCCTTTGTTATGTTGTTCTGACAACGTTTGATGCGTAAAACAGTGGTTTATTCAGTTAAGAGACTTTGAATTAAAGTGTAGCTAGCACCCGTGTAGAAAGTGTAACCAACATGGCGGCCTCCCGACGTTTGTTTTGTTTATGGTCACTGCTCCTGGACATTGCACTTTTCTTTATATTTGCTAAAGGTTGAGGTACGATTATTAAAGTTTGTTGAGAATGTGTGAAGTCCTGCATTCAAATCCTGTCACCGTGATAATACTGAACAGTGTAACATGTTGATAAGGTTAAAAAATGTGTATTCTGTATAATGTAGGCCTTTGTATTGTTTTTATATGTTGTATCTGAAAATGTTGTGTGAAACAAGTAGCTTCAACAGTGAACGATCACAAGTGACATCTCCTGTCTCTGCTTTTCCTGTACAAAACAGGACACAATATCAGTTTACAGGTAACTCATGCTTGAGGCCTGTAACAGGACTCTGTTCAGAGCAGAATAATAACTGAAGCTGGTAGTGCAGCTTTCAAATAGCGCTAGAAGCTACTATTAACAGATGAAAATTTAGTGCAGCCAGACAGCAGGCTTTCTCAAAGTGTTGACGCTCTGGGATGAAGCCGTGATGATGCAGCAGGCTCCGGTTGCGAAGTCAGTTTACATCACAGTGCTCACGCTAAGCTGACAGAGAGCAGGTTCTGTTGTGTTAATGCTAATATCTTTAATAACAAATAGTTACACACAGTAAATTACGCTTCAAAACTAGACCTACTCCAGTTGAGTTGGCCTACTTGTTTTTGCAAAGTAACTGTACTTTTACTTGCCTACAGTCTGTAGCTACTCCGCCCGCCTCTGCTGAGAAGAAACAAGGCAACAACTTTCCAGTTCCTCTTCACACATACAGTAAAGATGTGTTGCTGTGAAAGCAGGAATCAGCACATTCACACCAGAGCTCATGTGTTCATACGCAGCAAACAAGAGGGGCCATGCACAAATGGTAGAAACTGAGTCAAGTGCAATGCATAGATAATAACAGATAATATAGCAGGTGAGAAAACCTGCAGAGCTGTGAACATGACTGTGTCTGCACTCATTGCATGCTGAGCAGAGACGAAGAAGAGGAAGGCTTGGACACTTTCTTCAAGGTTTTGCCCATACATCAACGATAATGGAAGTTATGAGGACACCTTTGTTGTGTAGATACTCTTTTACGTCAGATTTTGTGAAAATCAATAATAGAAATCAATGGAATGTCAATAAAGTATTTACAATCATTTAATTTAAAAAAACTTTTAAGTTAAAAGTATCAGGCCAGCAGCAAATGTTATGACATTATATCTGGATAGTTTTGACAGTTACCACCGAAGTCAGCCTGGAGGCAGATGGATCCTGAAGGGGTTGGAGAGGATAATGGATTGGGCCAGGATGTCCTGAAGCCGGAAAAATCCAGATCCTTGGTTTTGGAGAAGGGCAAAGTAGTGGATAAAATATCTCAGGAACACCAATCACAGAGAAGCCTGTCAAAAGTCTGGGGAAGTTTTTTCGACAACAGCCTTCATTAAGAGCACCTGCAATGAGCAAGAAGTGTGGCTGAGACACGTCGACACGGGCCTCCCTGGGAAATTCAAGGCGTGGATTTATCAGCACGGTGTAGTGTCCAGTGTTTATGCATTTGACTTATAACAATCCAAAATAGCACTGTAGCAGCAAGACAGAGGGTCAGTGACCTTCTACGGGGAGTGTAGTGATTGGAGGTTATGTAGGAACCGAACCTTTATGGAATTTGACTTCTAACCCCTTGTTTTGTTACTTTAAAATAGTACTGTACCCTTCTATGGGTTTGACCTTTTACTTTGCAGACTTAAAGCCTTTTATGGTACCTAACAGATACCTAAACATATGCTATATAAGCTATGTTTGATGTACAGAGAGACAGAGTGGCCATCGGGCTGGGTCACTCTCCAAGCTGCTGCAGAGCTTGTAATTGAAGCTGAAGCTCAACACATCATCGCAGCATTATTGTTGGACACCACAACGGGATTTTGCCAAGGATACTGTGGCCCCTGCTTCTCTACGAGTTTCCAATCTCCTCCACCTCAGACCAGAAAAGAGAGTCAGCCGCTACTTGAGGAGATGGTTGGGTCTTCCGAGGTGTTTGAGCAGCATTGCTCTTTATGGAAACACCTGAACACTGACTCTTCCCCTGAAATCTATCGAGGGGGAGTTTAAGGTTTTGCGCGAAAGGGAGGTGATGCAATTCCAGGAATCACTGGACCCCAAAGTCTCTGGAGCAGGGGTAGAGGTCAAGACAGGCAGGAAGTGGAGAGCAGAGGCAGCAGCGGAAGTCGCAGAGTCAAGATTACGCCATGGAGTTCTTGTGCGAGCAGTCACCAGAGGAAGGGCTGGGCTAGGAGCCATTGCACCACTGCATTATGACAAAGCTCGGGGAAAGGAGCGGAGGAAATTAGTTCAGAATGAGGTGAGAACCGCCGTTGAGGAGGAAAGGTCCAGCAGACCAGTGGGGATGCGACCACAAGGTGCCTGGACAAGATGGGAAAACGTTGCGGCTGACCTCTGGCAGGCACAACCGCATCGCATCAAGTTCTTAGTCCAGGCTGTCTATGATGTCCTTCCCAGTCCGTCCAACCTGAACTGCTGAGGCTTAGTCGATACTCCAGCTTGTTCCCTTTGCCAGAGAAGGGGGACCCTCAAGCACATCTTGAATTGCTGCCCTAAGGCTCTGGGGGAAGGCCGATAACGCTGGTGTCATGATCAGGTGCTCCAGATCATGGTGCATCTGTAGTGCCAATGACGGAGGTCAAAACCAAAGAAGCTCACCATCTGCTTCATCCGGGCCGGAGAGAAGCCGACAACATCTAAATCAACATCAGGACTTCTCAACGCTGACAGTGGACTTAGGCAAGCAACTCAAGTTTCCACCGCATGGTGCCAAAACAAACATTAGACCTCATCCTGGTGTCAGAGACAGCAAAGAACATAGTCATGTTTGAGCGAAAGAAGGAGCGATACGAGGGACTAGTCAGCGACTGCCACAGGAAAGGCTGAAAGGCAAGGTGCTTACTAGTGGAGGTTGGGTGCAGAGGCTTTGCAGGAAAGTCTCTCTGTATGGCTTTTACAGCACTTGGAATCTCAGGGGAGAAGAGAAGAAGAGCCATCTCTAAGAGCATAGAGGCCACAGAGAAAGCCTCCAGGTGGCTCTGGATCAAGAGAGGGGATCAGGTGACCCAGATGAGGCTTGATCAACCTCAGCTGGGTCACCTGAGTGAGGGTGTACGATGTTCGAAAGACCCGAAACACCCTGTGACCTCAGGTAACATCACTGATGATGTGCCCTAGTTGTTGCCCGTTTGGTTCTGTGTTAATCTGTTTTTGTTCTGTTATCCTAGTCTGTTGTCTGTGTTGTCCTGTTATCTTGTCTCTCTTATCCACTCTGTGTTCTTGATTCTAAGGCCCCGTGTCCACCAAAGCGTTTTTTTCTGACGCCTGCGACTTTTTTCACTTCATTCCAACGGCAGCGTTGCATTTTTATGAGCTGATAAAAACGCCAGCAGCGTGACGAGGCGCTGACCGTTTTTTTGCGCTGAGAGTTTTTTTCAGGTCACCGAGATTCGAAAAATGTTCAGCTTTTACTCAGCTGTCCAGTCACAATAGAAGAGCGGCGGGACAAAGACCACACCGTAGCAACTGTTACTATCCTGGAACTGGTCTTCGTCCAACCTCAGCTCTTGGACCAAACAGTAGTACTCGCCGAACCCTCATACGGTGAGTCCGTCCTCTCCACCTGCTTCAGCTTTCTCTTCATACAAAGCATAGGGAGCAAGTTCCTCTAGTCTGAGTTGACATTTTACATCCAGTAAAGTTAGGCAGAACTACTTGCGAACGCTTACTCGGATTTTATGTATCATAGCAACCAAAGCAGTTGGAAAAATCACTACACCTCAAAACGCCCGCTAGCGCTCCCTGCTGGGCGTTTTCAGCTGGTAAAGAACGCTTTGGTGGACACGTATGGGATTAAAATCCTGCCAGGATTCAAAACTGAAAATGATGTTATGAAAGGTTCAAACTAAGTGTTTGAAAACTCAAAATCTTACAAAAAAAGTTTTGCAAGATCGAAAACTAAGATTTGCAAGCTTGCAAAACGTAAAAAAAGTTAAAAAAAAATCTCTGCAAACATAATGCTGTTTTTGAGTTTTCCTTCTTCAGAAGTGCAACATTTTTTTTACGACTTTACGACAGAACATTATTTTCAGTTTTGAATCCTGGCAGGATTTTAATCCCATAGGGACACGGGCTCTAAAATTTGGGTTTTGCATCTACGTTGTAGTTGTGTTCTGTTTAGTTTAGTTCACTGTGAGTTTACTTATTGATCAGTTTGGTGTCTGTTATTTAGTCTGGGTTATTATTTCCACTCTCACCTCCTGTGCGCTCACCCACAAACCCTGACAATGAAAAGCAATCAGAATTTAGTGGAGAGGAGATCAGACAGAATCTCCCTCAGTCACAGGATGGACAGGCCTCACCAGGATGTTAAAAAGTCACAGAGTATGAAGAGCTGAAAACTGGAAAAGTTATTAGTTAGGCAGTACTAAAGCTTTTTAATGATGTGGCTCATGAGTCACCTTAACATGGCATCCTGGGACCTAACTACAGCAGCTGAAGTCTCAGACTTACAAAAGGAGGATTTGAGTTGTGTTGGTATCGGTGAGGGCAGTTTGGCGTCCCCTTGTGGTCATTAATGGAAAATGCCTCCATTTCAACTGCACAGTGACTGACCGGAGTCTAACAACAATGACTGAATAAAATGTGATGTCACAATGGGACAAATGTCACAAACTCAAAAATATTTCAACCTGAAACATTTTATACTAATTTAAAGATCTGGAAATTTATACTTCTCTCTTTACCCTGATACAATAGAGATGCACTGAAGTGAACATCAAGGGAATCCAAAAGCAAGGTGTCTTTTCAGAGCAACTAAAGAAACATTTTTAGTAAATAAACCGTCCCTGAACACCAACACCAAGCATGATGGAGTCAGTAGGTTTCTGTGGGATGTGCTCGTCCATTTTGAATAATTAAAATCACAATTGAGAGAAAAAAAGTTTATTGATGTATAAAATGATCAAAACAAAATACAAATACAAAATATAGAATCCATTCAGGTGAAAATAAAACACATTCACAAATATATTTTTAAAGAAAAAAACATGTACATGTCGATATCGATAAGAGATCATTACATAAAGTAACTGTTGAACTTGATCTTTCTCATCCAACACTCAATGACGCGGATTTTAAAGCTGCACTATCACCTGGGTACTAAAGTTTAAATATACTGTAGCAAACTGTCAAAAGTAAAGTAAAAATAAATGATAAAAAATAAATGATATGAAAACTAATAATATGCAGTCCCATAAATACTAAATCAGATTAGACCTCAGTAGTACTTGTGCTTTGTGTTAGCAGAGAGTAATTAAATCCACATGATGTAATTTTTTATAATCTGCTGACAAATTAACTACAAATCTGAACAAATGTCTCATGTTTAAAAGCAGACGTCCACACAATAAGTTTATAAAATGCTGTCGACCATTTTTCTTTACCAACACAGCTCTCTTTACAGACCTGGAAGAAAAACCACAAAAAGCCAAGATAAAGGTTTCTTCATGATGTAAAGATGCTGTCTGACGTGTTATTTTGAAATATATCCATTTAATTATCTGCAGAATAAATCATTACAGTTTGATCATCGTATGGCAGCTTTATTACCAGGAGCTGTTCCTGGTTTGACTTCAGAATAAACTGGTTCATCAGCTGCTGCAAGAGCTGATTTTCCTGTAGATGGAGAGATGAAATTACCAATAAAGTCATAATTAATAATGTTAGTGTGCTGAACTGACAGGTACACTGTCAGAGTTAACGTCTCCACGAACACAAAGAATGACAGTATTGTAACGCCCACAGAGCTCAAACCAGCCACAGCAGAGCAGTACAGCTTTCACGGGATTTACTGATGTGTGTAAACTGTTCTTAAACAAGGCATAAACACAAAATGTAGATAAATACAACATTACTAACAAAGTAATAAAAACAATAAGTAACTAAAAACAGCTCTGGTTATAAAAAATGTTGAACACGTTACTGTAAATCGCTCTGAGTCCGAGGCCAACATGTTGGACAACAACAACTGCAGGTGAATGCAGACTTTACTCACCTTTGTTTTTCTTGGCTTTACCTTTATTGCGGCGGCTGACTTGGGCATACATCAGATTGTCGTCTGAAACAGAAGCCAGATCTCAGGATGTGTTTGCTTAGCAGACATATACACACTGTACAGCTGGATGGATGAACGGACGCATTGACAGGCAGAATAAAAAACTAAAGAAACTTGGGATTTTTCCTGACTGTTTAGGCTGTACTGATGTATTGATATTAAAGTGAAAATCTAAATAAACTCAAATTAGTTATCGTCACCACACTGACTCCTCAGCTAATGTGTCTTCTGTTTGTTTTTTTGACAAACAATTCAGTTTTATGTCATATCTGTGATATGAAAACATATTGGAAACAAATTACACCCAACTAACAATAACAAACACATTCTGTATACAAAACCGACAACTTAGAAATATTAAAAAACTTGAAAAGGTCCAAGAAATATGTAGGAATTGACAATTTGCATCTCAGCTGACACATTGTAGTAGTACACAGCAGATACCAGGGGTGTGACGAGACGATATTAAAATGTGACAATAATTCTGGTGAAGTGAAAAGCTGACTTGTGAGACTCTTTTCACAGGCCGTCACACCACACATCAATTTCATCATGCAGTGAAAATCAAATGTGTAACTGATAACGTCTACTGGCTGTGCGAATCATCTCCACCCAGCTGATGCGACACTAACCGGTGTCCACCATGGTAATGAAGTGAAGCCCCCTCTCACGCTGTGAGTCGCAGACAGTTTGTGACAGCGGAAACGTAGCTGGTGGAGTTTTGTAATATAAACATCTAAAAACTGAGGCGCAAACTTGCTCTGTTTGAGACTGTGAGCTGCACTTTATCGGAGGTGCTGAACTAAACATGTTTGTGGATTGTAGTGAAATCGTTTGGCAGCTTTATTACCAGGAGCTGTTCCTGGTTTGACTTCAGAATAAACTGGTTCATCAGCTGCTGCAGGAGCTGATTTTCCTGAAAATGGAGAGATTAAATTTTAAGTAACTACAAACAGCTCTGGTTGTAAAAAATGTTGAACACGTTACTGTAAATCGCTCTGAGTCCGAGGCCAACATGTTGGACAACAACAACTGCAGGTGAATGCAGACTTTACTCACCTTTGTTTTTCTTGGCTTTACCTTTATTGGGGCGGCTGACTTGGGCATACATCAGATTGTCGTCTGAAACAGAAGCCAGATCTCAGGATGTGTTTGCTCAGCAGACATATACACACTGTACAGCTGGATGGATGAACGGACGCACTGACAGGCAGAATAAAAACTAAAGAAACTTGGGATGCTCTTGTGTTTTTTCACAAATAAAAAGGAAAATTCAGAGAAATTGTCACCACACTGACATCTCAGATAATGTGTTTTTGTTTTTTAATGCCTTATCTGTGGGATGAAAATATATTGGAAACACACGACACCCAACATACAATAAGATTAACATGTTGATACAAAACAGACAAACTTAGAAATCTTAAGAGCCTAAAGGCCCAGATGTGAGTGAGATTTGACCATTTCCAGCTCTGGTGATGCCTGGTGACAGTATGTAGGAGATACTGAAGGTCACTGAGATTAACTGAACTGCAGGCTGAACCATATTTACCTCCAGCATAATGATACGACACATTTCAAGATAAACTTTGAGCATGACTGTTGTCTCTGACTGTACCTGCAGGTCCAGAGTTCACCTCAGAGTAAACACAGACCTCCTCTGGTTCATGTCGCTTCTCTGTTAAGAAAATCAGATGAAACCACAAACAAAAACAATAAATCAAAAATTCTGGCCAGAACATCTCTAAACTGTTTCCTATTTATGTATTTAGAGTACTCACTCTTCTTTCTAATGTTTTTAAGGTCGATCAAAGAATATGTCAAATCCTGGGACTCATCTGCAACTGAAATATTCATGTTATTTAGTTTCTGTGTGAAGAGTTATCATCTGGAAACAAAAATTGCGATATTTAAAGTAATGGGCTATTTTAAGTAATTTGATCTGGTTGCTGGAAATGTTGATTAATTAGTGCTTGCACTTCAAGCAAAAAGAAATCTCATATCTAAAATGTGCTTAAATTTAACAGAGCTTTGTTGCAGTGCATGTTAATAAAATAATAAAAAAGGAATATACTGTACCACTCTGAGTGTTTTCACTGCCTTTAATTGTTTCATAGAGAGGAGCATCACCTGCAGACACTGTCAAATTAATCAATTTAATTGTATGATACAAATGAAACATCTGATTTTTATAAAAAGGTCAGTTTAAATGCTTACCGTGGACAGGAGAGGAGTAGTTTGTGTCAGGGCCTGGATTAGTGCTCTCAGACTGGATTGGCCTACAACATGAATCAAATACAATACATATAAAAAGGAACATGAAATGTTGCTGCTGTGTTCAAAATTAGAGAAGGGAGTGTTGTACCAACCTGATGGAGCAGGAATCTGTGAAAAAGACATTTGTTGTTACAGGTTTTGTTATTCAGCTATTCAATGTCTTGAGATCAGAACACGTGTGTTTGAATAATTAAAGCACATAATATCTAATAAAAGAAGAAAAGGTCTCACCTTTGGACGGTCTGTAGCGACACAAAAGGAGCAGAAGAAGAATAAGAACGATTCCACAAACCAGCCCAACAATCAACGGTACAGGAACTGAAGAGCTTTCAGGCCTCGACACTGATATAAGAAATAATAACTTTGAATCATGTCACATCAAGCCATAGTAAAGACACAAACATAAAAACATCTACAAATGCAGAGGTATAAACAACATAAACCTCAGTCTCAATGTCATGTAATGTTCTGATACACATGAGTACTTATAGTTCACTATATAACAGAGCACAGTGTGAAATTATCCATTCACAATAAACATGACTGTCACAACCACTGATGCAGACTTTCTCCAGCTCCAACAGGTGAAATCAGCTGAAACTGATGCTACTTCAGATTCAGGTCAGTATCTGACCAGGTTTCTTTCTCAGACAGAAACACAGTTTACACAGAAGAAGATGCAGCAGTTGTTTTAATCCTGCTCACCTTTAACTGACATCCAGCTCTGTGCTGACTCTTCTCCTGAGTGTTGACACTTGTAGAAACCCTCATCTGACTTCAACACTGCAGAGATGTTCAGCTCCCTTCTGCTGTCATTTTGAATCAGTTTGTCATTTTGATAGAAAAACACATCTGAAACTGAGTTTTCTGTCCTGAACTTGCAGCTGAGACTAACAGGATCTCCCTCAGTCACAGGACGGACAGGGCTCACCAGGATAATATGTTTCCCTGTAAAACAGTCAAAGAATATGAGGTTTCAGTCAGAGATCAGCTGCTGCAGAACTTCAGAATAAGAGGATGGAGGATGATGAGAAGAGATCACAGATCTGATTGTTTTCTTTGGAACCACAAAATTATTACTTTGAATTATTATAAAACACGTTAAATCTACAGTAAATAGAAAAAAGGTTTTGTTCCATGTTAAATTACTCAGATACCATGAAGCAGTAATGGGCCAAACTCTTGTCAGATGGTCAGTATACCATCCTCCTCAGTGTAAATGTGCACAACATCTAATATTCAGTATGTTGAAACACATAATATGATGTTTAAAATAATTTATACAGGTCAGAAAACATAATGAAACCATACTCTGTATAGTGATGTTGACTGCGTTGCTGAACTCTCCTGATCCAGACTCACACCAGTACACTGCATCACTCTGCTGGTTACTGTACACGCTGCATGTGGATCCAGTCATTGTGCCCCGGTAGGAGCAGTTTGATGAGTATGACGGGTAGCCGTCCTCAGTAAAGCTCCTCACTCTCCACTCAGTAGAGTTTCCCTCACAGCTCAGTGAGACAGAGTCAGAGGTGAAGTGTTGCACTCTGTCAGGACTCACTGTGAGAGACGCTGATGGATGAAAATCTGAAAAACAACATGTAATAAGGGGTCAAAGCAAACACAGAGATCTTAAGATTTAAAATGCTACAATGCAAATATTCCTTTATTGCTGAGTATTAGTGCAAACATTAAAACAAGGTGCAGTGTTTTGGTGAAACTGGTTTCTACCTTGAAAACAATCTGAGTTTATTTTAAATGATAAACAACCAGGTGACTACAGCTGCTGTTGTCTGTAAAGTGGGAAAATACCTACTTTCACCTGCCATCTTTCAAAGATACAGAGGTGAGTATTTCACACTGAAACGTGCTGCATTGTCTCTCTATACACAGTCAGTGTTTTCCTCTTATTTGTCAGAGTCTAGCTGTTTGTTCAACTTGTCCATTAACCTGCTGACTTCTTTGGTTTGTCATTTCACTCTTCTGTCTGTCTGCACACCTACCTGACCGCTAACCAGGTGTCTTCTAACTACACGTCCTGCCTGTTGTGTCAGTAAAGTATAAGCAGTAAGATGAGCTTCAGTGTCCAAAGTAAAAGTACTCATTGCAATCAAGAAATAAAGTTTCAGCAAAATGTCTCTCTTTTTGGTGTTTTCATGCTATCAGATGAATTAAAAAAGGAAAACTGTGTAAAGACAGAAGGAAACAAAGAAATCCTCCCAGTCCAGTTTGTAAAATCACCCAGTAAGGTGGAAAGCAGAAAGTTTGTCTTGATGCTAGTGAGAGAGGAAAGATCACAAGGTCACCACAATCAATACATTTCTTCCGTTGGGGGAGCATGAATGTACACAGCCAATTATTTGTCAATAGAAGTGTTAGTTTTAAAGATACTGGATGTTGGTCACAGACAGAAAGTGGATGAACCGAGGTGAAGACATAACATCTTGAGAGAAGCACAGACAGAAACAAACTGACCTCCAGACCAGACAAACTTTGGTTCACTGTAATCAGTGTAATACACTGGATCTCCTCTTCCAGCTCTGCACTTATATCCTGCTGTGTGTGTCTGTCCATGAACGATGTAGGAATCCTGTTCAGTCCCGTTGCTGCTGCCAGGTAGCAGCTCATGGCTGTAGGAGTCGTCTGATAGTTTGGGAACAGCCTTATACCAGAAGAACCTCCATCCTGCAGATGGATCTTTAACTCTGCAGCTCAGAGTTACTGAGGCTCCAGGACTCAGCCAGGATGGAGACACAGTGAGGACA
>JALXJV020000002.1:26948243-27055550 GCA_024633595.2 Lepomis macrochirus
AAACATTGCCAAAGAAGCTGAATTGAAGAAACAACTGCAAAAAAGAGTAAAAATCCAAAAAAAGATCCAAAAAATTGTAGAAAACTCAAAAGAGTTTAGTTCAAATACTTTAAAGAGCTGAAATGTATTTAAGACAGGTGCTAAATACTGCAAAAAATAAAAAATAGCTTAATTGAAATGCTCAAAGAAGCTGAAATACAGAAACAACTGACAAACGTGGCAGAAAATGCAACAAAAGCTGGAAATTGAATATTTTAAACCTGAATATTTTAAAACCATAAAAGACAGAAAAGTTGTATACAAGCCTAACTGTCCTTAAAGAGCTGAACATTTTAATATTTGAATGGTTGTTCTAGCACAAAGTATGCAGAATTAGTTAGCTTTGAAAGTTGAAGAGTAGTAGCAGTACTAGATAGCAGTAGTAGCAGCAGTAGCAGTAGTAGCAGCAGTAGCAGTAGTAGTAGCAGCAATAGCAGTAGTAGCAGCAGTAGCAGTAGTAGTAGCAGCAGCAGCAGTAGTAGTAGCAGTAGTAGCAGCAGTACTAGGTAGCAGTAGTAGCAGCAGTACTAGGTAGAAGTAGTAGCAGTAGTACTAAGTTGCACTAGTAGCAGTATTAGCAGCAGTAGTAGCAGTAGTACTAAGTTGCACTAGTAGTAGCAGTAGTAGTAGTAGCAGTAGCAGCAGTAGTAGCATTACTAGGTAGCAGTAGTAGCAGTAGTACTAGGTAGCAGTACTAGCAGTAGTAGTAGTACTCAGGTATCAGTAGTACTAGGTAATCAGAAGTAGCAGTAGTAGCAGTATTAGTAGTACTAGGTAGCAGTAGTAGCAGTAGTAGTAGCACTAGGTATCAGTAGTACTAGGTATCAGTAGTAGCAGTAGTAGCAGTAGTAGTAGTACTAGGTATCAGTAGTAGCAGTACTAGGCAGAAGTAGTACCAGTAGTAGTAGTACTAGGTAGCAGTAGTAGCAGTAGTAGGTAGCAGTAGTAGCAGTACTAGGTAGCAGTAGTAGCAGTAGTACTAAGTTCCAGTAGTAGCAGTATTAGTAGTACTAGGTATCAGTAGTGGCAGTACTAGTTAGCAGTAGTAGCAGTAGTAGTAGTACTAGGTATCAGTAGTAGCAGTACTAGGCAGAAGTAGTAGCAGTAGTAGTAGTACTAGGTAGCAGTAGTAGCAGTAGTAGTAGTACTAGGTATCAGTAGTAGCAGTACTAGGTAGCAGTAGTAGCAGTCGTAGTAGTACTAGGTAGCAGTAGTAGCAGTACTAGGTAGCAGTAGTAGCAGTAGTAGTAGTACTAGGTATCAGTAGTAGCAGTACTAGGTATCAGTAGTAGCAGTAGTAGTAGTACTAGGTATCAGTAGTAGCAGTACTAGGTAGAAGTAGTAGCAGTAGTAGTAGTACTAGGTATCAGTAGTACTAGGTATCAGTGGTAGCAGTAGTTCTAAGTTCCAGTAGTAGTAGTAGTAGCAGTACTAGGTAGCAGTAGTAGCAGTACTAGGTATCAGTAGTAGCAGTACTAGGTATCAGTAGTACTAGGTATCAGTAGTAGCAGTATTAGTAGTACTAGGTATCAGTAGTAGCAGTACTATGTAGCAGTAGTAGCAGTACCAGGTAGCAGTAGTAGTAGTACTAGGTAGTAGCAGTAGTACTAAGTTCCAGTAGTAGCAGTAATAGACTAGCAATAAGGATGTGAGATGGACCATGAGACAAAGAGAGAGGTGGACAATAAGACTGTGAGACACAGAGAGCCAACTGTTTCCCAATGAAGAGAAGTGTGTGTGCATTTGTGTATGTGTCTGTGTCTGTTTGTGTACCTCTGTGTGTCAGTAGTACTACCAGTAGTAGTAGTACACTGTAGTATTAGAGCAGAGGCAGTACTCTGCATGCAGTACACTGAATTTCATTCAGAAAATAGCTCAATGTCTGTCCACCAATCAGAATACAGGACCAAGTTTGTGTGTGTGCGTGAGAGAGAGAGAGAATGCGTAGCGCGTGTGTCTGCCTTTGATCTTTGTCAGTTATCCTATACAGACAAATTGGAAAATCTGTCAATACTTGGCCTCGAACAAACCTCCCTAGAGACAAAACTCTAGGTCGTATCGGCTAAAATGACCTGACCGTGAGCCGAGAAGGCCTTTGCGAACGATGTGATATATTTTTGTGTGGATAGAGTTGAAAAAAGGGACCCATTTGGCGAAGTTGAAAAACTGGTTCATAATGATCCGGTGACTAAATTTCAGCTGGATTTATAATTGCTGTCAATGGAGGATTTTCGGTCACTCTTGTCCTTTGGAAGGACACAGAGCAAAAACTATAAGTCCGAGGGATTTACTAAACACACGTGAGGAACCACAACAAAAATACCCACGTTTCTAGTATAATTTCATGGCCGAAGAGTTAAAATTGTGGCCAGGCCAGCGATTTCAAAATTCTTTTTCATAATTAGTTTTCAAGCTGGCTCCACTCTGACGATGACATCACGTGCTCTGGCTCTCAACATTCCGTCCCATCCGCTCCCATTATAATCTCCGAAACGGCTTGAAAAACAGCATGAGACTTGAGTAGAGATTGTGAAAAAAGTATAAAGGATAGCAAAAAGTTGAATAAAGCATGAATAGCTTAAAGATTTGTAAATATTTTAAAGTTGAAATGAGAGAAATAGCTTAAAGTATGCAGAAGTAGTTGGCTTTGAAAGCAGAAGGAGCATAAAGAAGGATTTGAAGAATTCTCCATTGACTTACATTGTAAAAAAAATTGCATAAAAAGCTTAATAGTGTAAAAAGTATAAAAGGTATAAAGAAGTAATAAAGAAGCCTAAAAGTCCTTGAAAAGCTGAACATTTTGATAGTTGAATGGTTTTTGTAGCACAAAGTAGAGAGGAGTTTAAAGCGACCGAAAAACGTACGGAAGAATAAGAATAATAATAATAATAATAATAATAAAGCTTTGGATTTCAAGAGTGTGAATGCTTCCAGCATTCACACTAATAATAATAAAGAATTTTTTTCACAGAAGAACATAGGTTGTGAATGCTTTACAGCATTCACACCAATAATAATAAAGAATTTTTTTCACAGAAGAACATAGGTTGTGAATGCTTTACAGCATTCACACCAATTATATTTATATAAAGCATCATCACTGAGTATTTTAAATGTAATAATACAATTAATGATCTCTTTGTTTTGGCAATAGAAGTCAAGTATCCCCATTGACCAAAAAGTAAACCTCCATATTGACCGACCACCCCCCTGTATCTGCATGACATGGTTCGTTCCTACCTTAGCACTCTGTATCAGTGATGGTACATTGATCACAATGTTGCCTAGTAAACTAAAATTTGGTTTTGAAAAAAGTAACAAGAGAAATGAAAGAGAGGAGGAAAGGATGTCAGTCTGTAACCCAGTGTTTCACCAAGAAAGGTGGGCAGCCTTTAGTCTGTGAGTGGTTTTAACCTGTTGGCTTAATGTACACAGTAAAATAAACTAGCTAGCTGCAGACTGGTGTTAGCCTACATTTCATCAACATTTAATAAGTATGCAGGGAAACTTAGCAAGATATTCATATTGAGTATTTGTCCGTGCTCCTTTTAGCAGACTAACAACAGGTGAGTCAGCAGCAGCCCAGTCTGCCCATAACTGTAGCCTAACTGTTAATGTCAGGACAGGGAGTCTGTGGGGATTTCTCTGTCTCTCCTGCTCTTTTTATCATAATAAAGAAAATGAAACATTTATTAATGACAGAAACACAAATGATTTTCTCACATAATTATGAAATAAAATAAAAACAACCTCCTGTTTGTAGGCCTACTGGATGCTGGACAGGTGGAAACAGTGAGCAGCTTACCTCAGCCTGCATGTATTTTACAGACAATATTAAAATAATCCAGTTTGATACATTCATTTGGATTTAATTATGGCTGTTAAATGACAGCTTGTTTTGCTACAAAATATATTAAGACTGTTAAAGATTGCCGTGAGGACATTTTTATGGTGGCTTTTAATCTTGCATCAAATACTGAACTGCATATACAGACTTGCATGTACAAATCACCAGTAATTAGACGTGCAGTTTTAACACTGTCAGAGCTGTGAAGAAGGAAGTAGAAGCACAAAAAGGACATTAAAAATAAGTTGAATTTAACTGTGGCTAACTAGCTGCTGTTATATAATTAGCTCAGCTAGCTTAGTGGTCATAGCTGACTCAGCACACACAACAGCAGACCATCATTTTCGCTCAGTCACAGACCCACATTCACAATGCTGAACCAGAACCAAAGACACTACCATAAAATACAGGCGGCATTATCATTACTTATTCCTAACTCTCATCATTTCAAGTTGTAGGTTTCAACTTACTCTATTTTTAGCAAAGATCTTCTTTCCTCTTGCTCATGTTGACTGTGAATGAAATGTAATCTAAATTCAATAAATCAATAATTTCTAGTGGTAATGAAATGCCAAAGTATGATGTTTTTGATTCAAAACAACAAATCCTGTCAATAGAATATTATTGAGTTCATTTAAAGGTTGTTACATGTTGGTTTTTTATTTTTTTTCTTCAAACCCCTCTCCAACAGATAGACCCCGGCCTGTCCTCACTGTGTCTCCATCCTGGCTGAGTCCTGGAGCCTCAGTAACTCTGAGCTGCAGAGTTAAAGATCCATCTGCAGGATGGAGGTTCTTCTGGTATAAGGCTGTTCCCAAACTATCAGACAACTCCTACAGCCATGAGCTGCTACCTGGCAGCAGCAACGGGACTGAACAGGATTCCTACATCGTTCATGGACAGACACACACAGCAGGATATAAGTGCAGAGCTGGAAGAGGAGATCCAGTGTATTACACTGATTACAGTGAACCAAAGTTTGTCTGGTCTGCAGGTCAGTTTGTTTCTGTCTGTGCTTCTCTCAAGATGTTATGTCTTCACCTCGGTTCATCCACTTTCTGTCTGTGACCAACATCCAGTATCTTTAAAACTAACACTTCTATTGACAAATAATTGGCTGTGTACATTCAGGCTCCCCCAACGGAAGAAATGTATTGATTGTGGTGACCTTGTGATCTTTCCTCTCTCACTAGCATCAAGACAAACTTTCTGCTTTCCACCTTACTGGGTGATTTTACAAACGGGACTGGGAGGATTTCCTTGTTTCCTTCTGTCTTTACACAGTTTTGCTTTTTTAATTCATCTGATAGCATGAAAACACCAAAAAGAGAGACATTTTGCTGAAACTTTATTTCTTGATTGCAATGAGTACTTTTACTTTGGACACTGAAGCTCATCTTACTGCTTATACTTTACTGACACAACAGGCAGGGACGTGTAGTTAGAAGACACCTGGTTAGCGGTCAGGTAGGTGTGCAGACAGACAGAAGAGTGAAATGACAAACCAAAGAAGTCAGCAGGTTAATGGACAAGTTGAACAAACAGCTAAACTCTGACTAATAAGAGGAAACACTGACTGTGTATAGAGAGACAATGCAGCACATTTCAGTGTGAAATACTCACCTCTGTATCTTTGAAAGATGGCAGGTGAAAGTAGGTAGTTTCCCACTTTACAGACAACAGCAGCTGTAGTCACCTGGTTGTTTATCATTTAAAATAAACTCAGATTGTTTTCAAGGTAGAAACCAGTTTCACCAAAACACTGCATCTTGTTTTAATGTTTGCACTAATACTCAGCAATAAAGGAATATTTGCATTGTAGCATTTTAAATCTTAAGATCTCTGTGTTTGCTTTGACCCCTTATTACATGTTGTTTTTCAGATTTTCATCCATCAGCGTCTCTCACAGTGAGTCCTGACAGAGTGCAACACTTCACCTCTGACTCTGTCTCACTGAGCTGTGAGGGAAACTCTACTGAGTGGAGAGTGAGGAGGTTTACTGAGGACTGCTACCCGTCATCATGCAGCTCCTACTGGGGCACAATGACTGGATCCACATGCAGCGTGTACAGTAACCAGCAGAGTGATGCAGTGTACTGGTGTGAGTCTGGATCAGGAGAGTTCAGCAACGCAGTCAACATCACTATACAGAGTATGGTTTCATTATGTTTTCTGACCTGTATAAATTATTTTAAACATCATATTATGTGTTTCAACATACTGAATATTAGATGTTGTGCACATTTACACTGAGGAGGATGGTATACTGACAATCTGACAAGAGTTTGGCCCATTACTGCTTCATGGTATCTGAGTAATTTAACATGAACCAAAACCTTTTTATCTATTTACTGTAGATTTAACACATTTTCATAATAGTTCAATGTAAGTTTTTATTTTTTGTAAATATCAACTTTTAACACAAAAATGTTAAAAATAAGAAAATCTCCCCTCTTTCAAAGTATTTTGTTATATTTTGTTGTCTTGAATAATTCACTCAAAAAGCTCAAGATTTATGTAATTGATTTGTTTTTTCCTAAAGATTATTACAAAACAAATATTATGAAATCAGGTAGAAAATCAGAAGTACTCTGCAGAAAATTTGGTAAAGCCAATTAATTTCAATTAAACAAAGGGATAGTTGCACACCAGAAACCTCAGCTCTGGACGAACTTCAAATGTCTTGGATTTATTTAAACAACTGCAAAAGCAAATAATATTTAGTGACAATTTTAAGATGTTGGAAGTTGGTCGTTAGCTTCATTTTCTCATTTTTTTACTGGTAAATTACAATTACATTCTGAAGCACTTTGTATATTTTGTACAAGAAAAGTGGTATATTAGTTAACAGTTATTATTTCTTATTTATTATATCAGTGTTCAGGCCTGAAAGCTCTTCAGTTCCTGTACCGTTGATTGTTGGGCTGGTTTGTGGAATCGTTCTTATTCTTCTTCTGCTCCTTTTGTATCGCTACAGACCGTCCAAAGGTGAGACCTTTTCTTCTTTTTATTAGATATTATGTGCTTTAATTATTCAAACACACGTGTTCTGATCTCATGACATTGAATAGCTGAATAACAAAACCCTGTAACAACAAATGTCTTTTTCACAGATTCCTGCTCCATCAGGTTGGTACAACACTCCCTTCTCTAATTTTGAACACAGCAGCAACATTTCATGTTCCTTTTTTATATGTATTGTATTTGATTCATGTTGTAGGCCAATCCAGTCTGAGAGCACTAATCGAGGCCCTGACACAGTTTATGTGGTCAACCAGGATGAGGCTCAGCGTGATGAATACTCCACCCTTCTCCATGGTCAGCATTTAAACTTTGGATTAAATGATAATATACATTTTTACTATATTTTATTTACATATACAGATGTATGTATATACCTTTCAGGAGCCATTTAAAGCTAATTACAATGTTTAATTAGTGTCACGCAATTAAATTGATTAATCTGCCCTGGGCTTTATTTTCACTGCTCTGTAGGTGACGTTTGTCTCTATGAAACAATCAAAGGATCCAAAGACTATGAAAATGGTACAGTATACACCTTAACATATGTGCATATACAGTATGAATGTGTGCACATAATGTTTGTATATATTCCTTTAAAGAGGTGGTATTATGCTCATTTTCAGGTTCAAAATCTTAATTAGTGGTTGTACCAGAACCGAACAGGTTTACATGGTTTAATTTTCAAAAAACACCATATTTTTCTCATACTGCACATTGCTGCAGCTCCTCTTTTCACCCTGTGTGTTTTACGCTCCGCTCTTGAGCTACAGAGTGATGCATCTTACTTGTACAAAATCTTTGTTGGAGTTGCACATGCGCAGTTCCCAGGTAAGGACTACTAGCCAATCAGAAGCAGAGAAGGGCGGGTCGTAAGAAACAAGGTAGTGTGATCCAAATCAAAGCCTTTAGACTGCGACTATAACCTAGCAGATGGTAAAAGTTATTACCAGTCCACAACCACACAAAATCATTGTTCCACATCTCACCATTAACCACTACAAAAGTCACCATATTTCAACTCAATTTACATCAAAATTGACAAACAATTTGAATATTAGCTCAGTAGCTTTCACATCGGGTGTAACATCAGCATTATAGTTATAACTTTAGCTGTGTTAGCCAACGTTTACAACAACTCTGCACTTGAACAGTCTGTGAAGTTACATTGGCGTGTTTATTTGAAATATAATTCACAACCAATAAAGCATACTTACAGGCTGTGACTGTGAATTTCCAGCCCCAAACAGAGTCGGAGTTGCATCGTCTTTTAGGACTAAACGCTGAACTGTTGCCGGTGTTCTGACGATCTGTGCTGCCTTGCTGAAAAATGCTTCCATAAAGTAAATCGAGAGACTCGACTCTACTCGGCCCTGCTCCGTTTTCCATTGCAGATAGTACGTAGCTTGTCGACGCCACCACAGAACTGCCCCCATGTAATGTTCAATGCGACACACACACAGTTGTCCCTTGATTTAAGTTAAAACGTTGAATATTCCTCTGAATGTAAAGACAGATAAGCGGTATGAAAACCTTCCAGCTGTGTTTTCCTCTGCCGTTGTTGCTGCAGCGTCTGTTTGACGGCGGGAGCAGAGGGCTCTGTGAGCGGGCGGCTGGCCGGCCTCACACGCTCCTCCCGCGGGTCGCCGCAGGCTTCCAGTTGCCTCTGTCTGGTGCAATGATGATGCAGTGAATAGTGAATATTCTCTCTGACCAATCAGCAGTCTGTCGTGTTTTCACATTACATTTTAGTATCCCTCAGCTCGCTTGGAACCTCGATGGAGGTGAGGTGATACGAAAAAACGTACCTGGAAACAGGTACAGGTGCAACTTTTCTAAGATGGAAACCTGAACAAAGGCGAGTTGAGCCAAAGGGCCTCCGCTCAGACTAGCTTAGTTTGAGGTCGTGCCTGACCCGCCAGCCACTTGGCAAACTTTATGACGCGTTTGCATTGTGACGTCACAAGTAAAGGAAGTGAAGGGCTGGACTACAAACGAGCTGTTTTCAAGCGGTTCAGAGCAGAGCTTTCTGTGGGAGATGGGAACTCCCTTTGGGCTGGAATTTGGGCTTTTTCACTCTGCAAACCTGTTACATGTACAAATACATTAAAAGATATATAACTCAATAAAGGAGAGGGAAAAAGCCAAAAAGCATAATACCACCTGTTTAAAGACACATTTAACATAATTGAATTAAATGATAGTGTGGAAATGTATTAAGTTGTAATTTAGATATTATTTGCTTTAATTGTTTAAACTCACTTGTTCTGATCTCATGACTTAAACAACAGTACAACAACTTACAAAACAAAACCCTGTAACAACAAATGTCTTTTCCACAGATTCCTGCTCCACCAGGTTGGTACAACACTCCCTTCTCTAATTTTGAACACAGCAGCAACATTTCATGTTCCTTTTTATATGTATTGTATTTGATTCATGTTGTAGGCCAATCCAGTCTGAGAGCACTAATCCAGGCCCTGACACAGTTTATGTGGTCAACCAGGATGAGGCTCAGCGTGATGAATACTCCACCCTTCTCCATGGTCAGCATTTAAACTTTGGATTATATTATGCTATATATTATATTTTATTTTGAACATATATATATAGAGAATATAATTAATTAGTATCATGCTGAATCTCATCATGGTTTGATTTCCACTGCTCTGCAGGTGATGCTTGTCTCTATGAAACAATCAAACGCTCCAAAGACACTGAAAATGGTACAGTAAACACCTTTTTATTCATCCTCTCTAACTGTAGTTGAACATTTTAAATATGAGCTTTTGTTTTGCTTGAAGTAAGCACATTTGGCTTCCAGTGCTCTTGACAATATTTCTTAAAATTAATCAGGATGTCCACTAAGTCTTAAAACAAGATCCATTTACTTAAAATAGGATTAGTGATATTCTTGTTTCTAGATAACATCATTTTACACAGGCAGTACCTGTACAGAGTCTTGTCCAACCAGGGTTTGAACCTACAGTCCTACAATCTTCAAGTTGGAGACAAATGTGCTAACTATTGAGCCACCGAGCCAGCTGGGTGCTGGTGCTGGACTCTGTCCATGGCAGTGTCAATCAGTGGATCCACCACTTCAGTCCAGACTGAAACATCAACTCAACTATTGGATTAAACGTTGTATGTGTGGTTTTGTATGTTGTATGTAAGATGGTGACTTTGGTGATCCCCTGGCTTTTGCTCCATGAGGTTGACCTTGTTGGTTTAGAGTAAAATGTTTTAGCAGCTACAGGATGGATTGTCATTAAAGTTTGTAAAGATATTCATGTTCCCCAGAGGATGGAGCTCAGTGACTTCGCTGACTTTTCCTTTAGCAACACCAGCAGGTCAAAGTTTTCAACGTGTCCAATACTTCAGTTTATTACCAAAAACACCCAAAATATTTATAACATTTTTAACAAATGCGCTGACATCAGCATTTAGCCCGAAGCACAGCTGTACCTGCAGCTTCACAGGTCTGCTTTCATGGACTCTTAGTCTTGTTTATTAACAACAGACCTTGGATGAGACATGTGATTAATAATGATGGAGTTACTTTAGAGTTAGTGTTTACATCAGTTTGCCTGTCTCTGCCACATGTGTAATCATTGTTGTAAATGTATTTTGGTTTATTTATTTTAATATTCAGAGAAGGGTGTTAGGTCTAATGATTATTCTGAGACTACAGATTTGTATTTTTTGTTGTTTAACGGGACGTAAACCATCTGATTTAATGTTGTTGTCAATGAAATTTAACAGGTTGAAAATATTTAAATCATGAACAAAAACATTGAACATTGAAACACGATGTTTTTGTCTTGAAACTTCAAAGTTTAAAATATGTGCCAAAGCAAACTGGAGGTCCTGTAACACATATGTTCCTTGTATCTAGATAAACAATCCCTGAATAACAAACACTTATTAATTGAGACAAGGCAAGTGATATTTACTTGAATGAAGTCAAACAGCCTTGTACAGTCAGCTCTAGGTAATCAAATCATTACTGAAAACAAGTCAGACTGGATTAGATTTCTTTTCTGTAACTAAAGAATATGTATATTTCAGATGCAGATGAATCCCAGGATGAAGATATTCTTTAACTGAACTTAAAAACACTGTGAAGAAAGGTGAGTACTCCAGATACATACAAGAAATAGAAATAGTTAGAGATGTTTGACCTGAAGTGCCAAAAGAAGTATTGATTTATTTTTTCCCTTCATCATCTGGTTATTTTAACAGTGAAGCAACATGAACCAGAGGAGAGCTCAGTTTACTCTGAGGTGAAGACAGGAACCCCGAGTACAGTCAGTTACAACAGGCTCAGAGTTTGGATCAACATGTGTCTGATCATCACACAGTTTAACTTTGTCTGTTTCAGGATGTGAATGTTATTGTATGTTTGTGTCATTTGTTTCAGTCACATTTGCATCTCACAGACAGACATGGCTCAAACTGAACAGTTTTTTTCACATTACATGCACACGTTTTCCTCTGTCTCTTTAAAAATGTGTTGATATGCATCGTGTGTTTTTTATTATAATTAACCAAAGATTTTTGGTAATTTTTTGTATCAATAAATTTATTTTCTAGCAGTAAACTGTCTGTTGTGTTTTTAATTGTTTTGATTGGACAAACAGGGTAGTAGCTCTCTTCTGACACTAAAGGTTGGCAAAGGCCATGAGGTGGACCTGATGTTGGTTTTAAGGGACTATTTCTTCAGTAAAAATTTGTTTCAATCTAAACTGTTGACTGATCTTATTCAGTTGGGGAGACCAGGGGCAATTAAACATATTTCACATTTTCCTTAATAACTCACAAACTACTTGAGATACACTAGTCATCTTTTGATACAAGAAACATATATATGTGGACTAATTAATAATACAATTGATATATTTTCACTTATAAGAACAAGACTAAAATATTTAAATAAATGCAAGAAGTCAGAGTGTTGTAATTGCCCCCTTGGTGGGGGCAATTGTAACAGTGTGTGTGGGTAAATATAACACTGAAAAATAAGTCATATTAACCCACTGCATCTTAAGTAAAAGCCTAAGCTTCCTCAAAGTAATTACTTTACAGCTAATAAAGTTACATAAGAGTTTTTAAATGGTTCAACTTATTTTAGATGTCAGGCATCCTCTGCTCTCTCGGTTCTAACTTCATAAAATTGCTTTTTACAAGTGAACTAGTCCTTCTCTTTGGTTAGCTGGGTTTTATACCATCAGCTACTTTAAGTCCACTATACAGACAAACTGACAATGAAGGGAACTTTACTTTTGCAGACTTAGGCCAATATAATATTCACACTTTCTGTAAAACACATATAAAACACACTATTTTATACAAAGAACGTTGGCCTATGTTAACTGGTGATTTGTTTATACTAGAACAAATCCATTTCTTTTAATACACCCTTTTTTAAAGATGGTTTTACATATATTTAGTGAAAAAATGTTCATTTTCAAAACAGACAGACAAGCTGCTTACATTGGGCCATGTGGCTTTGGGGCAATTGTAACACAGTGTTACAATTGGCCCCGAAGTTGCAGCCATGATAAAATCTTGTATGCCCGCTAGCCACAACTATATAAGCATAGTTTGTTAGTGTTAATTGTTAATCAATAACCTAGAGATAAAATATATGCAAGTTTAGATTTGCAGTCATCTAAACTTTAGACACCAGAAGAAAAATACTGCACATCCAAAAAGTTACTGTATGCCCTATGCTGTGTTCTCAGTTTTTCTGATGTAGTGTCCAAGACCCTGGTTTTACCTATTGACTGGCTGAGTTTATGTTTTGAAAGCATTGTTTGATTTTGAGCACAGATGAGGCAAGTGTTTGATTTTGCCAGAAGAGTCAGAGGTTTTGTGAATGTAGTTTAAAGACTGGTGTTTAAAGTTTTGAGAATAATTTCTGTTGTATCAGGATGAAGGCAGAAATGTCAGAGACAGACATCAAAAGTTTCTTCATGATGAGACACCACTCGGTTTAACTGTGATGCTGATATATTATATTACACATCATGGGATGGACAGCAGAGACAGGCAACAGGGAGTCCAGGCACAGAGCACAGCAGGACTTTGATGTTCCTACATCAGGATAAAAGAATTCAGTTTGAAAAAAATTTAAAAATTCATGACATCTGATAAAAATCACGTTTATTTAGGAGTGGAGAGCATGAGAGGTCAGAAGGGCAGAGAGCTCCTGGTGGTGCTCAGTGTTTTTAAAACTCATTTAAAAGCTCCATTTATCAATTTTTTTCACCTCGGCCAGAAGTGAGAAGGACAATAAGTCCAACAGGTGAAATTACCTGCCGATAACTAACATGTGTAACCAGTAGGGGTGTAACAATCCATCGATATGGATTGATTAAATAATTAACAATCCAATATAGTCGATTTAAAATGAAAACATATCACAGATATCATCATTTATAAGATCATTTATAAGATTTATAAGATTTATAAGATGCGCCTTTATTTTGAAATAACAGCCCTGCGTCTTTATTTCCGGTTGTGCGGCGCCAGGCTCATGGCAGGTAGCCAAGAAAAGGAGGAAATTTACTCCCCTCTCGGGAATAAATCAACGATATGGAAATATTTTGGATGTCGGAGAAAAGATGGGTCAACAGTCAAAGCACATGCCATCTGCAAACGACGCGATTACGAGATAAAATACTCAGGAAACACGACGAACTTGGCAGCTAAAGGAGAAACACGGCGTTGACCCCCATGCTAGCGCCAGCGTTAACGAGTTTGATGCCTGCTCACCAGCTCTGACCAGTTTTTTTCCCGCAAAAACTGAACCACAACTCCAAAAGAGCGATGAGTATAACAGCTGCCATTTCTTATTTCATTAGCAAAGACATGAGGCCCTACAGTGTTGTGGAGAACGACGGTTTTCGTGAGCTGCTGCAAACTCTGGAGCCAAGATATGCGATTCCGTCGAGACTTCAGTCAAACGTGCAAACCAGGTCTGTACAATCAAGCTAAAGATGAAGTTAAATGTGACTTAATGAACGCAGGAAGAGTCGCTGTTACTGCAGATGGATGGACATCATGTACAGCAGAAGCGTTTGTAACTGTGACCTGTCATCATGTTGACACCGACTGGCAGATGAAGAACTTTGTTCTGCAGACACGCATGTTGAACGACTCATACACAGGAGCAAATCTTGGGACAGTTTTGAAAGAAGCATGTGAGGAGGGGAATATAGGCGGCAAAAAACCCGCGCTTGTACCGGATAAGGCCAGCAACATGTCCGTGGCCGGAGCAGAGGCGAGTCTTTCAGCGCACATCAAAAGCTTCGGACACACTGTAAACTTGGCCACACAGAAGGGCCTGAAATGTGTTGGTGCAGCGCGTCTTTTGGGCAAAGTGAGACGCTTTGTGACATTTTTCCACCGGAGCGCGGTTGCAGCTGCAGTTTTGAAAGAGAAGCAGAAGTTGCTTGGATTTCCAGAACACAAGCTAAAACAAGACGTAAGCTCACGCTGGAACAGCTGGTTTGACATGTTAGAGGGTTTGTGGAGCAACAAGCTGCAGCGTGAGCTTCACTCCTGGACACAAAACTAAGGAAAGGCGCAAATGACATGCAAACACTCAACGAAAGGGACATCAGTACAGCTGAAGACTTGGTGAAGCTACTGGGACCAGTGAAAAGTGCCACCATCATCATGTGTGAGGAGCATCAGCCCACTGTGTCTGTCATTGCACCACTTAAAGCTAAATTGTTGGAGCACTTCAGTATCTGAGAGGAAGACTCCACTTTAGTTACAGAGATAAAGCAGACTATGGCCGGGGAGCTTGAACAGCGATATGTGGACGTGCAGCAAGTCCTGCATGGAGCATCTGCCTTAGATCCAAGGTTCAAGAAGCTGCCGTTCATAAGTGAGGAGGAGAGAGGTGCAACCTTCCAGTGTCTCATACGTGAGGCTGCAGAGCTGTGGGACCAGAAAGTAACATCATATTTTATTTTGTCTATTTGTAGTAATGTTTTAGAAATGCAAAAACTATTCATGAATAAAATGTTCATTGCTTGTTTTTGTTCTTTCCATTTGCTTTTGTGTATGTTTATTTTTGTTTAAATCATTTACAGAGTGACACAGTGACACATGTTGAGAAAACACCTCTTCACTCATCTGGTGACCAAACTTCTGCTGATCAGTCTGAGTTGGTGTCTCAGGTTCAAGCCACTGGACAAGGTGTGTGTGTACAATATTTTTCCTCTTTGTGGAAACTGTTATTGACTCAATTCTATAAAGAAGTGAAATGGTTAATTAATGATACCTAACAAATGTTTTGTTGTATTTTGTCTTCTGAAATCATTAAGTCTTGTGACCTGTGTCATTTTTAGAAAATGTTCCTGCTTCCCAGAAGTCAAAGGCACTTGAAGATCTCTTTGGTGACACTTTCTGCACTGTGGACCCGAGCCAGACAGTCCAGACCTCCAGAGAGCTAGCCCGTGCTGAAGCTGCTAAGTATAAAGACGCTGCATCTTTGATCCTGGGAGGTGATGTGTTAGAGTGGTGGAAAGTTCAACAGACTGAGCTTCCTCTCCTGGCAAACCTCGCCAAAACAGACCTTTGCATTCCTGGTACTAGTGACCTTCTGAGCGTGTGTTTAGCTCTGCAGGTGACATTGTCCGTTCAGAACGCAGTGTTTTGTCTCCTGAACATGTCGATCAGTTGTATTTTTTGAAGAGAAAACGCTCAAAGAAGAACACTGATGGACATACTTGACTGTTGTATATGTATCCATAGTAAGCTGTGATCCAAGTCGTCCTCAAACTACAGATGACTAATGTGAAGTTAAAGTTATTTCAGTTTTCTCTTATAAGATGGGGACATATTAAAGCTCATCATCTCTAAACCTCTGAGTGAGCACACAGATGTAACCTTGTAAATTCAAGGTACTAAAGCACAAGTAAACGGTTATGTTCATAATTGAGACGTCATAAAGGCTCTTTAAAGTTAGCTAACTTATTTAAAAACAAACATTTGCACTGAAACATGAGAAATGTGGCCCTATAGTGAACAACAGGTCATCTATTTTCTTTTATTAGAAAGAGATTGTTTTTCTCTTAAATGTTTGGAAGAGCTCCATAATAAATTTGTCAAATCATATTTTGGTTTTATTTGTTGTGAATTGGAATAAATCTAACTGAATGTGTTTAATGGCCATATGATATTGTCTAATATCGATCGCAGGCCCCTGAATCGAATTGAAATCGTATCGTGGCTTTGTGACATCGGCAAATATCGTATTGTTGCCCAAAGAATCAATATCATATCGTGACAGAACTTGTGATTTACACCCCTAGTAACCAGCACAGTCGATGCTTAACGAGGCAACAAACAGAAGTGCAAACTTCAGGGGGAGGATTCGAGGGTTTACAATCAAAACTGAACAAACTGCTAAAACTTAACTCGTCAACACACAGTTGAACTCTGTAATTAGACTCTCAGGAAACTCAAGGCTCTTGAAGAAACTACAGCTCTCTACTGACTTTATTAATAAGCTTGAAAACACATCAAACCAATTTTAGTCCTGAACGAGCCAGAGAGAGAAGAAAAATCCTATTGGAAGGTGGACAATCAAATCAATCACAGACGGGGGTCTCTCTGTCACTCTCGTTTTGCTTTAAGATAAACAATGTAACACCATTTAAAAACATTTATACTCTTATTTCTCTGTTGGTATCCCTTTTATTTATTTGTCCTTGTGTGTGTTAGACCGTTCACCAACAGGAGTGATCATATTAGGGGGAGACCTGAACAACATATTCTGCTCTCATGAAAGCTCAACTAAAAACAGGAAAATAAATCCACCAATAAACCTGCAGGATATATGGAGAACTTTACACCCCGATACAATAGTTGTTTCACACCATTAAAATAGTCAAATACAATAATTATATATCAAATATTCCTGGACAGGTTAATAGTAAAATTAACAATATAATTTCAGATCATACCAATGTTAAATCCCTTAAACAAAATACATCGTCTCATAGGATGTGGAGATTAGGAACAAAATAAACACTGAATTCAGTTTATTAAAACACATAATGATTTATTCATCTAAACCAATGTAGAGGGGGGTGGACCCTCGGGACAGACCAGGTATGATATGATGAGTAAAAGTGATAAAAAACACACTATTAATAGGAACATTTCCTGTGTGTATTAATAGGTAGTGTCTGGTACTGATGGATGAGGAACTCAAACAGGGTCAGATCATGAAATTAAATTTTTTGAAGAAATTACACTTATGTAACATATTTTGATTTATTGTATTCAGACCTTTACTCACTCAATAAAAATAGAAGAATCAAATTTATGTAATTCAGTCCAGCAGGTTACTGTGCAGTTAAAGTGGGAGCTTTTCCATCAATGACCACAAGGAGGCGCCAAACTACTGTAAGAGAAACCAACACAACACAAGTAGCCTACTGCTTTTTAAATACAGAGTGAAATATTTCAGATCAGTTATTGGTTTTAATATTGATGATTACAGCTGATGGAAATCAAAAATCTACATCTCTAAATATTACAACATGAGATTAAAGAATGTAAAATAAAGGAAAGTCGACCTGAGAAAAGCCTTTAATCTCTCAGTCTGGTCCAGTACACACAACCACAATCAAGACTTCTGACTTGACAGTTTTCCAGAAGACATTTATTGACAGGAGGGTCAGCCACAGAAGGTCACTGCTGAAAGGGCAGAGTGCTGGATGAAGGTATATTCATGGAAAGTTGACTGGATTTTAACGTGTGGTAGGAAAAGCTGCACAAACATCAGGGATGACTGCAGCCAAGAAAGGATTGTCAAGCAAAGCTGAACTTGTGGGAGCTTCACAAGGAAGGACTGAGGCTGGAGTCAGTGCATCAGGAGCCACCAGGCACAGACGGGTCCAGGAAATGAGCTGCAAGTGTTGCATTTCTAGTGTCAAGCCACTCCTGAACCAGAGACAACGTCAGAAGCGTCTTACCTGGGCTAAGGAGGAAAAGAACTGGACCTTTGCTCAGTGGTCCAAAGTCCTCTTTTCAGATGAAAGTAAGTTTTGCATTTAATTTGGAAATCCAGGTCCCAGAGTCTGGAGGATGAGCGGAGAGGCACATAATTTAAGCTGCTTCAAGTCCAGTGTGAAGTTTCCAGAGTCAGTGATGATTTGTGTTGCCATGTCATCTGCTGGTGTTGGTCCTCTGAGTCTGATCAAGTCCAGAGTCAATGCAGCGTCTACCAGGAGACTTTAGAGCACTTCATGCTTCCATCTGCTCACAGGATTGATGGAGGTGCTGATTTCTTTTTCCAACAGGACTTGGCAGCTGCCCACAGGGCCAAAACCACTAGAGCTGGTCTGCTGACCATGGTGTTACTGTGCTTGATGAGCCGGCCAACTGGTCTGACCTGGACCTCTTAGAGGATCTATGGAGTATTGTCAAGAGGAAAGCGAGAGACACCAGACCAACAACACAGACGAGCTGAAGGCCGCAAAGCAACCTGGGCTTCAAAACACCTCAGCAGTGCCACAGGCTGATGGCCTCCATGCCACGCCGCCTTGATGCAGTAATTCATGCAGAAGGAGCCCCGACCTCATGCTGAGCGCATAAATTAACCTTTTTCAGTAGATTTCAACTTTTCAGTAGGACTAGATTTTTGTATTATACATTCTTCTAATACTCTAATAATTTGAGTAATCATCAAGATTAATACAAAAAGAAATATTTCACTGTGTAATGAATTCATGTGTAATGAATCTAGAATATATGAAAGTTTCACTTATTTACTTAAAATACAGGGAATAATTAACTTTTTCATGATATTCAACTTTTTTGAGATGCACCTGTGAGTCAGTCACCGTGCAGATAAAATAGAAGCTTTTTCCATAAATGACCACAAGGGGCTGCCAAACTATTCTAGTTGATACCAACAAAACAATCTCATTTTTAAGTGTACGAAAGAAAACCTGATAACTTTTTGAACCTTTTCAACTCTTAATATTATAAGACCCAGACAAAGCCTACAAAATGAGAAACATGGCATTAATACAAAATAACTTTGTAAATATTGTTGTAGGCTTCAGAAGGCCAATAATCGGGTTTATAGGGGGAATCGCTTACAGCTGTTTTACAATGTTTCTAAATTGTGTTGATGAAACGAATATGATTTATTGTGCGTGAACGCACCACAGATTCAGTTACTGCCCATACAGCCAATGGGAAGGCGTGACGAGATCCGTAGAACCAGGACCTTTTTGTCACTTGAGCCACTTCCCCTTGGACCTGTAATACTGAAAATTAGGAGAAACAGAGTAAAACGGAGCAGCAGTTTTTGTCACATTTTCACAAACTCAACCTTCTGTCTTTGCCTGTTGTCTTCAGATTGAGTAATATTGACCACCCACTTCCTCATGTCTCCATCAGTCTTTGTTGTATTCAAAGCAGTCTGTTACTGACATTGTGTCTAAATGGCTCTATAAGAAAGGCTGGGGCCTTTGGGTATTTCACTGGTTTACGTTGGCTGATGTGGAAATGATTCCAGACTAAGAATCGGGGCAGAAGAGAGGATCTTCAGGTCAGTGACTTTTATTTATCTGTAGAAGCTGGGCAGAAATATACATGCTGATACCTATGGGCTCTGAGGACTGTGAGGGTGAGTATGTGTGGTCTACAAAGAAAGTAACAAAATATGATAGTTAATACCAAAATATGGGAATAAACATGCAATAACAAACCTTAGTTATCCTCATAACTTCCATTGTGGTTGATTTGTGGGTAAAAACCTGCAGAAAGTGTCCAGGCTTTTCTCTGCTTTGTCTCTGCTCAGCATGCAGTGAGTGCAGACACTGACAGTCACATTATCTATTAATATCTATGCGTGTCACGACTAAATTTGTATTCTTATTGTACATCCTGCAGTATAATGACATCTCTTCTTTTCTGCGTATGAATACATTAGCTTTGGTGTGAATGACATTGTCTTATTCTTGATCTCACAGCAACACATTTTATGTGCGAAGAGGAACCGGATGGTTATTTTTCGCTCATGCTGACATGTACAGGCTTGGCTTGTTTTTTTCATAGACTCTAGTTTCAAATTAATCTTTATAACACAATGGAAGAAAGCTAAAGTACCAGTTTATTTTAGTGTTTTGTTTAATTTGATTTCCCCTGTATGCATTTAATATCTGTAGCAACATGAGGTAAAAACATCTCAAATTACATAGATCTTTACTCAGCCCACAGGACACACAGTCTTAAAATTAAAAGTTGGAAAACATTAGTTAAAGCTATTATAATCTATAATACCAGAGGTTTATAACATGGCTAATTTATAAATCCTGACATCTGGCCTCTGATTTATATTAATATCTAATTAGAACCTCGTCAGCATCACATTTGCCTGATTAAATACTTTCAGAGAATTTTAAACAACTTTAAAACTTGAAAACTATGTATTCTGATGTCAAATAAAGACCAGCTCTATTTTCTGATGTACTATTCTACACTAAACTGAATGGGTTACAGTGACACACATATGTTATCACACTGTAAGATGACTCACAGCACCCTGATATTTTTATTAGGGAGCCAAAGTCCTGGCCCCTCCGAGCCTCTGTTGCACTTGTATCTGTAAGTCAGTTTTCAGAGGCACAGAGTCTAGTGAGGAGGGAGGGCGTGTCGACTTTAACTCTGTAGCACTATATGCAAATTTGTGGTTCATTAATTAAGTCATCTGTTGTGATCTTGTTTTACGTCCATAGTGAGTGGTGCCTCAGGTCACAGATCAGCATGAATGACAATGTTTAAAAGTTGTCAGTACTGAGGTGTTTCTGTTACATGCGCTGATAAAACAGACCTGGGCACAGAGTAATGCACAGGCATCCAGGCTTTTTTCCTCATAATGCATTTTGAGAGAACACACCATTAAAATGTAGAGGCACTGTGGATGCACACACATGCACAAATAAAAAATACATTATTAGTGTATGGTGTAACAGGATTTGAGCAGGGCTGGAGACAAGAGGAGGGAGCAACATCTGATTTTAACTGGAAATATAATTATTCTTTAAAGTGTCAGTTCTGGAGATATCCAATACCACAATGACACAGCAGGTAATGCCACTAACGTTAGCTAGGTTGCGGGTTAGCAAACTGTTGCTAAAGTTGTTGCTGCAAAGTTAACATGCAGAGAGGAGGAGACTTTTCTCAGCGCAGCGAGCAGCACACCAGGGCCCTGTTTCAGAAAGCAGGCTTAACAAACCCTGAGCTCATCCCTGAGCTCTGAGTTGATGGAGCCTGAGATGGTAAACTGAGAACTTGTTGACCTCCTCATGAGGAGGTTAGCTTCACAGCATCAGCTGCTGGAGTTTGTTTACCATTTACAGAGCCAGGGCTGAGTACAAACACTGGATTTTTTTCAGCACACACAGAACAGACATTTGAGAAAAAGACATTAATTAAATTATTAGTGCATACCTCTCCTTTAAATCACAAAGTTAAACTGCAGTATTGTAGATAAAAGTTTCCCATCACCTCAGCAGAGACACTTTACACGTCAGAGTGGTTTTAGGTTTGGTCACCACCACAGAAAGTGACTGAGCTCGAGCAAAACAGAAATAGTCTCATGAACAGAAGTGAGCATGAAGAGAGACAAAGCTCTGCCCTCTCTTCCATCTTCTGTTGCTCTAGTAGCAGCTGTTTTTTATACATAGCTTTCTCTGGTGGTGTTGGTTTAAAACACAAACTGGAAGTTAATGACCAAAAAATATTTCCAAGCATGAAACAGTAGAAAGGAAGAACAATAAGAGGGAAAACCCCTGAAACTTACAGACAGAGGCTGCGTTCTGCAGTGAACATAAACAGACTCCCTGCTCAGGGAACTTCTGAATCCTTCCATTCGGAACACTTCGCAACAACATCAAAGCACACGTCAGTTCCGCCGTGTGTTACCCTGGTAACGTAAACACCTCGGATACCGGACGCTGCTGCTGTGGACATTTACTGAAATTAAATATTGAATATATATTAAAACAAACTGATACAATTACAAAACTTATATTTCTTTAACTTCTTTTGTTTCTATTCTATTAAAACATTTGAAACTTGTGAATCAATGTGATTGGATTCATTTTCAAGGCATGCAGAGTCATTCTTAAACAGATTCATATGAGCATTGTTGTTTTTAGGTAACCTAACTTCTGAAAAAATCAGAAATAACATAAGTTAGCACAACAATAATTATATATACAAACTCTTTTGTCTGCTCCATTGTTAGTTTTTGCTGCTCCTATGAGGTGCAAAGGCTTAAGGGTAATTTTTTTTTCAACTTCCTGCGAACTGATGAGCTGTTGTTCACTTCTTCCCTACACAGTTCACAGCGCCCTTTGAACTGAACATGTTCTGCTCCCTGCGGTTCGGGATCTTACTTAAAATGCCCGAATACCCTGTGCAGTCCACTTAGCAGGGAACTACAGGGAGATCAGAACGCACCCATACAGAAACACAACATACATGTAGAGACAAACCTAACATTCAGAAACACAAAGATTTTCAACCTGAATCCTTTTATACTAATGTAAGGATGTGAAAATTTCTCCTGTGCTCTGTGCACATTATGTTTATAACATGTCAGCATCTCAAATCTCATCGTCATGATAAGATACCACCAGGTTTGTTTATATTTGTTCAAGTTTTTACTATTTTGTCCCTGAGATGGCTTCCTTTCCCTGATTTATTAGAGATAAATTTACTTTATATGAATGGAGTCCAACAGCAAAGTGACTTACTCTGAATAATCAAGAGAAATGGGAGGCACCTGAGCTAAATTCAATATATTTAATACATTTGAAAAAGTTCTTGAGTGAGACTGATGAAGGTTGATTTTAACATAAGGCTTCAACATAATAAAGTGAAGGAGTCTGAATAGTTTCTGAATGAACTGTGTACACACACAACACACACCTTCATCACAATACAGGCCCTGTGAATGTAAGAACAGTGGGCATATACTGCATAACATGCACAAATAAACACAATAAAATGTTAGTTTATAACATGATATGATTCAATTCAATGGTTTTGTGTTTAGCTGTGAAATAATGACTTATTGTTTATGCCATTTTTACTTTAACATTTTTAGGGACCAGGAACAAACTTTTGCACTAAAGACAGACAGGAAGTGTAATCATTTCGAGTTTGCTGCGGTCAAAGTAACTGCAGTTGTCTGAGCTTTGTGTAAAAGGGAAGGAAGAACAGATAGGCTGTACTCAGGAGGAGAAGGTAAAGAAAAAATGTGCTCTCACACATATGAAATCTAACTTCTCTGTTCTCTGTTCCTGCTGCATCATTATTAATGCAAAGTAGAAACATTTGTCAGCAGCAGAGCAGCAGAGCGACAGTGTCCGTGCTGGATGTGAAGATGGGGCACACTTTGCTCTGTGTGCTGGGGTTATTCTGTGAGTACATCACTGACTTTACAATGTTGAGACTTTCAGAGACAGACTCATGTTTTTATCAACATGGTAGTTTAGTAGACATGATCTTGGTTTCTGATTTGACTTGGTTCAGAGTGCAGGACTGTTAAATACACTACTGCACTAGATCTTTTTGCACTAGTGTTTTGCACAATGCATGTTCAGTATGTGGTCTAAGGTATTGTTATTGTTATATATTATATAAAGCCTTTGAATTTAACTTACCTCTGTACCAACTAACAGAATATCATCACAGAAATGTGTGATCCTGTTGATTGATAATCAATAATTGCCTCTGATGAAACTCCAGCTGGATTTAAATGTCTTTGCTTTTTGTCTGATGAAGTTTAATCTTTATTTTAGTGCTCCTCTACGGACACGCTGAAGGTGACCTATTGTCTTTTTGTCTGTTTTTTAAAAATATATTTACTCACTCTTAATCACATTCTCTTGTTGTGCTTGTATTTCCATGTATCATTTTACTCCATGTATTACTGCACATGAGTGCACATAAGGTCTCCCTACATAAATATGCATTTATGCATTTTCTTTTCACACATTTATCATCTTAACAGGGCAGGATGATGTACACAAGAGGAGCCCTGAGGACTCTGTGCGGACAGGACCAACAGGTGATACAATCAGTTACAACAGTCTGACCAAAGATTTCAATAATAATGAGTTTATATAATTACTCTGGAGGCAGTTAAGGGTCGCCTGCTGTTCAAATCCTCTCCCTCATTTTGGGTAGTGACATGGTGTGCTGGCTGCCACAGTGTGTTTTTTGGTGTTACCTCTGCTGAATTCATAAATTGTTGAATGCTTCACATACAGATGGTCACAAATGATAAATCAACCGAAAGTGTCTCAGTGAGGTTTTGGGACAAACCTTCAGAACAGCTTCAAAGCTCCTTTGTCTCTGAACTCTGTTGGAGACGTTCAGTCGGAGTGAGATGTCGTTACTGTGAAGGAGATAACATAAGATTCACATCATTTTCATCCTCATCAAATCGTTCAGGGAGCCAGTGTGCCCTGTATGTATGTATGTATGAGTAATAAAGTCGCTCTAACTGGGTCCAGCAGTTCTGTAAAGTTGTTGTCACTACCACCAAGTTTAGCTGATCTCATCAACACGGCTCATAAATAAATCTTATTGCTAAGATTTATTTATGAGCCGTGTTGATGAGATCATCATGTTTGGCTCTGAGTTTATATGATGTATGAATTTAAATATAAAGGCAATCTTATTTTAAGTTCTGAAAACTTAAATCTCGACCGGCTTTGACAGTTTTTAACTATCACAAACATCATCAGAGAAGGAAAAGAAGAAGAAAATGAATGAAGTTTAGCTGTTCATCAAGAGATTCGTATAAATTGTAGGTTGCCTTTGACAACAAACCATCTGATGTTTCTTTATGAAAGCCAAATACAGGACTAGAGTAAGATTTAACCCATCCTCTATTTATTCTGCAAAAGCAATATTATTCTTATGCCTGTTACATGTAGCAAACAGGACAGATGAGCACGGAGCTGTTTTACAGAAATGGCTAAATGTACTTATAGAGTAAACATATCTTTAATAATTAAGTGTGACCTATGATTGTTGTGTTAAAGCCGTTCAGTTGTATTTGTCTGTATTTTTAAATTAAGCTGCAGAACAGAAAAACATGCATTAACATAATTACTGTGAAGATTATAGTGAAAAAATATTACATTTTATGTGTTTGATAGTGTTTGTATCCTAACTAGTATTTTTAAGTTAACATTCAGAACATAGCTGTTGTTACTCTGCAACCAAACTGACCCAAGAGTTTTTCTGAGCTAAATTTTATTAAAGCCATTTACATGTTTTGTTTTTTCTCTGAACTGAACAGCAGATAGACGTAAGCCCACACTGACAGCAGACAAAACCATCATACCAGTGAGCTGGCCATGACACTGAGCTGTTCTGTGGAGGGCTCTGCTGACTGGAAATACTACTGGTTCAGTCGTACATCACACTCTGATGAAGCTCAGCCCATAAGGGATGGTGTAGCAGACAAAGATCTCAGAGTCTCACAAGGAGGTCTGTACCACTGCAGAGGAGGAAGAGGAGATCCAGAGACCTTCACTCAGGACAGTGATGAAGTCACCATTCAGGAAACTGGTGAGTGTAGTCATTTGTTCTGGGATAATATAATATGCTTTATTTAAATATCAGTTGTGAAGAAAATACTCATGTTGGTACAGAAGCAGAAATCACTGTTAATAAAACATTAATATAGGAGCTGATCAGGTCAACTGACAGGAGGGCGGTGAAGCCTTGTTTTTGGCCCCTCTTCCTCAGTCACTGAATAATGTAATCAGTAATATTGTTCAAAAACACATTTTAGAAATTGCTCAAATTATTCCTACTTAATCCAAAAACAAAACAAAAAACAAAGGCTGTGAGCCCTGTATAATATTACTACACTCTTCCTATCATATCTGTTTCTGGACAGTTTAGTGACTTACTATCAGCTGAAAATACTGAGCTACAGAAGATCTCATTTCATCAATAGATTTAAGTCTGAAAAACCAGCAGAGAAATACCTTCCTCACTGTCTAGTTTGACTAAGTTTGAATTGCTACAGAAGCATCACAGCACACACAGAAGTTTTTTATTCACTTAACCAGCTATGTGTTTCTAAATAACGTCTTGTTCAACTCCAAGATAATGACAGATTCAGTTAACTCCAAAAAACAAACCAAATACAAGTTCATGCAAAGTAGAAACATTTGTCAGCAAAGTAGAAACATTTGTCAGCAGCAGAGCGACAGTGTCCGTGCTGGATGTGAAGATGGGGCACACTTTGCTCTGTGTGCTGGGGTTATTCTGTGAGTACATCACTGACTTTACAATGTTGAGACTTTCAGAGACAGACTCATGTTTTTATCAACATGGTAGTTTAGTAGACATGATCTTGGTTTCTGATTTGACTTGGTTCAGAGTGCAGGACTGTTAAATACACTACTGCACTAGATCTTTTTGCACTAGTGTTTTGCACAATGCATGTTCAGTATGTGGTCTAAGGTATTGTTATTGTTATATATTATATAAAGCCTTTGAATTTAACTTACCTCTGTACCAACTAACAGAATATCATCACAGAAATGTGTGATCCTGTTGATTGATAATCAATAATTGCCTCTGATGAAACTCCAGCTGGATTTAAATGTCTTTGCTTTTTGTCTGATGAAGTTTAATCTTTATTTTAGTGCTGGATACACTCCTCTACGGACACGCTGAAGGTGACCTATTGTCTTTTTGTCTGTTTTTTAAAAATATATTTACTCACTCTTAATCACATTCTCTTGTTGTGCTTGTATTTCCATGTATCATTTTACTCCATGTATTACTGCACATGAGTGCACATAAGGTCTCCCTACATAAATATGCATTTATGCATTTTCTTTTCACACATTTATCATCTTAACAGGGCAGGATGATGTACACAAGAGGAGCCCTGAGGACTCTGTGCGGACAGGACCAACAGGTGATACAATCAGTTACAACAGTCTGACCAAAGATTTCAATAATAATGAGTTTATATAATTACTCTGGAGGCAGTTAAGGGTCGCCTGCTGTTCAAATCCTCTCCCTCATTTTGGGTAGTGACATGGTGTGCTGGCTGCCACAGTGTGTTTTTTGGTGTTACCTCTGCTGAAGTCATAAATTGTTGAATGCTTCACATACAGATGGTCACAAATGATAAATCAACCGAAAGTGTCTCAGTGAGGTTTTGGGACAAACCTTCAGAACAGCTTCAAAGCTCCTTTGTCTCTGAACTCTGTTGGAGACGTTCAGTCGGAGTGAGATGTCGTTACTGTGAAGGAGATAACATAAGATTCACATCATTTTCATCCTCATCAAATCGTTCAGGGAGCCAGTGTGCCCTGTATGTATGTATGTATGAGTAATAAAGTCGCTCTAACTGGGTCCAGCAGTTCTGTAAAGTTGTTGTCACTACCACCAAGTTTAGCTGATCTCATCAACACGGCTCATAAATAAATCTTATTGCTAAGATTTATTTATGAGCCGTGTTGATGAGATCATCATGTTTGGCTCTGAGTTTATATGATGTATGAATTTAAATATAAAGGCAATCTTATTTTAAGTTCTGAAAACTTAAATCTCGACCGGCTTTGACAGTTTTTAACTATCACAAACATCATCAGAGAAGGAAAAGAAGAAGAAAATGAATGAAGTTTAGCTGTTCATCAAGAGATTCGTATAAATTGTAGGTTGCCTTTGACAACAAACCATCTGATGTTTCTTTATGAAAGCCAAATACAGGACTAGAGTAAGATTTAACCCATCCTCTATTTATTCTGCAAAAGCAATATTATTCTTATACCTGTTACATGTAGCAAACAGGACAGGTGAGCACGGAGCTGTTTTACAGAAATGGCTAAATGTACTTATAGAGTAAACATATCTTTAATAATTAAGTGTGACCTATGATTGTTGTGTTAAAGCCGTTCAGTTGTATTTGTCTGTATTTTTAAATTAAGCTGCAGAACAGAAAAACATGCATTAACATAATTACTGTGAAGATTATAGTGAAAAAATATTACATTTTATGTGTTTGATAGTGTTTGTATCCTAACTAGTATTTTTAAGTTAACATTCAGAACATAGCTGTTGTTACTCTGCAACCAAACTGACCCAAGAGTTTTTCTGAGCTAAATTTTATTAAAGCCATTTACATGTTTTGTTTTTTCTCTGAACTGAACAGCAGATAGACGTAAGCCCACACTGACAGCAGACAAAACCATCATACCAGTGAGCGGCGCTGTGACACTGAGCTGTTCTGTGGAGGGCTCTGCTGACTGGAAATACTACTGGTTCAGTCGTACATCACACTCTGATGAAGCTCAGCCCATAAGGGATGGTGTAGCAGACAAAGATCTCAGAGTCTCACAAGGAGGTCTGTACCACTGCAGAGGAGGAAGAGGAGATCCAGAGACCTTCACTCAGGACAGTGATGAAGTCACCATTCAGGAAACTGGTGAGTGTAGTCATTTGTTCTGGGATAATATAATATGCTTTATTTAAATATCAGTTGTGAAGAAAATACTCATGTTGGTACAGAAGCAGAAATCACTGTTAAAACATTAATATAGGAGCTGATCAGGTCAACTGACAGGAGGGCGGTGAAGCCTTGTTTTTGGCCCCTCTTCCTCAGTCACTGAATAATGTAATCAGTAATATTGTTCAAAAACACATTTTAGAAATTGCTCAAATTATTCCTACTTAATCCAAAAACAAAACAAAAAACAAAGGCTGTGAGCCCTGTATAATATTACTACACTCTTCCTATCATATCTGTTTCTGGACAGTTTAGTGACTTACTATCAGCTGAAAATACTGAGCTACAGAAGATCTCATTTCATCAATAGATTTAAGTCTGAAAAACCAGCAGAGAAATACCTTCCTCACTGTCTAGTTTGACTAAGTTTGAATTGCTACAGAAGCATCACAGCACACACAGAAGTTTTTTATTCACTTAACCAGCTATGTGTTTCTAAATAACGTCTTGTTCAACTTCAAGATAATGACAGATTCAGTTAACTCCAAAAAACAAACCAAATACAAGTTCATAAAAAAATATAATTATAAAAATAAAGCATTTGTGATTGAACCTTTCACTCACTTAAAAATCTAAAAACAAATATCCCTGTTACAGTACCTGTGGACTTTAATGCCTTAATCCATTCAGCCCCGTGTTTGATTGCTTGTTTCTGAACTGCTTTTGTTGTCATGGCTGTTGAGCCGTGTTTGTATTGTTTATTAAACCTTCATGCAAAAGGTAAATTGTTGCCTGATGAAATTTGGATTAGAAGTGGTGCTGAAAACAAAGAGGTTTTGTTGGTTTAACATTTGTTATTTTTGTTTCCTAACTGGGTATTTTTGTGTTAACAGTGTCCAACAGGGCCGTTGTGACTCTCCAACCCAACTGGCCTCAGATCTTCAGTGGTGAGACGATCACTGTCAGATGTGAGGTCCAGGGAGGAGGAGACACTAAATGGACGTATGAATGGACACCAGATAAATTAAACAGACCTCCAACAGACAATGAATACAGGATCAGCAGCGCTACTGAGTCCCACAGTGGAGACTACAGCTGTAAGGGTAGAAGAGACTCATATTCCTCAACAGAGTGGAGTGATGTCATCAGATTGACAGTCTCGTGTAAGTTGGACCGTCTGTCATCTGTAATGAAAATGTAAAATGTAAATAACGCAACAGAAAACTCTTATTTCTTCAACAACTATGTCGCTCTCTTCAGGTCACACAGTAACTAATGATGTTTGTTTTTTAATGTGGGAACAAAATAAGTGAAAAGGAGCCAGTAATCAGAGCACTGCAGCTTTTAAAATATAATCATTCACAGGGAAATGTACAGGAATGAACAACGAATATCAAGTAACTTATAGGTGGAACGATGGTGCAGTTTAACACTGTTCACCACAGCAAGAAGGTTCTGGGTGTGAACCTAACCTTTGGGCAACTGGTTGAGTTAACTCACAGGTTATGTTAGATCAGATTAATCTAATTGGCGAGTCTACGTTGCCTGTAGGTGTTAGTGTGAATGATTGTCTGTGTTGACTGACAGTCTGTCCAGGTTTACCTCTGCTGTCACACAATGTGAGCTGGGACAGACTCCAGCTCCCTGTGACCCTGCAAAGGATCAGTGGGTCCAGATAACAGATCAGTAGAGAGGATGTTTGATACAGTTTTCTTCCAGAAAAAAAACACAGTGAAAGTGTTCGACTTGACTCTTCAACACTTAAATATAGGATTTATCTAAGGGCACAAATGTAGCATTCAGTAGTGCAGCATAATATTATCATGTAATTGCTTTTTTATATATTTATTTTGTTTTATTAAGATAACTGCCACCTATTTCCAGGAAAAACACCTAAAATAACATACCCAAAATAAATCAGTAATAACTCCTCAACCATTAGGCCGAGATGTTTAATCCTGGTCTCTTTTGACAGGTCAGAAGGAAAATGGATCAACTGTAAATGAACCTATTCTATTAAAGAGTAAATGGAGATGCAATAAAGGAAAATGTGATATTTTCATCCTCGCCTGATAAAAAGCTACATGTTTTATGCAATAAACCATCAAAACCATCATCCAACTGATTATAATGCAACTGAATATCTTCTAATACACCTACAGCTGTAACTGTAAATTTGATGAAAATAAACTAATATGCAACAGTTATTACACAATTTCTTCAAAAAATACACCAGGCTAATGTCCATGTTTTGGTCATATTTACTGTTAATATGTTCACTTTTATTGGGAGTTTTCTTCAAAACACTATTTCTCTCCATATAACCATGTTCCAAATAACATAAAGCTCCCAAAACACTGAAATATTGATTAAAAACAGTGAATATTGATCGACATTCCTGTGACCAAAAGTACTCCCGTGCTTTACAGGTGCACATGTTGAACATCCCGCAGGGCTAAGTGGGCTCTTTCTCTTCGTATTGAGCAGACAAATCGATCGATATACTGCATATCTGTGTAGCTTCTATGGGCCAGTAGAGGCCAATAAAGACCGGCTCCCCCCAAAGCAACTCTTCTTCTCTCCTCCAATCTGACGAGAGAAACGAAACCTAAAGAGCTCATTGATCACCAAGATGGTGAAGAAGGTCTCTGTTGACACAGAAAAACTGCTGTTTTTGACTGAATACAGCTAAAACAACAAAGTTAAGTCAGCAGTTGTAACTGTAAATGTATATTGGTGTGTTTGTTGTTGTTATTAGTCGCCTAATAACTGTGTGAGTTTTGTGAGTTGAGTGATTTGAGTTACACAACTGAACAGAGCTGAAGCTCAGCTTTCTTTAGAGAGGTCGGACTGCGGTGTGGGATGAGAGGAGAGAGATGTGGAAGGCAACTTGTGCAGCCATGTACAGTGATTACAGAACGATTTATGTTGTGATATCAGTTTGTGTAGATGCTTGGTGTTTGATGTGTGTTTGGTGTGGTCGGTTTGAGATGCTAGCTGAGCCTCCTAGCACACAGAGGTATCTGACATGCACAGTGTGACAAAATAATCTGATCGTCCATGATTTCTTATTTGCATTTTGAGGTGAAAATCGATCGTCCGGGCTTTTGTAAATTCACAGAGATTCGAGCCTTCTGCAAGACAGGACACGAAAGTGTCTGAAGACTTCAGCAACACATCTCTTAATTCAACAAGTCTCTTAATTCGAGTATTTCTTGCCTTTATGGGCTGCACTATTTAAATTGGACAAAATCAGAGAGACAGTAATTAATTTCCTTTTTTCATGTCTTTGTTCTAAACCAAAAGATCAGAGACCAAAGGCCCAACTGAGAGCTGACAGGAGAACTATTCCAGCAGGGGGCAGTGTGACCCTGAGCTGCTCTGTGAACCCGTCATCTGGTTGGAAATACTTCTGGTACAGAGGAGAGAAAACCTCTGAACCCCTGACCACACAAGATGCTGTCTTCATCTCAGATGGACAAATCAGTGTCTCACAGGGAGGACTCTACTGGTGCAGAGGAGGAAGAGGAGACTCAGTTTACTACACAGAGTACAGTGATCTTGTCGGTAAAGAAAGAAATGGCTATTTGGCAATATGATAGGTGTATATAATACAATATGAAGAACATTTTGTTTATTTATTCATGATGTTTAACCTTTCATCTTTTTATTTGTGGCCTCTTGATCATGAACAGTCACAAACAGGGCTGTTGTGACTCTGCAGCCAAACTGGCCTGAGATTTACTCAGGAGAGACGATCACTCTGAGATGTGAGATCAAGGACGGAGGAGACACTGAGTGGGAGTACGAGTGGACAACAACCAGCTCTAACAGACCTCTAAAACACAGTGAATCCTGGGAAATCAGAGCTACTGTTTACAGTCATGGGACGTACAGGTGTAAGGGTAAACCCATGGATCTGTATTCCTCAACAGAGTGGAGTGATCCCTTCACACTGACAACACAGGGTACGTTTGAATACAGTTTATTCACTGTGAAAATATAATGACTTTGAACTTCCACTAAACTCAGCTAAAGAAATTGTGTAAAAATTAAGAGGAGGGATCATCAGTGGCACTTAAAATTTACTACCTAAATATTTGATTCACAGATTAAAATGAACAGTAAAAGAGTCATAGTGCAGGTCGCAGTGATTAAATTCAGTAAAGTATTTTCTGTGGCCATGTGACAGTAAGTTTTAGGACGACCACCAACAATGGGTGAAATTCATTATGTGTTCTTTTTCATGGAGGTATTTTAATTGGGTTAATTCAGAGGAACAGTAATGACATTTTTTGTTGTAAACTTCACAGCACAAAAACCAAAGGCTGAACTGAGAGCTGACAGGAGAGACTTTCCAGCAGGGGGCAGTGTGACCCTGAGCTGCTCTGTGAACCCGTCACCTGGTTGGAAATACTTCTGGTACAGAGGAAAGAAAACCTCTGAACCCCTGACCACACAAGATGCTGTCTCATATGGAAAAATCAGTGTCTCACAGGGAGGACTCTACTGGTGCAGAGGAGGAAGAGGAAACCCAGTTTACTACACAGAGTACAGTGATCCAGTCAGCATCAACAAAATAAGTGAGTTTGACATTTGTTTTTTTTAATGAAAGTGCATTGCATTCAGCAAGGGGGAAAAATACACACTTTATCATGTAATTACCAGAAAGTATCTCATAATTAAAAAAAACATTAAGAAAGCCTATTTAGGCTGTCAGTCATCTCTGACCTACACTACAGGAGAAGTGGACAATGATTGCACTATTGAATTTAATCTACTTTTATTTCCTTCTCTGTATGAGGCACTGGGAAATATTGATGTTATTTAATGTGGGTGGCATTAATATTTGTATGTCAACATTGACTGTGGTCACGAGAGCTACGCTTTGTTTTGTGATGCGTGTTTTTGGTATTTTCTAGGCATTACGGTAACATCATGTTACAGCAGATTTTATAAATAAAAGTGAGCTTCTGGTGAACATATTGTAATATGTTGCAGAAATGAAAGATTAAATGAAATATCTTAATAAATGATGAAGACTACAGGAGTATCTAGAAATGTCTAATATTTTCATTGAATTTTCTCTAAATTCACATTGATCTTAAAAGAAAACCTGTTTCCACTGAATCATTTCACTTCAGTGACTTCAGACCACCACAGTGTCCCTCAGTCAACAGCAGAGCTGAGGATTTCAAAATTACACCTTATATTTCACTTCAGAGAGATAGTGATGACAAGAGTCTTGTGTTGATTTTTAAAATGTACACACATTATAAACGATATATATATATTCTAATGTTCAAAAGTCACTTGGATTTGTTCTTGTTTTCAAAGGATAGGCACATTGTTTTTCGATCAGCTGATCAGAAACACAGTGTAGACGTTTTTTAATGATGTAAATGACTCTAGTTGCTGCAAACGGATCATTTGTAATGGAATATCTACAGAGGCCCATTATCAGCAAACAGCGGCGCCGCCAGAAACTTTGGGCCGCATGATAAAAAATCTAATTGGGCCCCTCTGTATAGCCGTTGTCACCACATCTCTAGACATAACTGTCCCATCAAAAGCTTTACATAACTCTAATTAAAAGCTTGCAACTGTCTTGTTTCTTGTTGTTCAATACTAGTGCTAGCACAATATTTTCTGCTTGTGATTTGTACATGCAAGTCTGCATAAAGTATGTAGTCTTTTACAGTCTCAATGTATTTTTATTGTAAAATTAATCTATAGATGTCATTTAACAGTCATAATTAAATCTAAATGAACTTATCAAATTGATTTATTTTAATATTGTCTGTAACTTACATGTACGCTGAGGCAGGCTGATTTCTGACATCTGTCATAAATATTTCAATTTCTTTTTTATTAAGATAAAAAGAGCAAGAGAGGCAGAGAAATCCCCACAGACTCCCTGTCCTGTCATTAACAGCATGCTGCTCACCTTCCTCACTGGGACAGGGAGGCTACAGTTATGGGCAGACTGTGCTGCTGCTGACTCACCTGTTGTTAGTCTGCTAGAAGGCGCAGGGACAATAATTCAATATGAATATCTTGCTAAACTTTCCCTGCATACTTATTAAATGTTGATGAAATGTAGGCTAACACCAGTCTGCAGCTAGCTTTATTATTTCACTGTGGACATTAAGCCAACAGGTTAAAACCACTCACAGACTAAAGGCTGCCCACCTTTCTTGGTGAAACACTGGGTTACAGCCTGACATCCTTTCCTTTGTCTCCTCCTCCAGAATTTGGTTTACTAGGCAACATTCTGATCTATGACCGTCGCTGAGGCAGGAGCGAACCATTTCATGCAGATACAGGGGGGTCAGTTAATATGGAGGTTTACTTTTTGGTCAATGGGAATATTTAACTTCTATTGCCAAAACAAGGAGATCATTAAGTGCATTATTATATTTAAAATACTCAATGATGATGGTTTATGTAAATATAATTTGATATTACTTTATAATTATTTTTTGGGGCCCCTGTCAGTCAGGGGCCCTTGGAATTGTCCTAACTTTTCCCCCCTATAAGCTGCCCTTGCCATCAAACATCAGCCCTGAGGTCCAATGGCACGTTATTTTTACTAATTTATGTTTATCATTTTATAAGACTAATTGATCATTAGAAAGACATTTTGCAGCCATGGTAGCACAGCTTAAAAACTGTTGTGCTGATTCAAGAAGCAATAAAACTGAGCTTCTTTAGACTAGTTGAGTGTCTGAAGCTTCAGCAGTTGTTCCATTACAGGCTCAAAATGGCCAGAAACAAAGAACGTTTGGTAACATTTCTATGAAGGTCATCGCTATAATGACTTATGCATATATTTATAACACGATATAATGCATCCATAAGACATTGTAACAGTTGTTATAATCACTTACAAACATGCATTAGGCGCTATAGCAATGTTCATAATGTATTATGAACTTTTGATGTTATGTTTTATAGCTAATACTCACACCGGTCTATATCAATGTGCGGCAAGAATCTCCGACCCTGTTCCATAACACACTATAACCACCGACTCAGCCTCGTTATAAATACACTTTAGTCACCATTTAGAATTAGTGATATAAAATGGAATAACAGCTTATAGTAATGTTTAATGTCATAAAGCATGACTTTGTTTGCTTTAAGTAAAGTGTTAAAATATCTGTCCCTGTATAATATATTACAGGTGGACATAAAACCATATAAACTAATTATAAGACCTTGTAACACGTCATTGTTTGCTTTGGGTAAAGTGACACACATTCTGCACAGGAAAACAACTTTTATTTATGTTTCTTCACTTTATGAACAATCTGTATGAATTATGAACATTTTTCATTTAGCTCGAAAACCCAACATAATTACAGCAAATACACTCATTCTCAAGGTGACGAGAGATCGCTAAAGAGAAGACCTGCTGCCGACCAACATCATGTAAGAGACTCAGATGAATGGCGAGCCTATGGACAGGCCCTAACAGATGCAGTGGACAATTAAAGACAACCACTTCACAAAACGTAGCCCATTAAAAGACATTTCAAAGAAGAGTCATAGAAAGTGTGACCGAACTTTTTTCTGAAACTCGCCAGTTTATTCTTGTTCTGAGAAACGAAGGCTATTCCATGTCAGAAACTGTCAAAGAACTGAAGATCTCCAACAAGATTGTGCAAAGAAAAATACATATCTCAGACCAGCCAATACAAAGAAAGGATTAGGGCGTAATCTTTCCTACATCAGAGAGCTCTGGTGTTGACTGAGCGACACTCACACGTCACTGTGAAGTGAAATAAGTCAGTCGAAACAGGAGGATTTCTTTAAACATCATTCTGAATTCAGAGAAAATTCAGTGAAAATGTCAGACATTTTTCAAAAAATTGGTATAGTCTTAATCATTTTTTCTTATTTCATTTCATGTTTTACATTATTACATTGTGTTCACCAGAAGCTCACTTTTATTTTGAAATCTGCTGTGACACGATGTTACCGCAATGTTGACATAATATTATTGACATCCACATTAAGTGACATCAATATTTCCCAGAGTCTCACACAGAAAAGGAAAAAAGCAGGTTAAATCCACGAGCTCAGTCATTGTCTTTCACTGTAGGTCAGCGATGACTGATAGAACTAGCCTTCATGAACTTTACTGATAATTAGCAGATCCTGATCTCATCACTATAACATCTTTTCTCGTAATTACGAGAAAAGGTGTGTGATTTTTTTTCTTTGCTGAATGCAATGCACTTCCATATTTTTTTTAACATAATGTAGATAAATGTTGCATCCATAGTCATTAATGAATAAATCAATTATGTTTTGATGTAGATTTACTGTTTGTATCCTTTCATCTTTTATTTTTGTTTCCTAGCTGGGTATTTTTTGTGTTAACAGTGTCCAACAGGGCCGTTGTGACTCTCCAACCCAACTGGCCTCAGATCTTCAGTGGTGAGACGTTCACTGTCAGATGTGACATCCAGCGAGGAGGAGACACTAAATGGACGTATGAATGGAAACCAGACAAATTAAACAGACCTCCAACAGACAATGAATACAGGATCAGCGGAGCTACTGAGTCCCACAGTGGAGTCTACAGCTGTAAGGGTAGAAGAGACTCATATTCCTCAACAGAGTGGAGTGATGTCATCAGATTGACAGTATCGTGTAAGTTGGACCGTCTGTCATCTGTAATGAAAATGTAAAATCTAAATAACGCAACAGAAAACTCTTATTTCTTCAACAACTATGTCGCTCTCTTCAGGTCACACAGTAACTAATGATGTTTGTTTTTTAATGTGGGAACAAAATAAGTGAAGAGGAGCCAGTAATCAGACTACTGCAGCTTTTAAAATATAATCATTCACAGGGAAATGTTCAGGAATGGACAACGAATATCAAGTAACTTATAGGTGGAGCGATGGTGCAGTTTAACACTGTTCACCACAGCAAGAAGGTTCTGGGTGTGAACCTAACCTTTGGGCAACTGGCTGAGTTAACTCACAGGTTATCTTAGTTCAGATTAATCTCCTGATTGGTCTGAGTCTACGTTGCCTGTAGGTGTTAGTGTGAATGATTGTCTGTGTTGACTGACAGTCTGTCCAGGTTTACCTCTGCTGTCACACAATGTGAGCTGGGACAGACTCCAGCTCCCTGTGACCCTGCAAAGGATCAGTGGGTCCAGATAACAGATCAGTAGAGAGGATGTTTGATACAGTTGTCTTCCAGAAAACACAGTGAAAGTGTTCAACTTGACTCTTCAACACTTAAATATAGGATTTATCTGAGGGCACAAATGTAGCATTCAGTAGTGCAGCATAATATTATCATGTAATTGCTTTTTTATATATTTATTTTGTTTTATTAAGATAACTGCCACCTATTTCCAGGAAAAACACCTAAAATAAATCAGTAATAACTCCTCAACCATTAGGCCGAGATGTTTAATCCTGGTCTCTTTTGACAGGTCAGAAGGAAAATGGATCAACTGTAAATGAACCTATTCTATTAAAGAGTAAATGGAGATGCAATAAAGGAAAATATGATATTTTCATCCTCGCCTGATAAAAAGCTACATGTTTTATGGAATAAACCATCAAAACCATCATCCAGCTGATTATAATGCAACTGAATATCTTCTAATACACCTAGAATACAGCTGTACAACTGTACAACTGTAAATTTGATGAAAATAAACTAATATGCAACAGTTATTACTAGTGGTGGGCCGTTATCGGCTGAATCGCACTGTAGGGGCAAGAACAAGTCTTCGAACCTGTGTGTCTGCCTGCTGTGAAATTACCACATCAAACGTGACGTGCTAACATGGATGCAGCTGTTGCTGTGTTACCTCGGAGGGCGTCACACCCGAGTTGACGGCGTTCCAGTTACAACCTCGCTCGGTCAGCTGTTTGTTTACAACTAGCCAGGTTAGCTATTGATACGGCGGTTGATTAAAAAACACATTGTGCGGTATTTCCTCACACTAACTGTAGCAACACGTCCACAGACAGCTGTTGGACAGCACTTTGTGTACGAACGTTTATGAAGCCGCCGGTGTTGTGCCGAATTCTGGCTGCCTGCCGAGAATTGCATGCACCTCGCGGGTGCTAATGGTCATCTATGCAGAGAAAGAGGTGGACGCAAATCTCGGCAGGGAGCCTACAAAATCTGATCTGCCGAATTATGCATCCACCTCTTTAGGTCCTTCTCAGACACTTTGCTGTGCTCAGTGATTAAACAGCTTTATCGCCACATATGTACTGAATGTCAAGGAATGGTCCTTCTAGCCTACTAAGTGTATTAAAATATTAAGGCCTCTAAACGTTCATAAATGGTGATAAATTGATTTGAAGTATATATTTTACTTCAAATCAATTTATCACCATTGATGAAGTCCACAAAGAACTTTATAGCATTTAAAAGCATTATTTGGAGGTGCATGCAGTTCTCGGCAGGCAGGCAAAACTCGGCACAACACCTGGTTTGCACCTTCTGCAATGCAGAATTAGTTTACTGTAGGAGTTCTTCCAGTCTCAAGTAGCCTACCACCTAAACACAAAGCACATCACACGCTACACACAAGTACATCTTATTGAACATGATTTATTTTCATCACCAATTATCATAGTAGAACAGCTTTGTCAAGCAGTTTGTGATGCATTTTGGAAACAGGAGATGAGCCCCTGGTCTAATGCGCCACCTGGCTTGAAACCCGTTCGCACACATATTCTGAATGCTTTCGGCAGAATTCAAATGAGCCATTTTAATCTAGATTAATCTAGATTTAAAAAATTAATCTATGCCCACCCCTAGTTATTACACAATTTTTCAAAAAATGTACCAGGCGAATGTCCGTTTTGGGCATATTTACTGTTAATATGTTCACTTTTATTGGGAGTTTTCTTCAAAACACTATTTCTCTCCATACAACCATGTTCCAAATAACACAAAGCTCCCAAAACATTGAAATATTGATTAAAAACAGTGAATATTGATCGACATTCCTGTGACCAAAAGTACTCCCGTGCTTTACAGGTGCACATGTTGAACATCCCGCAGGGCTAAGTGGGCTCTTTCTCTTCGTATTGAGCAGACAAATCGATCGATATACTGCATATCTGTGTAGCTTCTATGGGCCAGTAGAGGCCAATAAAGACCGGCTCCCCAAAGCAACTCTTCTTCTGTTCTCCAATCTGGCGAGAGAAACGAAACCTAAAGAGCTCATTGATCACCAAGATGGTGAAGAAGGTCTCTGTTGACACAGAAAAACTGCTGTTTTTGACTGAATACAGCTAAAACAACAAAGTTAAGTCAGCAGTTGTAACTGTAAATGTATATTGGTGTGTTTGTTGTTGTTATTAGTCAGCCTAATAACTGTGTGAGTTTTGTGAGTTGAGTGATTTGAGTTACACAACTGATCAGAGCTGAAGCTCAGCTTTCTTTAGAGAGGTTGGACTGCGGTGTGGGATGAGAGGAGAGATGTGGAAGGCAACTTGTGCAGCCATGTACAGTGATTACAGAGCGATTTATGTTGTGAAATCAGTTTGTGTAGATGCTTGGTGTTTGATGTGTGTTTGGTGTGGTGGGTTTGAGATGCTAGCTGAGCCTCCTAGCACACGGAGGTATCTGACATGCACAGGGTGACAAAATAATCTGATCAGTCCATGATTTCTTATTTGCATTTTGAGGCGAAAATCGATCGTCCGGGCTTCTGTAAATTCACAGTTTCTAATCTTCTGCAAAACAGGATGCAAAAGTGTCTGAAGACTTCAGCAACACATCTCTTAATTCAACAAGTCTCTTAATTCGAGTATTTCTTGCCTTTATGGGCTGCACTATTTAAATTGGACAAAATCAGAGAGACAGTAATTAATTTTCCTTGTTTCATGTCTTTGTTCAAAATCAAACAGCACAGAGACCAAAGGCCCAACTGAGAGCTGACAGAACTATTCCAGCAGGGGCAGTGTGACCCTGAGCTGCTCTGTGAACCCGTCATCTGGTTGGAAATACTTCTGGTACAGAGGAGAGAAAACCTCTGAACCCCTGACCACACAAGATGCTGTCTCCATCTCAGATGGACAAATCAGGGTCTCACAGGGAGGACTCTACTGGTGCAGAGGAGGAAGAGGAGACCCAGTTTACTACACAGAGTACAGTGATCCAGTCGGTAAAGAAAAAAAAAGGCTATATTTCAATATGATGTGGAAAAACAAATGCAGAAACAAATTGTGTGTTTAGGTGTAAACATTGTGTTTTATGTTTTTCTAATTTTTGTGTTTGTGGCCTCTTGATCACGAACAGTCACAAACAGGGCTGTTGTGACTCTGCTAACCAGCTGGCCTGAGATATACTATAGAGAGACGATCACTCTGAGATGTGAGATCAAGGACGGAGGAGACACTGAGTGGGAGTATACGTGGTCAACATCCCACCCAGACAGATACATAAAAGACCCTTACGGCGTTATCAGCAGTACTGTTTACAGTGATGAGACCTACAGGTGTCTGGGTACACACAAAAAGAAATTGTATTCAACAGAGTGGAGTGATCCCTTCACACTGAGAGTGTCGGGTAAGTTGGACTGCATTGATTCATTGTGAAGATGTCATGATTTGAACTTCAACTCAACTCAGTGACAAACTGTTTTGTTTTGTGTAATGCGTGTGTGTGTGGTTGGTGGGCTTCATTGCACAGAAGGCCTACCATTTGAGATGCAGTAAAATTTGATGTATTCACACAGTGTTGGGCAGTTACACGTTACTCAGGGCGGAGCTAGACTCTCAGCACACCTGCTACCTGCTACATGATGTTGGACTCACTCCGAAAGTCCACTGAGCCCGTCTCGCGACTTCAGAGTCCGGCCCTTCTAGTCAGTGCTTGTGCTCACACCAGAAGCCTCGCAGTGCGTCCCTGAAGCGTCTCTGCGCTCTGCTCTGTGGAGAAAAGGCAGCCGGTCTATTTTTGAGAGAAGCTGCGTCAAGCAGCACAGAGCAGATGAACCGGGCAGGAAGTCAGAAACGGCATAGAGAATCCAGTTGATTTTCAAAATAAAACAACCTGTGCAGACTCCCGATCGTATATCAACAATAAACACAGTTAAAACAGACAAAAAATAAACCGTTTAACTACCTAGCCTTCTTGACCATTGTAGGAGCACAAAAAGCAAACATTAATCACCAAATCTAAAAACTAAATCTAAGCATGTTAGTAAAATCAGGTAGGCAAAATGATCTTATTCCGAAATGCTCCCAGTGGGATGTGCAGTCTTACAGACTGTGGAACAAAACTGTGTCACAGAGAGCTGTGAAGAAGGTGGAAGAAGCACAAAAAGGACATATTAAAAATAAGGTGAATTTGACCGTGGCTAAGTAGCTGCTGTTATATAATTAGCTCAGTTAGCTTAGTGGTCATAGCTGACTCAGCCCGGACTGGGAGCACCTGGGGAGTGTGTTCAACGTTACATCTGTTAGTAAAGCGCTGAAAGGTTTCAGGCCAGGATAGAGCGGCATGAACGGGACTGAGCACAGAGACCAACAGGGAATATATTACCGAGGTGATTTACATAATTTGTTTGTGCAAATTCTGTTGTTAGCTGTCCTTTATTTGCTGAGTCAGCTAATTGGGGGGGGGGGGGGCAGATAGGGCCACCGAAAATCCTGGGGTGGCACAAACCAAAAGCCATAACTGAATTTTAGGAATTCTATTACGCAGTATAGACTAGTTGAATACTACAAAAAAATATGAGTTAAGGAATCACAGACTGATATACTTTGGTTTCTTATTTTACAGTTAATTTTCTAATTTCCGTAGACTAAAACCAGTTCAGTTAACATTCCATTAAAATCCTGTTTGATGTGTTATCTCTATGTGTTAGGCAATTAATTGTTCTTTAAATAGGCAAGTTAACCTTTTCCCTAAAAAGACAAATACAGCTTTTATTTGTAGGAGTGTATTGATGAGGAGGAACAAAACATTTATTGGGAACAAGCAAACTCAACATTACAGACATCATGGACCGTGCATATTTTTCTTTAAATTCAAATTGAAATATACGATATGTGTCTGTATAGAGTTGTGTAATTATTTGTTAACATACTAAGTTTGGTGTTATTCTTGTTACAAACAACTAAGATAGTTATTCTTAAAAAATATCCGACTTTTTTAACAACGGATTTGACCAGTGTGTAAAATGGTGGCGAACCAACCATTTCAAAACATAAATACCAGTAAAACTACAATACTCTCTCTTTCTTCTGTGTTTAACATGTCAACAAACAGCATGGCTCCACAAAACACAAATGTGAGAGAGAGAGACCGAGAGAGAGAGAGAGAATTGCATTGACACAAGTTACAGTACCACTGTCACAAACCTAGATTAAGAATGCAATATTTAAGCAGACACAACCAAGCTGAGAACAAATGAGCCTACAGGCCCACAAGCAATGAGCAGTGAGATCAACACCACTGAAGTCAACAACCACATGCACAGACAAGGTTTGAGGGGTCCAGAGATCCTGCGATCATAATGGAAAGAATGTCGGCCAACATTTATCCCATTCCCAGCTGTACCTTTCAAACAGCGCAGCGAGCAGCAAACTGGCCTAATAATCCCGAATAATAAGGCAGGATGAAAGCGGCTATATGACAACAACATCATGACAACAACCGTAATCCGTAGCCTAGTCTCAACCGATCCAGCACAACAATTTGCCCATGCAGGGACCAGCAGCAGACTCAGGATGACAAAACAAGCTTTCACTCACCAGAGCTAAGGCTTAGCCAGGAGAAAGCATGCACGGCGGTTTTTCCTCTGGGCAAACTTTTGGGTAACTTTTGGGTGTTTCTGACGGGTGGGGGTGGGGGGGGCACTGGGGTGGCCACCGATTTTCTTAGGGTGGCTGTGGCCCCCCCTGGCGGTGCCATTGTGCACAACCTGAGAAAGAGCCTGAAAACTTGAGCAACACATGCTGCATCTTAAATCAAAGAATCAAAACACAACAGCATGCTTCCTTAAGTTATATTCATTCATTATTCATCCTCCCTACAGGTCCCTGTTAAGCCATTCCACGCTAACCGCTTCACCTCCTCTCCCCTCCTGCTCAATCTGTCCCTCGGCCCTGTCACGGTGACTCTCTCCCTCTGCTTCTCTGTCCAGCCTCCTCCTCCTCTGCCTGGCAGTGGCCTTATCCTTTACTCCCTCAAGTGCCTGCGGCTGCACAATGTCGGGAACTGCAGCTGATGTTGAAGCTACTGAAGCCCCGGTAGCAAACATATCTGTTATTTTGGCACATTTGGTGGCATCAGTCTCAAGATTTATTTTTATTTCTTTGGCGCACAACTTCACCCTTTACTGACCCAAGAAACAGAGGGCAGAGGGGGAGGGAGTGGGTGCTAGTCAGAGATGTGGGCCAGCCCAGTGTCACTAGGCCTATAGAAAAATGAACCAATGGGCTGCAGTCTGTGCTTTATGGGCCGGTCGTTGGCAACAGTTATACAGTTATATGAATAAATATTTTAAGTTATATCAGCGCCAAATGTGCGTCGGTATGCCAGATTACCTGTCCACCCCTGGAGGTCACCCTCTACAGCAAAACTGCCAGCAAGTCAGACCTGCACACACACACAACAGCAGACCATCATTTTCGCTCAGTCAAAGACCCACATTCACAATGCTGAACCAGAACCAAAGACACTACCATAAAATACAGGCAGCATTATCATTACTTATTCCTAACTCTCATCATTTCAAGTTTTAGGTTTCAACTTACTCTCTTTTTAGCAAAGATCTTCTTTCCTCTTGCTCATGTTGACTGTGAATGAAATGTAATCTAAATTCAATAAATCAGCAGTTTCTAGTGGTAATGAAATGCCAAAGTTTGATGTTTGTTTTGATCGCTGTGTCAAAAAGAGGAAAACATTTCATGTTTCAAATTTGGTGAATTGTTCTTCTGGATAGTGTCAGTAGAGAAAACATAAGAAACACGGGAAAAAAGAGAGAGAGGTTTAAAACTGGACTAAAACCTGAACTTCTTCCCTGTGGGGCTGCACATACAGTAATTTCATTGTTTTATTTCTTTGTTCTAAATCAAACAGCACAGAGACCAAAGGCCCAACTGAGACCTGACAGCAGAGACTTTCCAGCAGGGGGAAGTGTGACCCTGAGCTGCTCTGTGAACCCGTCATCTGGTTGGAAATACTTCTGGTACAGAGGAGAGAAAACCTCTGAACCCCTGACCATACAAGATGCTGTCTTCATCTCAGATGGACAAATCAGTGTCTCACAGGGAGGACTCTACTGGTGCAGAGGGAGGAAGAGGAGACCCAGTTTACTACACATGGTACAGTGATCCAGTCAGCGTCAACAAAATTAGTGAGTTTGACATTTTTTTAAACACAATTTAAAACAAATTTGAATCCTTTTATTAATCCTGTGAATTCATGAACATGAACAGTCACAAACAGGAGTGTTGTGACTCTGCAGCCAAACTGGTCTGAAATATACTATGGAGAGACGATCACTCTGAGATGTGAGATCGAGGGCCGGAGGAGACACTGAGTGGGAGTACGAGTGGGAAACAACCAGCTCATACAAACTTTCAAAGCAAAATGAACACAGGATTAGATCTGCTTACTCAGCCCACAGTGGATCCTACAGGTGTCTGGGCAGAATGAAAAGTGCACAGCAGACTTCAACAGACTGGAGTGATCCTGTCAATTTAACAGTATCAGACAGTGAGTCACATGACATTTCACTCTAAGTGAGTATTATACAGTTCATTTAAAGGTTGTTACATGTTTTTTTTCTTAAATCCCCTCTCCAACAGATAGACCTGTCCTCACTGTGTCTCCATCCTGGCTGAGTCCTGGAGCCTCAGTAACTCTGAGCTGCAGAGTTAAAGATCCATCTGCAGGATGGAGGTTCTTCTGGTATAAGGCTGTTCCCAAACTATCAGACGACTCCTACAGCCATGAGCTGCTACCTGGCAGCAGCAACGGGACTGAACAGGATTCCTACATCGTTCATGGACAGACACACACAGCAGGATATAAGTGCAGAGCTGGAAGAGGAGATCCAGTGTATTACACTGATTACAGTGAACCAAAGTTTGTCTGGTCTGGAGGTCAGTTTGTTTCTGTCTGTGCTTCTCTCAAGATGTTATGTCTTCACCTCGGTTCATCCACTTTCTGTCTGTGACCAACATCCAGTATCTTTAAAACTAACACTTCTATTGACAAATAATTGGCTGTGTACATTCATGCTCCCCCAACGGAAGAAATGTATTGATTGTGGTGACCTTGTGATCTTTCCTCTCTTACTAGCATCAAGACAAACTTTCTGCTTTCCACCTTACTGGGTGATTTTACAAACTGGACTGGGAGGATTTCCTTGTTTCCTTCTGTCTTTACACAGTTTTCTTTTTTTTAATTCATCTGATAGCATGAAAACACCAAAAAGAGAGACATTTTGCTGAAACTTTATTTCTTGATTGCAATGAGTACTTTTACTTTGCACACTGAAGCTCATCTTACTGCTTATACTTTACTGACACAACAGGCAGGACGTGTAGTTAGAAGACACCTGGTTAGCGGTCAGGTAGGTGTGCAGACAGACAGAAGAGTGAAATGACAATCCAAAGAAGTCAGCAGGTTAATGGACAAGTTGAACAAACAGCTAGACTCTGACAAATAAGAGGAAACACTGACTGTGTATAGAGAGACAATGCAGCACGTTTCAGTGTGAAATACTCACCTCTGTATCTTTGAAAGATGGCAGGTGAAAGTAGGTAGTTTCCCACTTTACAGACAACAGCAGCTGTAGTCACCTGGTCGTTTATCATTTAAAATAAACTCAGATTGTTTTCAAGGTAGAAACCAGTTTCACCAAAACACTGCACCTTGTTTTAATGTTTGCACTAATACTCAGCAATAAAGGAATATTTGCATTGTAGCATTTTAAATCTTAAGATCTCTGTGTTTGCTTTGACCCCTTATTACATGTTGTTTTTCAGATTTTCATCCATCAGCGTCTCTCACAGTGAGTCCTGACAGAGTGCAACACTTCACCTCTAACTCTGTCTCACTGAGCTGTGAGGGAAACTCTACTGAGTGGAGAGTGAGGAGCTTTACTGAGGACGGCTACCCGTCATACTCATCATGCAGCTCCTACCGGGGCACAATGACTGGATCCACATGCAGCGTGTACAGTAACCAGCAGAGTGATGCAGTGTACTGGTGTGAGTCTGGATCAGGAGAGTTCAGCAACGCAGTCAACATCACTATACAGAGTATGGTTTCATTATGTTTTCTGACCTGTATAAATTATTTTAAACATCATATTATGTGTTTCAACATACTGAATATTAGATGTTGTGCACATTTACACTGAGGAGGATGGTATACTGACCATCTGACAAGAGTTTGGCCCATTACTGCTTCATGGTATCTGAGTAATTTAACATGGAACAAAACCTTTTTTTCTATTTACTGTAGATTTAACGTGTTTTATAATAATTCAAAGTAATAATTTTGTGGTTCCAAAGAAAACAATCAGATCTGTGATCTCTTCTCATCATCCTCCATCCTCTTATTCTGAAGTTCTGCAGCAGCTGATCTCTGACTGAAACCTCATATTCTTTGACTGTTTTACAGGGAAACATATTATCCTGGTGAACCCTGTCCGTCCTGTGACTGAGGGAAATCCTGTTAGTCTCAGCTGCAAGTTCAGGACAGAAAAATCAGTTTCAGACGTGTTTTCTCATCGAAATGACAAACTGATTCAAAATGACAGCAGAAGGGAGCTGAACATCTCTGCAGTGTTGAAGTCAGATGAGGGTTTCTACAAGTGTCAACACTCAGGAGAAGAGTCAGCACAGAGCTGGATGTCAGTTAAAGGTGAGCAGGATTAAAACAACTGCTGCATCTTCTTCTGTGTAAACTGTGTTTCTGTCTGAGAAAGAAACCTGGTCAGATACTTACCTGAATCTGAAGTAGCATCAGTTTCAGCTGATTTCACCTGTTGGAGCTGGAGAAAGTCTGCATCAGTGGTTGTGACAGTCATGTTTATTGTGAATGGACAATTTCACACTGTGCTCTGTTATATAGTGAACTATAAGTACTCATGTGTATCAGAACATTACATGACATTGAGACTGAGGTTTATGTTGTTTATACCTCTGCATTTGTGCTTGTAGTTGTGACTTGACTAAAATGTTTAATAAAGCACATTTTGTTCAAGAAAAGTTCTATAAGCTATAAGTTAACAGGTATTATTTTATTATTTATTATATCAGTGTCGAGGCCTTTAAGCTCTTCAGTTCCTGTACCTCTGATTGTTGGGCTGGTTTGTGGAATCGTTCTTATTCTTCTTCTGCTCCTTTTGTGTCGCTACAGACCGTCCAAAGGTGAGACCTTTTCTTCTTTTATTAGATATTATGTGATTTAATTATTCAAACTCACGTGTTCTGATCTCATGACATTGAATAGCTGAATAACAAAACCCTGTAACAACAAATGTCTTTTTCACAGATTCCTGCTCCATCAGGTTGGTACAACACTCCCTTCTCTAATTTTGAACACAGCAGCAACATTTCATGTTCCTTTTTATATGTATTGAATTTGATTCATGTTGTAGGCCAATCCAGTCTGAGAGCACTAATCCAGGCCCTGACACAAACTACTCCTCTCCTGTCCACGGTAAGCGTTTAAACTAACCTTTTAAAAAAAAATCAGATAATGTTTCATTTGTATCACACAATTAAATTGATTAATTTGACAGTGTCTGCAGGTGATGCTCCTCTCTATGAAACAATTAAAGGCTTTGAAAACACTCAGAGTGGTACAGTATATATTTTATATTATTATTTTATTAATGTGCACTGTAAAAAAAAAAAACCTTGTTAAATTTAAGTGAAAACATTTTAGATATGACATTTCTTTTTGCATGAAGTCCAAGCACTAATTAATTAACATTTTCCAGCAACCAGATGAAAACTTAAAATAATATTAGTGCTGTTTTTGTTTCCAACATGTATATTTCAGTTGCAGATGAGTCCCAGGATTTGACATATTCTTTGATCGAGCTTAAAAACATTAGAAAGAAAAGTGAGTACTCTAAATACATAAGTAGGAAACAGTTTAGAGATGTTTTGGCCTGAATTTTTTATTTATTGTTTTTGTTTGTGGTTTCATCTGATTTTCTTAACAGAGAAGCGACATGAAGCAGAGGAGGTCTGTGTTTACTCTGAGGTGAACTCTGGACCTGCAGGTACAGTCAGAGACAACAGTCGTGCTCAAAGTTTATCTTGAAATGTGTCGTGTCATTACGCTGGAGGTAAATATGGTTCAGCCTGCAGTTCAGTTAATCTCAGTGACCTTCAGTATCTCCTACATACTGTCACCAGGCATCACCAGAGTTGGAAATGGTCAAATCTCACTCACATCTGGGCCTTTAGGCTCTTAGGATTTCTAATTTTGTCTGTTTTGTATCAGCATGTGAATCTTATTGTATGTTGGGTGTCGTGTGTTTCCAATATATTTTCATCCCACAGATAAGGCATTAAAAACCAAAAACACATTATCTGAGATGTCAGTGTGGTGACAATTTGTCTGAATTTTCATTTTTATTTGTGAAAAAACACAAGAGCATCCCAAGTTTCTTTAGTTTTTTACTCTGCCTGTCAATGTGTCCGTTCATCCATCCAGCTGTACAGTGTGTATATGTCTGCTGAGCAAACACATCCTGAGATCTGGCTTCTGTTTCAGACGACAATCTGATGTATGCCCAGGTCAGCCGCCCCAATAAAGGTAAAGCCAAGAAAAACAAAGGTGAGTAAAGTCTGCATTCACCTGCAGTTGTTGTTGTCCAACATGTTGGCCTCGGACTCAGAGCGATTTACAGTAACGTGTTCAACATTTTTACAACCAGAGCTGTTTGTAGTTACTTAAAAATTTAATCTCTCCATTTTCAGGAAAATCAGCTCCTGCAGCAGCTGATGAACCAGTTTATTCTGAAGTCAAACCAGGAACAGCTCCTGGTAATAAAGCTGCCAAACGATTTCACTACAATCCACAAACATGTTTAGTTCAGCACCTCCGATAAAGTGCAGCTCACAGTCTCAAACAGAGCAAGTTTGCGCCTCAGTTTTTAGATGTTTATATTACAAAACTCCACCAGCTACGTTACCGCTTTCACAAACTGTCTGCGACTCACAGCGTGAGAGGGGGGTTCACTTCATCACCATGGTGGACACCGGTTGGTGTCGCATCAGCTGGGTGGAGATGATTCGCACAGCCAGTAGACGTTATCAGTTACACATTTGATTTTCACTGCATGACAAAATTGATGTGTGGTGTGACGGCCTGTGAAAAGAGTCTCACAAGTCAGCTTTTCACCTCACCAGAATTATTGTCACATTTTAATATCGTCTCATCACACCCCTGGTATCTGCTGTGGACTACTACAATGTGTCAGCTGAGATGGAAATTGTCAAATCCTACATATTTATTGGACCTTTTCAAGTTTTTTAATATTTCTAAGTTGTCGGTTTTGTATACAGAATGTGTTTGTTATTGTTAGTTGGATGTAATTTGTTTCCAATATGTTTTCACATCACAGATATGACATAAAACTGAATTGTTTGTAAAAAAAACAAACAGAAGACACATTAGCTGAGGAGTCAGTGTGGTGACGATAACTAATTTGAGTTTATTTAGATTTTCACTTTAATATCAGTACATCAGTACAGCCTAAACACTAACAGTCAGGAAAAATCCCAAGTGTCTTTAGTTTTTATTCTACCTGTCAATGCGTCCGTTCATCCATCCAGCTGTACAGTGTGTATATGTCTGATGAGCAAACACATCCTGAGATCTTGCTTCTGTTTCAGACGACAATCTGATGTATGCCCAAGTCAGCCGCCGCAATAAAGGTAAAGCCAAGAAAAACAAAGGTGAGTAAAGTCTGCATTCACCTGCTGTTGTTGTTGTCCAACATGTTGGCCTCGGACTCAGAGCGATTTACAGAAACACGTTCAACATTATTATAACCATGGCTATTTGTAGTTACTTATTGTTTTTATTACTTTGTTAGTAATGTTGTGTTTATCTATATTTTGTGTTTATGCCTTGTTTAAGAACAGTTTACACACATCAGTAAATCCTGTGAAAGCTGTACTACTCTGCTGTGGCTGGTTTGAGCTCTGTGGGCGTTACAATACTGTCATTCTTTGTGTTCGTGGAGACGTTAACTCTGACAGTGTACCTGTCAGTTCAGCACACTAACATTATTAATTATGACTTCATTGGTAATTTCATCTCTCCATCTACAGGAAAATCAGCTCCTGCAGCAGCTGATGAACCAGTTTATTCTGAAGTCAAACCAGGAACAGCTCCTGGTAATAAAGCTGCCATACGATGATCAAACTGTAATGATTTATTCTGCAGATAATTAAATGGATATATTTCAAAATAACACGTCAGACAGCATCTTTACATCATGAAGAAACCTTTATCTTGGCTTTTTGTTGTTTTTCTTCCAGGTCTGTAAAGAGAGCTGTGTTGGTAAAGAAAAATGGTCGACAGCATTTTATCAACTTATTGTGTGGACGTCTGCTTTCAAATATGAGACATGTTCAGCTTTGTAGTTAATTTGTCAGCAGATTATATAAGATAATTACATCATGTGGATTTAATTACTCTCTCTTCTAACACAAAGCACAAGTACTACTGAGGTGTAATCTGATTTAGTATTTACGGGACTGCATATTATTAGTTTTCATATAATTTATTTTTACTTTACTTTTAACAGTTTGCTACAGTATATTTAAATGTTAGTACCCAGGTGATAGTGTAGCTTTAAAATCCGCGTCATTGAGTGTTGGATGAGAAAGATCAGGTTCAACAGTTACTTTATGTAATGATCTGCTATCGAAAAACATATCCTATAACATGTACATGTTTTCCTCTTTAAAAATATATTTGTGAATGTGTTTTATTTTCACCTGAATGGATTCTATATTTTGTATTTGTATTTTGTTTTTATCATTTTATACATCAATAAACTTTTTTTTCTCTCAGTTGTGATTTTAATTATTCAAAATGGACGAGCACATCCCACAGAAACCTACTGACTCCATCATACTTGGTGTTGGTGTTCAGGGACAGTTTATTTACTAAAAATGTTTCTTTAGTTGCTCTGAAAAGACACCTTGCCTTTGGATTCCATTGATGTTAAATTCAGTGCATCTCTATTGTATCAGGGTGAAGAAAGAAATATAAATTTCCAGGTCTTTAAATTAGAATAAAATGTTTCAGGTTGAAATATTTCTGAGTTTGTGACATTTGTCCCATTGTGACATCACATTTTATTAAGTCAATGTTGTTAGAGCCCGGTCAGTCACTGTGCAGTTGAAATGGAGGCTTTTTCCATTAATGACCACAAGGGGACGCCAAACTGCCCTCACTGATACCAACACAACTCAAATCCTCCTTTGTAAGTCTGAGACTCCAGCTGCTGTACTTATGTCCCAGGATGCCATGTTAAGGTGACGCATGAGCCACATCATTAAAAAGCTTTAGTACTCCCTAACTAATAACTTTTCCAGTTTTCAGCTCTTCATACTAACTATTATACTAATACTAACATCCTGGTGAGGCCTGTCCATCCTGTGACTGAGGGAGATTCTGTGTATCTTTCCTGTAAACACCAGACATTTAGTTTGTAGTTTTATATGAAAAAGAGAAACTCATTCAAAATGATACCAGAGGGGAGCTGAATATCTCTGCAGTGTCGGACGAAGGCTCCTACAAGTGGAAATGACAGATACTGATCTCTCTACTCTCTACTCTACTCTCTCTCACTAAATTCTGATTGCTTTTCATTTTCAGGGTTTGTGGGTGAGCGCACAGGAGGTGAGAGTGGAAATAAGGAAAATACCAAAACACCACTAAACACTAGCTGACAGATAGATAAATAATAACCCAGACTACATAACAGACACCAAACTGATCAATAAGTAAACTCACAGTGAACTAAACTCAACAGAACACAACTAAAATGTAGATGCAAAACCTAAATTTTAGGGCCTGTGTCCACCAAAGTGTTCTTTACCAGCTGAAAACGCCCAGCAGGGAGCGCTAGCGGGCGTTTTGAGTGATTTTTCCAACTGCTTTGGTTGCTATGACCAGTGTTGGGCAAGCTACTTGGAAAATGTAGTGAGCTAAGCTAGCTACTCTGCATTAAATGAAGCTTCACTACACAGAAGCTACCCCCCAGTGAAATGTAGCAAGCTAAGCTACAGCAACATGGCAAAAGTAGCTTAGTTACATCTAAGCTACTTTTAAGTTTTTAATAGTTTATAGTTAGGTCATTTATATATAAATATTTATATACGCACACTCACACACACAACATAGGCCTAGTTTATATTGAACCAACTTCATTCCACAGTAGCAATAGAAGAAAGACTAAAAACCTACTTCAGTGTGCCAGAGAGCTAAATCAGACACAGAAACTCCTGTCATATCATTGCTGCTAAATGTACTTCCTCATGCAATAAACGGAGAACCATTGTTCTTTGTATAAAGCAACTTAATTATCATATTATTAATTAATTATTAATTAATTCTATATTTTTTATAGTTTATATGTGACTTTGTGCTCTGGCAACAGTGCAACCTAAACAACAAACATTCATGGCAGAGCGAGAGAGAGAGAGAGACACTCCGTCGCACGTGTCTTTTTTCCCCTGCAGCAAAGTCGCAAACATCAGCCCAAGGATCGGTACGTGATGTCACCATCACAGGGAAGCGCTTCTGCCGGCTGCACATACAGGTCTGTGTGTGGCGGTGGTGTCACTTACTCATCCATCAGAAGTGCTCGGGAAAATGTAGCATGTGTGGAAGCTACCGCGCTACTCGGTCAATAAAAGAGCTTCGTTACTGAAAAGCTATTTGATTTAGAAAATAGTGACGCTACCACCAAGCTACTGACAAATGTAGTTAAACTAGTAACGGCGCTACTTGTAGCGACGCTACTGCCCAACACTGGCTATGACACATAAAATCCAAGTAAGCGTTCGCAAGTAGTTCTGCCTAACTTTACTGGATGTAAAATGTCAACTCAGACTAGAGGAGCCTACTTGCTCCCTATGCTTTGTATGAAGAGAAGGCCAAAGCAGGTGGAGAGGACGGACTCGCCGTATGAGGGTTTGGCGAGTACTACGGTTTGGTCCAAGAGCTGAGGTTGGACGAAGACCAGTTCCAGGATAGTAACTGTTGCTACAGTGTGGTGTTTGTCCCGCCCCTCTTCTACTGTGATTGGACAGCTGGGTAAACGCTGAACATTTTTCGAATCTCGGTGACCTGAAAAAAACTCTCAGCGCGAAAAAACGCTCAGCGCCTCGTCACGCTGCTGGCGTTTTTATCAGCTCATAAAAATGCAGCGCTGCCGTTGGAATGAAGTGAAAAAAGACGCAGCCGTCAGAAAAAAACGCTTTGGTGGACACGGGCCCTTAGAATCAAGAACACAGAGTGGATAAGAAAGACAAGATAACAGGACAACACAGACAACAGACTAGGATAACAGAACAAAAACAGATTAACACAGAACCAAACAGACAACAAAACGGCAGAGCTCACCATAAACACAGACAGGAGACAGGACAACAGACAAAACAGAAGCCCAAAACACAACAGACCAAAATAACAGAAAATCAGCTGACCAAAAGTCACAGAGTGTAAAACTTAAACATGGCCGACAGGCAGAATGTGACATTCATGGCTGATCATTAACCAGAGCCGATGAGCTCAAAACACTCTCCTTCTCTGACTGATTCACTGGAGACAAGAAGTTTTAAAGAAACATCTTCTGATGCAAGAACTAGGGCACATCATCAGTGATGTTACCTGAGGTCATAGGGTGTTTTGGGTCTTTCGAACATCATACACTCTCACTAAGGTGACCCAGCTGAGGCTTGGTCAACCTCAGCTGGGTCACCTGATCCCCTCTCTTGATCCAGAGCCACCTGGAGGCTTTCTCTGCGGCCTCTATGCTCTTAGAGATGGCTCTTCTTCTCTTCTCCCCTGAGATCCCAAGTGCCGTAAAAGCCATACAGAGAGACTTTCCTGCAAAGCCTCTGCACTCAACCTCCACTAGTAAGCACCTTGCCTTCCAGCCTTTCCTGTGGCAGTCGCTGACTAGTCCCTCGTATCGCTCCTTCTTTCGCTCAAAGGCCTCCTCCATCCGCTCCTCCCGTGGCACAGTGAGCTCCAGCAAGACTATGTTCTTTGCTGTCTCTGACAACAGGATGATGTCAGGTCTAAGGTTTGTTTTGGCAACATTCGGTGGACAATTGATTTGCTTGCCTAAGTCCTGAGCAGCGTTGAGAAGTCCTGATGTTAATTTAGATGTTGTTGTCGGGTTCTCTCCGGCTCTGATGAAGCTGATGGTCAGGTATTTCCATAAATGCTGCTCAAACTCCTCAGAAGACCCAACTATCTTCTCAAGTAGCGACTGACTCTCTTTTCCAGGTCTGAGACGGTGGAGATTGGAAACTCGTAGAGAGGCAGGGACCACAGTATCCTTGGCAAAACCCCGTGAATTTGAATTTCCCAGGGAGGCCCGTTTTGTCGACGTCTCTCAGCCACACTTCTAGCTCATTGCAGGTGTTCTTAATGAAGGCTGTATCCATGAGACTGCTGTCGAAAAACTTCCCCAGACTTTTAACAGGCTTCTCTGTGATTGGTCTTCCTGAGATATAGAAGCGAATTTTATCCACTACTTTGCTCTTCTCCAAAACCAAGGATCTGGATTTTTCCGGCTTGAATGACATCCTGGCCCAATCCATTATCCTCTCCAACCCCTTCAGGATCCATCTGCCTCCAGGCACTGACTCGGTGGTAACTGTCAAAACTATCCAGATATAATGTCATAACATTTGCTCCTGGCCTGATACATTTAACTTAAAGGGTTTTTTTCATTAAATGATTGTAAATACTTTATTGACATTTCATTGATTTCTATTATTGGTTTTCACAAAATCTGCCGTAAAAGACTATCTACACAACAAAGGTGTCCTCATAACTTCCATTATTGTTGATTTATGGGCAAAACCTTGAAGAAAGTGTCCAGGCCTTCCTCTTCTTCGTCTCTGCTCAGCATGCAGTGAGTGCAGACACAGTCATGTTCACAGCTCTGCAGGTTTTCTCACCTGCTATATTATCTGTTATGATCTATGCATTGCACTTGACTCAGTTTCTACCATTTGTGCATGGCCCCTCTTGTTTGCTGCGTATGAACACATGAGCTCTGGTGTGAATGTGCTGATTCCTGCTTTCACAGCAACACATCTTTACTGTATGTGTGAAGAGGAACTGGAAAGTTGTTGCCTTGTTTCTTCTCAGCAGAGGCGGGCGGAGTAGCTACAGACTGTACTCAAGTAAAAGTACAGTTATTTTGCAAAAACAAGTAGGCCTAACTGGAAGTTAAAGTGGACATCAAAATAACTCCTTGAGTAAGAGAACAAAAGTGCGTGCTGACCAAAATGGCTTGAGTAGAGTTGTTACGTCCCCGGCTGGTCTAGGGGTGTGGGACGAACAAAAGATAAATAAACCGGGTGGAAAACTAAAGAAGGACTCACAAACGTGTACGAGTTAATATGTATTTATTAAACAAAACAAAATAAAAGCGATTAATGAACAAAAAGCGATCTCTGTTAACACAAGAGACGATGCAAAGTATATGCTAGAAAAAACAACAAAACAAGGCCACACAGTCTCCACTGCTCCCACCGCGCTGGGGAAGCCCATGGAGATGGCCCGCTGCTCACCACACCGGCCGTCCACAGACGCCGAGATAACTCCCTCGAAGCGGGATTGATGGTGAGGCGCTGCCGGTCAAACTCCTGTAACCACACAGCAATATACACACAGTACTCCACACAGTTCTCCACACAGGAATACAATGTACACACAGAATAGTCCTAAGACGAGCTGGCTGGGGCAAAGAGTGAGACCCAGAGCATTCCCCTTGCTCAGCTTATAAAGGTCCACTAATGGCTGATTAGCCACAGCTGCGGGATCCGCCCAGCATCACACCAGGTACACACCTACAAACAGAACAGAAAGACACGCCCACAGCAGCACAAACCCCCACACAGACCTCACGGGTCGTAACAAGAGTTAAAAAAATATAAGCTGGAATTTTTTCAGATGGTCTTCCTCAGGTAAAGGTGAAGAACAGATAAATTATATAAAAGTATTTATTTCTGATTAAATGACCAGCCATCATCTCCTGATCAGATAATCTGCCACACCCCAGGACAATGTTCCCAGTGTGTATTAATCAAGCGTGATCACATAATAATACATTAATATTATTAGCTATTAAATACAGGTGTGTTCTCTTCTTACTTTTACCTGAGGAAGATCATCTGATCAACTTTCAGTCACATCCTCGTAAAAAGTAGTTTGTCTTTTTGTTTGTGTGCATAATCTGGTCTTTCTTCTGCAGCAAAATTCTGCTCTGGGGCCCTTCTACCTGAATCATGTAACCAATTTGCCATCACTGCACAGTCACACCCAGTGCTTAATTTGTAAATTATTAATTTATGATAAATTATTAGACTGAATGAAATCTTGGTTTTTATTTGTGTAGAAGAGTACAAAAAACTAACTTAGGCTAAAAGCTAGCTTAGGCTAAAAACTAGCTTAGGCTAGTTTAAATTAAGCACTGGTCACACCTGACACCCAGTGCTCTCACGACAATCCTCCCTCCTTTAAAACAGTCCGCCTCTGTAATAATCCTGAATAGAAACCTCTTCTAGAAAGATCCAGTGCTGGCTACAATGGACTTTTGTGAATTAACTCTTCATAAAGTCTGTAAAGACTGTGGGCCAGTCTGCTGGGTCATTTGGAGGATGTGAGGGACCAAGCAGTCAGGCATGAGGAGTCAAAGAATTAGTTTTGAAAAATATATATTTTTAATTTACAAAACACAAAAATAAATTCTGGGCCCATAAAAGAGGTCAACTAAACAGAACTTAACTCAGGTAACATAAACTCAACATATGCTACACAAAAACTTAAACTAAACAGACCTAACAAGACTAAGACATGGGGGAAACTTATATATAGCCACTTATATAGTGGCTGATCAGGCCATTCTAACAAAAGGGGGTAGACAAACATATAATATATATAGAAACCACAATAACTACAACATATGTTAAACCAATGCTACCTAATATAAACTAAGGGTAAATAATCAAATAATCATAACAAGAAAGTATAATTAACAAAGAATATACCACAACTCAAAATGTAATACACTGCCAATGCCACCCCCATCATGTGGGAAAACTTAGAAACTAAGTCAAATAACTAATAAACTGTTTAAACTAAAATGTGTGTGGAGTTATTTGTACTATATAATGTGCTCAAAACCAAAAGAAAGAGTTACCACCGTGAGTTGTTTCCATGTGTGGCTGCTAGTGCGGCCATCACATACTCCCCCCCTTCAGAACTCTCGCTATGACAGCGAGAGAGGTAGTCTGCTGTGACATTGAGTCTGCCTGGAATGTGCTCTACTGTAAAGCGGAAGGGTTTCATGGCCAGATACCATCTAGTGACACGACTGTTTGTGTCCCTCATTCGCTGCAGCCAGTGGAGGGCCTTATGGTCTGTCTGCAATGTGAACTCCCTTCCCAGCAGGTAGTATTTAAGAGAGTCGAGGGCCCACTTGATTGCCAACGCTTCTTTCTCCATGGTTGAGTATCGCATCTCCCTAGGGAATAGCTTGCGGCTGATGAAAGCCACTGGATGGGTGTCACCTTGTTGTCCCTGCAGAAGGACAGCTCCAATACCCCTCTCAGAAGCATCAGTTTGCAGAATGAAAGGTTTTTCGAAGTCAGGACTAGAGAGGACTGGGTTCTTACTCAGAGACTGCTGAATGTCCCGGAATGCTGCCACGGCCTCCTCTGTCCACTGGACTTGGTTGGGACACCTTGATCCGGTCCGATCTGTAAGCACGGCAGCCCTAGCTGAAAAGTTGGGGATGAACCGGTGATAAAAACCTGCCATCCCCAGGAAGGACCTCAGCTGCTTCCTGGTTTGAGGCAGGGGGCAGGACTCCAGTGCATGTACCTTGTGAACTTGTGGTTTGATGACTCCATTTCCAATAATGAAACCCAGGTACTCAGTCTCAGGTTTGGCGAAGACACACTTTGCAGGGTTAATAGTCAGGCCTGCTGATTGGAGACGCTTCAGTACTTCCTTCAGGTGCTTAAGATGATCCTCCCAAGTAGCACTGTAAATCACAATGTCATCAAGATATGCGCAAGCATAGTCATCACATCCAAACAATAGCTGATCCATGAGCCTTTGAAAGGTCGCAGTGGCCCCATGCAGTCCAAATGGCAACACTGTAAACTGGTACAGTCCCCACGGGGTCCGAAAAGCAGTCAACTCCTTGGATTTCTCGGTCAGAGGTACTTGCCAGTAACCTTTGCACAGGTCGATGGTGGTCAGGTATCTTGCTTTCCCCAGGCGCTCAGTCATGTCATCAATACGTGGCGTTGGATAGCAATCAAACTTTGACACAGAGTTCAGGTATCGGAAATCAATACAGAACCGTATTGTAGCATCCTTTTTCGGAACCAACACTACTGGATTACACCACTCACTTTTTGAGCGCTCAATGATCCCCAGCGACAGCATCAGGTCCACCTCTTTTTTCAGTGACACCAGGAGACGCTCTGGGATCCTGTAACTCATTCGTTTAACTGGTGCCTCTTCTTTCAACTCTATATCATGCTCCACCATATTTGTGCGACCTGGATACTCTTGAAATATGTGAGGATTACATAAAGCTTTCACCTGATTTTGTCGATCTGCCGACAGATGTCCTAGGTCAGGTTCCAAGGGGGCTGGTGAGGGCAGATATTGGTCATCTACCACCTCTTCCTCCTCCACAGCTCTGATCAGCATTACCTCGGCCTTCCTCTTAGGTCTTTCAGCCCACTCCTTCAGGAGGTTTACATGCAGCAACCTGCTGGAACGTGGTCGGCCTGCATTAGCAACTTGGTAGGTGGTGGGTCCAAGTTGTTTCTCCACCTCGAATGGTCCCTGCCATTTTGCCAGCAGTTTGCTGTCACTGGTAGGCAGCATGACTAGGACCTTCTGACCTGGAGCAAAGGTCCTCTGCCGCGCTGACTTATCATACCAGACTTTCTGGTACCGCTGGGCCTCCGCCATGTGCTGCTTGGCAAGTTCTGCCATCTTTTGTAGCCTGTCTCTCATCTGAACAACATAAGAGATGATGTTAACACCCCCCTCCCTCTGCTGGTCCCCTTCCCAGGCCTCCCTAAGCAAGGTCAGTGGTCCCCTCACCTCATGACCATACAACAGTTCAAATGGGGAAAACCCAGTAGAGGCCTGGGGTACTTCCCGGTATGCAAAAAGGAGGTAGGGTAGCCATTGATCCCAATCAGAACCAGTGTCATTGACGAACTTACGGAGCATTTGCTTGAGGGTCTGATTGAACCGCTCCGTCAGTCCATCTGTCTGTGGGTGGTAGGGGGTTGTTCGAACACTCTTGATGCCAAGCAGTTGGTAAACCTGTTTCAGAAGTGTGGACATGAAGTTAGTGCCTTGGTCAGTTAAAATCTCCCGAGGGAAACCAACTCTAGAGAAGAACTGTACCAAGGAAAATGCCACCACCTTTGCTTTGACAGATTTCAGAGGAAACACTTCTGGGTATCTGGTAGAGTAATCTGTGATCACCAACATGTAGCGGTTTCCATTTTTGCTTTTTTCCACGGGGCCAACAATATCCATACCAAGACGTTCAAAGGGAGTATTAACAATGGGGAGGGGTTGGAGTGGAGCTCTACACGGTCCTCTACCTGAAGTCTTCTGGCACTGAGGGCAAGTCCTACAAAACTGGGCAACATCTGCCCGCAAACCAGCCCAGTGAAAGTACTGTCTAATGCGAGCCAGGGTCTTGTGCTTCCCTAGGTGGCCAGCCCAGGGAATAGAGTGGCCCAAGTGAAGTACAGTGTCTCGGGCCACCTTGGGAACCACTAGCTGCTTAGCTGATCCATGTTGATGATAGAGAATGCCATTTTGCAGGAAATACTCCTCCCCAGAACTGTACTCAAACTCACTCCCAACCTCTCTCTCTCTCTTTAGCGCCACACAATAAAGTCGCTAGACTGGGGTCATTGTGCTGCATTTGAACAATGTCTGAAGGTATCTTGAACCCTAGTGGCAAGTCTGGAGCTACTGCAACTGGGGGTTTTATGACAGTGTGCTGGAACCTCTCCTGCCTCTTTTGTCTGCGTGATTTCCGGGTCTTCACTGGTTGAGTGTCCAGGGCTGCGTCATAAAAAGGCAGGGCACTGAGGGTAACAGAGGGGTCATCTACCAGTTTTGCCTGAGCTCTAGTTACAGCAACACTGCAACTTTGAGGTTGATTTAGCAAATCAAATAAGACTGGCAGGTCACTACCCAGCACTACTGGGAAAGGAAGGTTGTCAGCAACACCAATGTTCAAAAGGTAGGGTTGTCCTTTCACTTCAATGTACACATCAGCTGTGGGGTAAGGTTTCTTATCACCATGTACACAGCAGATGGGAATAGTGTCTAGGGTGCGGATAACATTAGATGGTACAAACTGCCTGTGCACCAGGGTCTGATCACTGCCAGAGTCAATTAGGGTCTTCAGAGCTTTACCGTTAACCCTGACGGTAGTCATCTTCATGGATTGATTGTTATATTTACGGTGATTTTGCCATGGCCCAACACACATCTGAGTGAGCTTAGCAGGGTTCTTTGGGCACATTGGTTTAGTGTGACCCTCTTGGCCGCACAGATAGCAAATAGGCACTTTACTTGATCTTTGTGTATTTGTTGGCTGGTTCTCCCTCAGGGGAGCCTTACCCACACCTGGTGTTGCCCTCTGATGGTATGAAGATGTGGACCTTTGTGGGCGGCTATTCTTTGTAGCCTTCCAGGTGGAGTAGTTCCATGGTTATCCTTTCCTTCTTGCAGCCACAAACACATCAGCCAATGAAGCAGCCTCTGCAGCTGTTGAGGGATCATGTTCCTTGATCCATACCTGCAGCTCAGGAGATAGCATCCGCAAATACTTCTCCCTGATTATAATTTCACCAACATCATTAACAGTTTTACCTTTTGGTTGAATTCATTTCCCATAAAGCTCATTTAGCCTTACATACAGCTCCTTGGGACTTTCACCAGGATCACTTTCTGTTGAACGGAATCTCTGCCTGTAGGTCTCTGGATTAATGTCATATTTCTTTAGAATGGCATTTTTAACACAGTCATAATCATGAGCATCATCTAAGTCCATATTCACATAGGCCCCTCTAGCTTTACCAGTAAGCAATGGAATAAGGCGAAAAACCCAGTCAGACTTAGGCCACCGGCATGCTGCTGCCATCCGCTCAAAAGTTATAAGAAAGTGTTCAACATCATCATGCTCTGTTAATTTCTCTAATCTGGGCTCTGGGGGGAACCGAAACTGACCTGATGAGATAGCTGATGGAACACACTCTGGTGCCAGCTCTGTTTGAACTTGGAGCCCAGGTTCATCAGAGTCCAAAGCTGTTGATGTGTTCCCGGGAATCGGTGAAGTGCGAGCTTGCACCTCAAGTTGCAGTAGTTGGAACTGATGTTGGAGTGCAGACTCCTCTTAGTCGAGCGTCACGGGCCTCTTGCTGGCCCATGTGTGCACGCAGAATGCTAGCCAAATCCAGCATTGTTGGATCTCTGCTTTCTTCACCCTCAGTGCCTGTGACTCCTCCTGAAGCTCCAGTGTTAGCGTCATCTGCTTGCTCCTCTTGTCCAGCCTGTTCCTGGGACTCCCCACGATTTCCTCTTCCACTCCGTCCTGCACGCTGCATTACTCAAAAAATTGAGAGGTTGGAAAGAGAAAAAAAAAATATAGGAAAAGAAACAAAATGACTCCTCAACTGGCTTATCCCACCACTGCCACCATATGTGAGGGACCAAGCAGTCAGGCATGAGGAGTCAGAGAATTAGTTTTGAAAAATATATATTTTTAATTTACAAAACACAAAAATAATAAATTCTGGGCCCATAAAAGAGGTCAACTAAACAGAACTTAACTCAGGTAACATAAACTCAACATATGCTACACAAAGACTTAAACTAAACAGACCTAACAAGACTACTTCTTCTTTGGGGTTTTACGGCGGTTGGCATCCAAAATGTTGCATTACCGCCACCTACTGGATGAAATAGTTTCCCAGTGCAATATATTTACAGTTGTTACCCATAGTACTCTCCTTCCGCTGTCCGTACATTGTCCGTTCTATGTCTCAGACTCAGTGGTCTGAGATGATGTAAATCCTTCCCTCAGAGTTGTGTCTATTTCTTCCCCTGTTATGCTTGCAATGCCTAAGAACCTCCTTGCTGCATCCAGCACCATCTTGATCCGCTCTGACTTGCTCTTTATTTCCACAGCACAGTTAACCACCATAGCAATAAATGCGAGGAATGTCTTCTTGTCCATGCAGATCACATTCTGATCCTCTCCCTTCTTTTCCGACTCTTGTTCCTCTTGTACTGCTGCTCGTTCCTCCTTTCTTTTCAGTCTCTTGGTAGCTTCAGCGTATGTTAGACCCTCTTCTGCCCTGATTTTACTCACTTTTGTTTGTTTTATTTTTTCATAAGGCCTCACCCTGTAGCATATGTAGTCTAAGTACACCCTCTCAGGCAAATCTCCCACAAACGTTAGACACACTGAATTGCTTTCTTCCCTTTCTCCTTGACGGAATTTTGTCAGTCTTCTCGCTTCACAGACATCTTCAATGTTCCAAAAGTCCTTCTCTTCCGCTGATAGCGGTACGCCGCTTATTACTCCTTTCTTTTTGCTTTTTGGCCCGAGTGGGAAGCATTTCAGACTGCTGAAATCTTTATACTTTTTGATCCTCACCGCTTGGTCTCTCTGATGCTTTGAAACACAGTCAATGACAACCATCCCAGATCTTGTTATTTTAATGGACTGAACTTCTCCGAGTTTGTCTCCAACAAACTTTCCAACTTCGTGCGCGTCCTTGAAGATCCCATCCGTTCTTGTCACTGCTATCATTCCTACTTGAAACTTCTCATCTGTTCTTCTTGCTTGGTTGCCATCACTTGAATCGCTATCTTTCTTCCTTTTCCTATTTACAAGTCCTCTTGTGTCTTCTTCATTCTCTATACTCTCCTCTGACTCCATTTTTGTCCCGTCACTTTCAGCCTCTGAGACTCCCAGCAGCAACTCTCCCGGAACTGGTAACTCAAAAGAAAAGGTATTAGTTTCATAGAACATAACTTAAACCTGAAATTAGCTACAATGACAAAGTTAACTAAATGTGTGCACCCAAATAGAAACTAAGTCAAATAACTAATAAACTGTTTAAACTAAAATGTGTGTGGAGTTATTTGTACTATATAATGTGCTCAAAAACAAAAGAAAGAGTTACCACCGTGAGTTGTTTCCATGTGTGGCTGCTAGTGCGGCCATCACAGAGGAGCAGCAACTGGTCCATCATCTGCTTGTGTCTGAGGCTGCCTGTACATCACCTGGGTCTGTGGGACCTGCTAAAGACATCTGGACTGGGTCTGTGCTCGTACTGGGTGAGGCTGGATGTGGATCAACTGTGCTTGTACTGCCTGGTGATCCAGCATCTACTCTAGAAAAAATACTATTTATACTATGACCTGAATGATGCTTATTACCTATTTGGATGTGCATCCATGTGCTGTCTGACTAATCAACATTTTAATAGTCAATCCATTGATTTCCATCAGAGGTGTAACGTAACTGGACTAACTGACAGATAATCACTGTCTCGTTTTAAAATGATGTGTGCTGATGAGGAGTGCCTTCACGTTGTCTGTAGACTGACTTCACAACCGGAGCCTGCTGCACCACCACGTCTTCATCCCAGGGCGTCAACACTTTGAGAAAGCCTGCTGTCTGGCTGCACTAAATTTTCATCTGAAAATATTAGCTTCTAGCTTTATTTGAAAGCTGCACTACCAGCTTCAGTTATTATTCTGCTCTGAACACAGTCACATGGATGCAGATGACCACTGACCTCTTAAGAGATCATGGATGCATAAAATAAAAACTAAATAAGTAGCAAAGTAGGGCAATAGATATATTCAACACTAACAAAGTCAAAGTTGTAATTTTTCTCTAAAAATCTACTCAAGATGCATGATGTATCAAAACTACTATGACAAGTACAGTCCCCTTTATGCATTTAATTTCTAATGTATTTGTAACATGAGGTAAAAACAAACACATCTCAGGTTACAGATCTCTTTCCTCCATCAACCCATAAATTTTTATTAGACAACTAAAGTCCCGTCTCCTCACTAGCCTCTGTGGCATTTGTAACTCAGTTGGTTTTCAGTGGCACAGAATCATATTTTTAAGATGAGACTAAATTCAGTTTTCTTTCTGATTCATTGCTGTGCAAAAATTAATTATTGTTAATACCATTTTTACTTTAACATTTTTAGGTACCAGGAACAAAACTTTGTACTGAAGACAGACAAGAAGTGTAAACATGTCAAAGTTTGCTCCGATTAAAGCTACTGATGTTGTTTGCATTTTGTGTAAAAGGGAAGGAAGAACAAAAGGCTGTACTCAGAATTAGATGGTAAAGAAAAAATATGCTCTCACACATATGTAATGTAACTTCTCTGTTCCTGCTGCATCATTATTAATGCAAAGTAGAAACATTTGTCAGCAGCAGAGCGACAGTGTCCGTGCTGGATGTGAAGATGGGGCACACTTTGCTCTGTGTGCTGGGGTTATTCTGTGAGTACATCACTGACTTTACAATGTTGAGACTTTCAGAGGCAGACTCATGTTTTTATCAACATGGTAGTTTAGTAGACATGATCTTGGTTTCTGATTTGACTTGGTTCAGGGTGCAGGACTGTTAAATACACTACTGCACTAGATCTTTTTGCACTAATGTTTTGCACAATGCATGTTCAGTATGTGGTCTAAGGTATTGTTATTGTTATATATTGTATAAAGCCTTTGAATTTAACTTACCTCTGTACCAACTAACAGAATATCGTCACAGAAATGTGTGATCCTGTTGATTGATAATCAATAGTTGCCTCTGATGAAACTCCAGCTGGATTTAAATGTCTGTGCTTTTTGTCTGATGAAGTTTAATCTTTATTTTAGTGCTGGATACACTCCTCTACGGACACGCTGAAGGTGACCTATTGTCTTTTTGTCTGTTTTTTAAAAATATATTTACTCACTCTTAATCACATTCTCTTGTTGTTCTTGTATTTCCATGTTTCATTTTACTCCATGTGTTACTGCCCATGAGTGCACATAAGGTCTCCCTACATAAATATGCATTTATGCATTTTCTTTTCACACATTCGTCTGATCATCTTAACAGGGCAGGATGATGTACACGAGAGGAGCTCTGTGGGGACAGGACCAACAGGTGATCCAATCAGTTACAACAGTCTGACCAAAGATTTCAATAATAATGAGTTTATATAATTACTCTGGAGGCAGTTAAGGGTCGCCTGCTGTTCAAATCCTCTCCCTCATTTTGGGTAGTGACATGGTGTGCTGGCTGCCACAGTGTGTTTTTTGGTGTTACCTCTGCTGAAGTCATAAATTGTTGAATGCTTCACATACAGATGGTCACAAATGATAAATCAACCTAAAGTGTCTCAGTGAGGTTTTGGGACAAATCTTCAGAACAGCTTCAATGCTCCTTTGTCTCTGAACTCTGTTGGAGACGTTCAGTCGGAGTGAGATGTCGTTACTGTGAAGGAGATAACATAAGATTCACATCATTTTCATCCTCATCAAATCGTTCAGGGAGCCAGTGTGCCCTGTATGTATGTATGAGTAATAAAGTCGCTCTAACTGGATCCAGCAGTTCAGTAAAGTTGTTGTCACGACCACCAAGTTTAGCTGCAGCAATAAGATTATTTATGAGCCGTGTTGATGAGATCATCATGTTTGGCTCTGAGTTTATATGAGGTATGAATTTTAATATAAAGGCAATCTTATTTTTAGGTTCTGAAACCTGTCAAAAACGGCTTTGACAGTTTTTAACTATCACAAACATCATCAGAGAAGGAATATAAGAAGAAAATGAATGAAGTTTAGCTGTTCATCAAGAGATTCATATAAATTGTAGGTGGTCTTTGACAACAAACCATCTGATGTTTCTTTGTGAAAGCCAAATACAGGACTAGAGTAACATTTAACCCATCCTCTATTTATTCTGCAAAAGCAATATTATTCTCATACCTGTTACATGTAGCAAACAGGACAGGTGAGCACGGAGCTGTTTTACAGAAATGGAAATTTGTAAGATTTTGTAATAAAAGAAATTTGTATTATTGCATGAAAAGTTATAAAGTTAAAATTGTTGCTAAAAGAAAGATGATTACCAATAGAAATAGCCCTACATGCCATTATGTTTTTCAGTTGATTTTATATTTCTATTTGAACCCTAACTGTAAATTTTTTTATGTGAACAGTTTCCAATAAGGTCTCTGTGATCCTGCAATCCAACTGGTCTCAGATATTCAGAGGAGAGACGATCACTCTCAGATGTGAGATCCAGGATGGTGGAGACACAGAGTGGGAGTATGAGTGGAGGACAACCAGCTCAGAAACACCTCCACGACACAAAGAATACAGGATCAGCAATGCTACTGAGTCCCACGGTGGAAACTACAGCTGTATGGGTAGAAGAGACTATTCGTTAACACAGTGGAGTGATGTCATCAAATTGACAGTATCACGTAAGTTGGCCCGTCTGTGTTTCGAGGTGTGTTCATACTGAAAATGTTTTTAATATGTTAATTTATAATAAAAAACAGCAGGAATCATTTCTTCCTCCAAAAACAACGAAGTCTCTTACAGGGAGCTCAGTAACAACTTGTGGATGTTTTTTAATGAGGGAACAGAATAAATTTATGTTCTGTTGAATTATAATGATTCACAGAGAAATGTAGAAACAAGAACAGAGAACTGTGCAGCTGTCTTCTAATAAGTGAATAAAAATCACACTGAATTTGCTGAACTCACCAGCAGGGCACCTTTTAGACCACATGGTCACCATGGTATCCACTGAAGAAACTGCACTAATAACACATTAACATTACCAAGCTAGTTATGTGGTAACTATTTCTAACCAAGGAGAGGAATTTGTCACATCGTGCTGCACAAACATTTTTCTGAGCTAAATTCTATTAAAGCCATTTACATGTTTTGTTTTTTCTCTGAACTGAACAGCAGATAGACCTAAGCCCACACTGACAGCAGACAAAACCATCATACCAGTGAGGGGCGCTGTGACACTGAGCTGTTCTGTGGAGGGCTCTGCTGACTGGAAATACTACTGGTTCAGTCGTGTACATCACACTCTGATGTAGCTCAGCCCATAAGGGATGGTGCAGCAGACAAAGATCTCAGAGCCTCACAAGGAGGTCTGTACCACTGCAGAGGAGGAAGAGGAGATCCAGAGACCTTCACTCGGGACAGTGATGAAGTCACCATTCAGGAAACTGGTGAGTTTAGTTATTTGTTCTGGGATAGTATAATATGCTTTATTTAAATATTAGTTGTAAAGAAAATACTCATGTCGGTACAGTAGCAAAAATCACTGTTAATGAAAAATTAATATAGGTCTGTAGCGAGGAGCTGATCACGTCAACTGACAGGAGGGAGGTGAAGCCTTGTTTCTGGGCCCTCTTCCCCAGTGACTGAATAATGTAATCAGTAATATTAGTCCTGTATAATATTACTACACTCTTCCTATCATATCCCTTTCTGGACAGTTTAGTGACTTGCTATCAGCTGAAAATACTGAACTACAGAAGATCTCATTTCATCAACAGATTTTAGTCTGAAAAACCAGCAGAAAAATACCTTCCTCACTTTCTACAGTTTGACTAAGTTTGAATTGCTACAGCAGCATCACAGCACACACAGAAGTTTTTTTTTTATTCACTTAACCAGATCTGTGTTTCTAAATAACGTCTTGTTCAACTTCAAGATAATGACAGATTCAGTTAACTCCAAAAAACAAACCAAATACAAGTTCATAAAAAAAATAAAATTATAAAAATAATAAAGCATTTGTGAATGAAGCTTTCACTCACTTAAAAGTATAAAAACAAATATCCCTGTTACAGTACCTGTGGACTTTAATGCTTTAATCCATTCAGCCCCGTGTTTGATTGCTTGTTTCTGAACTGCTTTTGTTGTCATGGCTGTTGAGTCGTGTTCGTATTGTTTATTAAACCTTGATGCAAAAGGTAAATTGTTGCCTGATGGAAAAAAAATTGGATTAGAAGTGGTGCTGAAAACAAAGAGGTTTTGTTGGTTTAACATCTGTTATGTTTGTTTCCTAACTGGGTATTTTTTGTGTTAACAGTGTCCAACAGGGCCGTTGTGACTCTCCAACCCAACTGGCCTCAGATCTTCAGTGGTGAGACGTTCACTGTCAGATGTGACATCCAGGGAGGAGGAGCCACTAAATGGACGTATGAATGGACACCAGCCAAATTAAACAGACCTCCAACAGACAATGAATACAGGATCAGCAGAGCTACTGAGTCCCTCAGTGGAGTCTACAGCTGTAAGGGTAGAAGAGACTCATATTCCTCAACAGAGTGGAGCGATGTCATCAGATTGACAGTATCGTGTAAGTTGGACCGTCTGTCATCTGTAATGAAAATGTAAAATCTAAATAACGCAACAGAAAACTCTTATTTCTTCAACAACTATGTCGCTCTCTTCAGGTCACACAGTAACTAATGATGTTTGTTTTGACAATGTGGAAACAAAATAAGTGAAAAGGAGCCAGTAATCAGAGCACTGCAGCTTTTAAAATATAATCATTCACAGGAAATGTACAGGAATGAACAACGAATATCAAGTAACTTATAGGTGGAACGATGGTGCAGTTTAACACTGTTCACCACAGCAAGAAGGTTCTGGGTGTGAACCTAACCTTTGGGCAACTGGCTGAGTTAACTCACAGGTTATCTTAGTTCAGATTAATCTCCTGATTGGTCTGAGTCTACGTTGCCTGTAGGTGTTAGTGTGAATGATTGTCTGTGTTGACTGACAGTCTGTCCAGGTTTACCTCTGCTGTCACACAATGTGAGCTGGGACAGACTCCAGCTCCCTGTGACCCTGCAAAGGATCAGTGGGTCCAGATAACAGATCAGTAGAGAGGATGTTTGATACAGTTGTCTTCCAGAAAAAACACAGTGAAAGTGTTCAACTTGACTCTTCAACACTTAAATATAGGATTTATCTAAGGGCACAAATGTAGCATTCAGTAGTGCAGCATAATATTATCATGTAATTGCTTTTTTATATATTTATTTTGTTTTATTAAGATAACTGCCACCTATTTCCAGGAAAAACACCTAAAATAAATCAGTAATAACTCCTCAACCATTAGGCCGAGATGTTTAATCCTGGTCTCTTTGACAGGTCAGAAGGAAAATGGATCAACTGTAAATGAACCTATTCTATTAAAGAGTAAATGGAGATGCAATAAAGGAAAATATGATATTTTCATCCTCGCCTGATAAAAAGCTACATGTTTTATGGAATAAACCATCAAAACCATCATCCAGCTGATTATAATGCAACTGAATATCTTCTAATACACCTAGAATACAGCTGTACAACTGTACAACTGTAAATTTGATGAAAATAAACTAATATGCAACAGTTATTACTAGTGGTGGCCGTTATCGGCGAATCGCACTGTAGGGGGCAAGAACAAGTCTTCGAACCTGTGTGTCTGCCTGCTGTGAAATTACCACATCAAACGTGGCGTGCTAACATGGATGCAGCTGTTGCTGTGTTACCTCGGAGGGCGTCACACCCGAAGTTGACGACGTTCCAGTTACAACCTCGCTCGGTCAGCTGTTTGTTTACAACTAGCCAGGTTAGTTATTGATACGCGGTTGATTAAAAAACACATTGTGCGGTATTTCCTCACACTAACTGTAGCAACATCGTCCACAGACAGCTGTTGGACAGCACTTTGTGTACTGAACGTTTATGAAGCCGCCGGTGTTGTGCGAATTCTGGCTGCCTGTCGAGAATTGCATGCACCTCGTGGTGCTAACGGTCATCTATGCAGAGAAAAGAGGTGGACGCAAATCTCGGCAGGGAGCCTACAAAATCTGATCTGCCGAATTATGCATCCACCTCTTTAGGTCCTTCTCAGACACTTTGCTGTGCTCAGTGATTAAACAGCTTTATCGCCACATATGTACTGAATGTCAAGGAATGGTCCTTCTAGCCTACTAAGTGTATTAAAATATTAAGGCCTCTAAACGTTCATAAATGGTGATAAATTGATTTGAAGTATATATTTTACTTCAAATCAATTTATCACCATTGATGAAGTCCACAAAGAACTTTATAGCATTTAAAAGCATTATTTGGAGGTGCATGCAGTTCTCGGCAGGCAGGCAAAACTCGGCACAACACCTGGTTTGCACCTTCTGCAATGCAGAATTAGTTTACTGTAGGAGTTCTTCCAGTCTCAAGTAGCCTACCACCTAAACACAAAGCACATCACACGCTACACACAAGTACATCTTATTGAACATGATTTATTTTCATCACCAATTATCATAGTAGAACAGCTTTGTCAAGCAGTTTGTGATGCATTTTGGAAACAGGAGATGAGCCCTGGTCTAATAGCCACCTGGCTTGAAACCCGTTCGCACACATATTCTGAATGCTTTCGGCAGAATTCAAATGAGCCATTTTAATCTAGATTAATCTAGATTAAAAAAATTAATCTATGCCCACCCCTAGTTATTACACAATTTTTCAAAAAATGTACCAGGCGAATGTCCGTTTTGGGCATATTTACTGTTAATATGTTCACTTTTATTGGGAGTTTTCTTCAAAACACTATTTCTCTCCATACAACCATGTTCCAAATAACACAAAGCTCCCAAAACATTGAAATATTGATTAAAAACAGTGAATATTGATCGACATTCCTGTGACCAAAAGTACTCCCGTGCTTTACAGGTGCACATGTTGAACATCCCGCAGGGCTAAGTGGGCTCTTTCTCTTCGTATTGAGCAGACAAATCGATCGATATACTGCATATCTGTGTAGCTTCTATGGGCCAGTAGAGGCCAATAAAGACCGGCTCCCCCAAAGCAACTCTTCTTCTGTTCTCCAATCTGACGAGAGAAACGAAACCTAAAGAGCTCATTGATCACCAAGATGGTGAAGAAGGTCTCTGTTGACACAGAAAAACTGCTGTTTTTGACTGAATACAGCTAAAACAACAAAGTTAAGTCAGCAGTTGTAACTGTAAATGTATATTGGTGTGTTTGTTGTTGTTATTAGTCGCCTAATAACTGTGTGAGTTTTGTGAGTTGAGTGATTTGAGTTACACAACTGAACAGAGCTGAAGCTCAGCTTTCTTTAGAGAGGTTGGACTGCGGTGTGGGATGAGAGGAGAGAGATGTGGAAGGCAACTTGTGCAGCCATGTACAGTGATTACAGAGCGATTTATGTTGTGAAATCAGTTTGTGTAGATGCTTGGTGTTTGATGTGTGTTTGGTGTGGTCGGTTTGAGATGCTAGCTGAGCCTCCTAGCACACGGAGGTATCTGACATGCACAGTGTGACAAAATAATCTGATCGTCCATGATTTCTTATTTACATTTTGAGGCGAAAATCGATCGTCCGGGCTTCTGTAAATTCACAGTTTCTAATCTTCTGCAAAACAGGATGCAAAAGTGTCTGAAGACTTCAGCAACACATCTCTTAATTCAACAAGTCTCTTAATTCGAGTATTTCTTGCCTTTATGGGCTGCACTATTTAAATTGGACAAAATCAGAGAGACAGTAATTAATTTTCCTTGTTTCATGTCTTTGTTCAAAATCAAACAGCACAGAGACCAAAGGCCCAACTGAGAGCTGACAGAACTATTCCAGCAGGGGGCAGTGTGACCCTGAGCTGCTCTGTGAACCCGTCATCTGGTTGGAAATACTTCTGGTACAGAGGAGAGAAAACCTCTGAACCCCTGACCACACAAGATGCTGTCTCCATCTCAGATGGACAAATCAGGGTCTCACAGGGAGGACTCTACTGGTGCAGAGGAGGAAGAGGAGACCCAGTTTACTACACAGAGGACAGTGATCCAGTCGGTAAAGAAAAAAAAGGCTATATTTCAATATGATGTGGAAAAACAAATGCAGAAACAAATTGTGTGTTTAGGTGTAAACATTGTGTTTTATGTTTTTCTAATTTTTGTGTTTGTGGCCTCTTGATCATGAACAGTCACAAACAGGGCTGTTGTGACTCTGCTAACCAGCTGGCCTGAGATATACTATAGAGAGACGATCACTCTGAGATGTGAGATCAAGGACGGAGGAGACACTGAGTGGGGAGTATACGTGGTCAACATCCCACCCAGACAGATACATAAAAGACCCTTACGGCGTTATCAGCAGTACTGTTTACAGTGATGAGACCTACAGGTGTCTGGGTACACACAAAAGAAATTGTATTCAACAGAGTGGAGTGATCCCTTCACACTGAGCGTGTCGGGTAAGTTGGACTGCATTGATTCATTGTGAAGATGTCATGATTTGAACTTCAACTCAACTCAGTGACAAACTGTTTTGTTTTGTGTACGTGTGTGTGTGGTTGGTGGGCTTCATTGCACAGAAGGCCTACCATTTGAGATGCAGTAAAATTTGATGTATTCACACAGTGTTGGGCAGTTACACGTTACTCAGGGCGGAGCTAGACTCTCAGCACACCTGCTACCTGCTACATGATGTTGGACTCACTCCGAAAGTCCACTGAGCCCGTCTGCGGCTTCAGAGTCCGGCCCTTCTGGTCAGTGCTTGTGCTCACACCAGAAGCCTCGCAGTGCGTCCCTGAAGCGTCTCTGCGCTCTGCTCTGTGGAGAAAAGGCAGCCGGTCTATTTTTGAGAGAAGCTGCGTCAAGCAGCACAGAGCAGATGAACCGGGCAGGAAGTCAGAAACGGCATAGAGAATCCAGTTGATTTTCAAAATAAAACAACCTGTGCAGACTCCCGATCGTATATCAACAATAAACACAGTTAAAACAGACAAAAAATAAACCGTTTAACTACCTAGCCTTCTTGACCATTGTAGGAGCACAAAAAGCAAACATTAATCACCAAATCTAAAAACTAAATCTAAGCATGTTAGTAAAATCAGGTAGGCAAAATGATCTTATTCCGAAATGCTCCCAGTGGGATGTGCAGTCTTACAGACTGTGGAACAAAACTGTGTCACAGAGAGCTGTGAAGAAGGTGGAAGAAGCACAAAAAGGACATATTAAAAATAAGGTGAATTTGACCGTGGCTAAGTAGCTGCTGTTATATAATTAGCTCAGTTAGCTTAGTGGTCATAGCTGACTCAGCCCGGACTGGGAGCACCTGGGGAGTGTGTTCAACGTTACATCTGTTAGTAAAGCGCTGAAAGGTTTCAGGCCAGGATAGAGCGGCATGAACGGGACTGAGCACAGAGACCAACAGGGAATATATTACCGAGGTGATTTACATAATTTGTTTGTGCAAATTCTGTTGTTAGCTGTCCTTTATTTGCTGAGTCAGCTAATTGGGGGGCAGATAGGGCCACCGAAAATCCTGGGGTGGCACAAACCAAAAGCCATAACTGAATTTTAGGAATTCTATTACGTAGTATAGACTAGTTGAATACTACAAAAAATATGAGTTAAGGAATCACAGACTGATATACTTTGGTTTCTTATTTTACAGTTAATTTTCTAATTTCTGTAGACTAAAACCAGTTCAGTTAACATTCCATTAAAATCCTGTTTGATGTGTTATCTCTATGTGTTAGGCAATTAATTGTTCTTTAAATAGGCAAGTTAACCTTTTCCCTAAAAAGACAAATACAGCTTTTATTTGTAGGAGTGTATTGATGAGGAGGAACAAAACATTTATTGGGAACAAGCAAACTCAACATTACAGACATCATGGACCGTGCATATTTTTCTTTAAATTCAAATTGAAATATACGATATGTGTCTGTATAGAGTTGTGTAATTATTTGTTAACATACTAAGTTTGGTGTTATTCTTGTTACAAACAACTAAGATAGTTATTCTTAAAAAATATCCGACTTTTTTAACAACGGATTTGACTAGTGTGTAAAATGGTGGCGAACCAACCATTTCAAAACATAAATACCAGTAAAACTACAATACTCTCTCTTTCTTCTGTGTTTAACATGTCAACAAACAGCATGGCTCCACAAAACACAAATGTGAGAGAGAGAGACCGAGAGAGAGAGAGAGAATTGCATTGACACAAGTTACAGTACCACTGTCACAAACCTAGATTAAGAATGCAATATTTAAGCAGACACATCCAAACTGAGAACAAATGAGCCTACAGGCCCACAAGCAATGAGCAGTGAGATCAACACCACTGAAGTCAACAACCACACGCACAGACAAGGTTTGAGGGGTCCAGAGATCCTGCGATCATAATGGAAAGAATGTCGGCCAACATTTATCCCATTCCCAGCTGTACCTTTCAAACAGCGCAGCGAGCAGCAAACTGGCCTAATAATCCCGAATAATAAGGCAGGATGAAAGCGGCTATATGACAACAACATCATGACAACAACCGTAATCCGTAGCCTAGTCTCAACCGATCCAGCACAACAATTTGCCCATGCAGGGACCAGCAGCAGACTCAGGATGACAAAACAAGCTTTCACTCACCAGAGCTAAGGCTTCGCGCCAGGAGAAAGGCGGCACGGCGGTTTTTCCTCTGGGCAAACTTTTGGGTAACTTTTGGGTGTTTCTGACGGGGGGGGCACTGGGGTGGCCACCGATTTTCTTAGGGTGGCTGTGGCCCCCCCTGGCGGTGCCATTGTGCACAACCTGAGAAAGAGCCTGAAAACTTGAGCAACACATGCTGCATCTTAAATCAAAGAATCAAAACACAACAGCATGCTTCCTTAAGTTATATTCATTCATTATTCATCCTCCCTACAGGTCCCTGTTAAGCCATTCCACGCTAACCGCTTCACCTCCTCTCCCCTCCTGCTCAATCTGTCCCTCGGCCCTGTCACGGTGACTCTCTCCCTCTGCTTCTCTGTCCAGCCTCCTCCTCCTCTGCCTGGCAGTGGCCTTATCCTTTACTCCCTCAAGTGCCTGCGGCTGCACAATGTCGGGAACTGCAGCTGATGTTGAAGCTACTGAAGCCCCGGTAGCAAACATATCTGTTATTTTGGCACATTTGGTGGCATCAGTCTCAAGATTTATTTTTATTTCTTTGGCGAGCAACTTCACCCTTTACTGACCCAAGAAACAGAGGGCAGAGGGGGAGGGAGTGGGTGCTAGTCAGAGATGTGGGCCAGCCCAGTGTCACTAGGCCTATAGAAAAATGAACCAATGGGCTGCTGTCTGTGCTTTATGGGCCGGTCGTTGGCAACAGTTATACAGTTATATGAATAAATATTTTAAGTTATATCAGCGCCAAATGTGCGTCGGTATGCCAGATTACCAGTCCACTCCTGGAGGTCACCCTCTACAGCAAAACTGCCAGCAAGTCAGACCTGCACACACACACAACAGCAGACCATCATTTTCGCTCAGTCAAAGACCCACATTCACAATGCTGAACCAGAACCAAAGACACTACCATAAAATACAGGCGGCATTATCATTACTTATTCCTAACTCTCATCATTTCAAGTTTTAGGTTTCAACTTACTCTCTTTTTAGCAAAGATCTTCTTTCCTCTTGCTCATGTTGACTGTGAATGAAATGTAATCTAAATTCAATAAATCAGCAGTTTCTAGTGGTAATGAAATGCCAAAGTTTGATGTTTGTTTTGATCGCTGTGTCAAAAAGAGGAAAACATTTCATGTTTCAAATTTGGTGAATTGTTCTTCTGGATAGTGTCAGTAGAGAAAAACATAAGAAACACGGGAAAAAAGAGAGAGAGGTTTAAAACTGGACTAAAACCTGAACTTCTTCCCTGTGGGGCTGCACATACAGTAATTTCATTGTTTTATTTCTTTGTTCTAAATCAAACAGCACAGAGACCAAAGGCCCAACTGAGACCTGACAGCAGAGACTTTCCAGCAGGGGGAAGTGTGACCCTGAGCTGCTCTGTGAACCCGTCATCTGGTTGGAAATACTTCTGGTACAGAGGAGAGAAAACCTCTGAACCCCTGACCATACAAGATGCTGTCTTCATCTCAGATGGACAAATCAGTGTCTCACAGGGAGGACTCTACTGGTGCAGAGGAGGAAGAGGAGACCCAGTTTACTACACATGGTACAGTGATCCAGTCAGCGTCAACAAAATTAGTGAGTTTGACATTTTTTTAAACACAATTTAAAAACAAATTTGAATCCTTTTTTATTAATCCTGTGAATTCATGAACATGAACAGTCACAAACAGGAGTGTTGTGACTCTGCAGCCAAACTGGTCTGAAATATACTATGGAGAGACGATCACTCTGAGATGTGAGATCGAGGACGGAGGAGACACTGAGTGGGAGTACGAGTGGGAAACAACCAGCTCATACAAACTTTCAAAGCAAAATGAACACAGGATTAGATCTGCTTACTCAGCCCACAGTGGATCCTACAGGTGTCTGGGCAGAATGAAAAGTGCACAGCAGACTTCAACAGACTGGAGTGATCCTGTCAATTTAACAGTATCAGACAGTGAGTCACATGACATTTCACTCTAAGTGAGTATTATACAGTTCATTTAAAGGTTGTTACATGTTTTTTTTCTTAAATCCCCTCTCCAACAGATAGACCTGTCCTCACTGTGTCTCCATCCTGGCTGAGTCCTGGAGCCTCAGTAACTCTGAGCTGCAGAGTTAAAGATCCATCTGCAGGATGGAGGTTCTTCTGGTATAAGGCTGTTCCCAAACTATCAGACGACTCCTACAGCCATGAGCTGCTACCTGGCAGCAGCAACGGGACTGAACAGGATTCCTACATCGTTCATGGACAGACACACACAGCAGGATATAAGTGCAGAGCTGGAAGAGGAGATCCAGTGTATTACACTGATTACAGTGAACCAAAGTTTGTCTGGTCTGGAGGTCAGTTTGTTTCTGTCTGTGCTTCTCTCAAGATGTTATGTCTTCACCTCGGTTCATCCACTTTCTGTCTGTGACCAACATCCAGTATCTTTAAAACTAACACTTCTATTGACAAATAATTGGCTGTGTACATTCATGCTCCCCAACGGAAGAAATGTATTGATTGTGGTGACCTTGTGATCTTTCCTCTCTTACTAGCATCAAGACAAACTTTCTGCTTTCCACCTTACTGGGTGATTTTACAAACTGGACTGGGAGGATTTCCTTGTTTCCTTCTGTCTTTACACAGTTTTCCTTTTTTAATTCATCTGATAGCATGAAAACACCAAAAAGAGAGACATTTTGCTGAAACTTTATTTCTTGATTGCAATGAGTACTTTTACTTTGCACACTGAAGCTCATCTTACTGCTTATACTTTACTGACACAACAGGCAGGACGTGTAGTTAGAAGACACCTGGTTAGCGGTCAGGTAGGTGTGCAGACAGACAGAAGAGTGAAATGACAATCCAAAGAAGTCAGCAGGTTAATGGACAAGTTGAACAAACAGCTAGACTCTGACAAATAAGAGGAAACACTGACTGTGTATAGAGAGACAATGCAGCACGTTTCAGTGTGAAATACTCACCTCTGTATCTTTGAAAGATGGCAGGTGAAAGTAGGTCGTTTCCCACTTTACAGACAACAGCAGCTGTAGTCACCTGGTCGTTTATCATTTAAAATAAACTCAGATTGTTTTCAAGGTAGAAACCAGTTTCACCAAAACACTGCACCTTGTTTTAATGTTTGCACTAATACTCAGCAATAAAGGAATATTTGCATTGTAGCATTTTAAATCTTAAGATCTCTGTGTTTGCTTTGACCCCTTATTACATGTTGTTTTCAGATTTTCATCCATCAGCGTCTCTCACAGTGAGTCCTGACAGAGTGCAACACTTCACCTCTAACTCTGTCTCACTGAGCTGTGAGGGAAACTCTACTGAGTGGAGAGTGAGGAGCTTTACTGAGGACGGCTACCCGTCATACTCATCATGCAGCTCCTACCGGGGCACAATGACTGGATCCACATGCAGCGTGTACAGTAACCAGCAGAGTGATGCAGTGTACTGGTGTGAGTCTGGATCAGGAGAGTTCAGCAACGCAGTCAACATCACTATACAGAGTATGGTTTCATTATGTTTTCTGACCTGTATAAATTATTTTAAACATCATATTATGTGTTTCAACATACTGAATATTAGATGTTGTGCACATTTACACTGAGGAGGATGGTATACTGACCATCTGACAAGAGTTTGGCCCATTACTGCTTCATGGTATCTGAGTAATTTAACATGGAACAAAACCTTTTTTCTATTTACTGTAGATTTAACGTGTTTTATAATAATTCAAAGTAATAATTTTGTGGTTCCAAAGAAAACAATCAGATCTGTGATCTCTTCTCATCATCCTCCATCCTCTTATTCTGAAGTTCTGCAGCAGCTGATCTCTGACTGAAACCTCATATTCTTTGACTGTTTTACAGGGAAACATATTATCCTGGTGAACCCTGTCCGTCCTGTGACTGAGGGAAATCCTGTTAGTCTCAGCTGCAAGTTCAGGACAGAAAAATCAGTTTCAGACGTGTTTTTCTATCGAAATGACAAACTGATTCAAAATGACAGCAGAAGGGAGCTGAACATCTCTGCAGTGTTGAAGTCAGATGAGGGTTTCTACAAGTGTCAACACTCAGGAGAAGAGTCAGCACAGAGCTGGATGTCAGTTAAAGGTGAGCAGGATTAAAACAACTGCTGCATCTTCTTCTGTGTAAACTGTGTTTCTGTCTGAGAAAGAAACCTGGTCAGATACTGACCTGAATCTGAAGTAGCATCAGTTTCAGCTGATTTCACCTGTTGGAGCTGGAGAAAGTCTGCATCAGTGGTTGTGACAGTCATGTTTATTGTGAATGGATAATTTCACACTGTGCTCTGTTATATAGTGAACTATAAGTACTCATGTGTATCAGAACATTACATGACATTGAGACTGAGGTTTATGTTGTTTATACCTCTGCATTTGTGCTTGTATGTGTTGTAGTTGTGACTTGACTAAAATGTATAATAAAGCACATTTTGTTCAAGAAAAGTTCTATAAGTTATAAGTTAACAGTTATTATTTATTATTTATTATATCAGTGTCCAGGCCTGAAAGCTCTTCAGTTCCTGTTTCGCTGATTGTTGGGCTGGTTTGTGGAATCGTTCTTATTCTTCTTCTGCTCCTTTTGTATCGCTACAGACCGTCCAAAGGTGAGACCTTTTCTTCTTTTATTAGATATTATGTGCTTTAATTATTCAAACACACGTGTTCTGATCTCATGACATTGAATAGCAGAATAACAAAACCCTGTAACAACAAATTTCTTTTTCACAGATTCCTGCTCCATCAGGTTGGTACAACACTCCCTTCTCTAATTTTGAACACAGCAGCAACATTTCATGTTCCTTTTTATATGTATTGTATTTGATTCATGTTGTAGGCCAATCCAGTCTGAGAGCACTAATCCAGGCCCTGACACAGTTTATGTGGTCAACCAGGATGAGGCTCAGCGTGATGAATACTCCACCCTTCTCCATGGTCAGCATTTAAACTTTGGATTAAATGATATTATCATTACTATATTTTATTTACATATACAGATGTATGTATTTACCTTTCAGGAGCCATTTAAAGCTAATTACAATGTTTAATTAGTGTCACGCAATTAAATTGATTAATCTACCCTGGGCTTTATTTTCACTGCTCTGTAGGTGACGTTTGTCTCTATGAAACAATCAAAGGATCCAAAGACACTGAAAATGGTACAGTATACACCTTAACATATGTGCATATACGGTATGAAAGTGTGTACATAATGTTTGCATATATTCCTTTAAAGAGGTGGTATTATGCTCATTTTCAGGTTCAAAATCTTAATTAGCGGTTGTACCAGAACAGGTTTACATGGTTTAATTTTCAAAAAACACCATATTTTTCTCATACTGCACATTGCTGCAGCTCCTCTTTTCACCCTGTGTGTTTTATGCGCTGCTCTTGAGCTACAGAGTGATGCATCTTACTCGTACAAAATCTTTGTTGGAGTTGCACATGCGCAGATCCCAGGTAAGGACTACTAGCCAATCAGAAGCAGAGAAGGGCGGGTCGTAAGAAGCAAGGTAGTGTGATCCAAATCAAAGCCTTTAGACTGCGACTGTAACCTAGCAGATGGTAAAAGTTATTACCAGTCCACAACCACACAAAATCATTGTTCCACATCTCACCATAAACCACTATAAAAATCACCATATTTCAACTCAATTTTACATCAAAATTGACAAACAATGTGAACGTTAGCTTTCACATCAGGTATAACATCAGCATTATAGTTATAACTTTAGCTGTTAGCCAACGTTTACAACAACTCAGCACTTGAACAGTCTGTGAAATTACATTGGCGTGTTTATTTGAAATATAATTCACAACCGATAAAGCATACTTACAGGCTGTGACTGTGAATTTCCATCCCCAAACAGAGTCAAAGTTGCATCGTCTTTTAGGACTAAACGCTGAACTGTTGCCGGTGTTCTGACGATCTGTGCTGCCTTGCTGAAAAATGCTTCCATAAAGTAAATCGATAGACTCGACTCTACTCGGCTCGGCTCCGTTTTCCATTGCAGATAGTACGTAGCTTGTCGTCATAGCGACGCCACACAGAACTGCCCCGATGTAATGTTCAATGCGACACACACACAGTTGTCCCTTGATTTAAGTTAAAATGTTTGAACCTTCCTCAGAATGTAAAGACAGATAAGCGGTATGAAAACCTTCCAGCTGTGTTTTCCTCTGCCGTTGTTGCTGCAGCGTCTGTGTGACTGGCGGGAGCAGAGGGCTCTGTGGCGAGCGGCTGGCCGACCTCGCACTCCTCCCACGGGTAGCCGCAGGCTTCCCCCACCGCCACTTGTGGAGCTCCTCAACTCCGAAAATATTCATCACATTTTTGTTCCACCATCACTTCTCGTAAAACTGTCAATATTCGAAATCTACACAGCTGATTTCTCACCTCAAAACTTCTCAGAAGTGGATTTAGTGATGAAAATCCAAACGAAAACTGTAAAATATAAAACTGAGGTGAGGTGATACAAAAAAAAAGTACCTGGAAGCAGGTACAGGTCCAACTTTTCTACAATGGAAACCCAAACAAAGGCGAGTCGAGCCAAAGGGCCTCCGCTCAGACTAGCTTAGTTTGACCCTGCCAGCCGCTTGGCGAGCTTTATGACGCGTTTGCATTGTGACGTCACAAGTAAAGGAAGTGAAGGGTTGGACTACAAACGAGCTGTTTTCAAGCGGTTCAGAGCAGAGCTTTCTGTGGGAGATGGGAACTCCCTTTGGACTGGAGTTTGGACTTTTTCACTTTGCAAACCTGTTACATGTACAAATACATTAAAAAGATATATAACTCAATAAAGCAGAGGGAAAAAGCCAAAAAGCATAATACCACCTCTTTAAAGACACATTTAACATAATTGAATTAGTTTGAAAGATGAAGTACGGAGAAATGATAGTGTGGAAATGTATTAAGTTTTAATTTAGATATTATGTGCTTTAATTGTTTTAACTCACTTGTTCTGATCTCATGACTTAAACAACAGTACAACAACTTACAAAACAAAACCCTGTAACAACAAATGTCTTTTTCACAGATTCCTGCTCCATCAGGTTGGTACAACACTCCCTTCTCTAATTTTGAACACAGCAGCAACATTTAATCTTCCTTTTTATATGTATTGTATTTGATTCATGTTGTAGGCCAATCCAGTCTGAGAGCACTAATCCAGGCCCTGACACAGTTTATGTGGTCAACCAGGATGAGGCTCAGCGTGATGAATACTCCACCCTTCTACATGGTCAGCATTTAAACTTTGGATTATATTATGCTATATATTATATTTTATTTTGAACATATATAGAGAGAATATAATTAATTAGTATCATGCTGAATCTCACCATGGTTTGATTTCCACTGCTCTGTAGGTGATGCTTGTCTCTATGAAACAATCAAAGGCTCCAAAGACACTGAAAATGGTACAGTAAACACGTTTTTATTCATCCTCTCTAACTGTAGTTGAACATTTTAAATATGAGCTTTTGTTTTGCTTGAAGTAAGCACATTTGGTTTCCAGTGCTCTCGACAATATTTCTTAAAATTAATCAGGATGTCCACTAAGTCTTAAAACTAGATCCATTTAGTTAAAATAGGATTAGTGATATTCTTGTTTCTAGATAACATCGTTTTACACAGGCAGTACCTGTACAGAGTCTTGTCCAGCCAGGTTTTGAACCTACAACCCTACAATCTTCAAGTTGGAGACAAATGTGCTATAAACTATTGAGCCACCGAGCCAGCTGGGTGCTGGTGCTGGACTCTCTCCATGGCAGAGTCAATCAGTGGATCCACCACTTCAGTCCAGACTGAAACATCAACTCAACTATTGGATTAAACGTTGTATGTGTGGTTTTGTATGTTGTATGTAAGATGGTGACTTTGGTGATCCCCTGGCTTTTGCTCCATGAGGTTGACCTTGTTGGTTTAGAGTAAAATGTTTTAGCAGCTGTAGGATGGATTGTCATTAAAGTTTGTAAAGATATTCATGTTCCCCAGAGGATGGAGCTCAGTGACTTCGCTGACTTTTCCTTTAGCACCACCAGCATGTTTTTGTCTTGAAACTTCAAAGTTTAAAATATGTGCCAAAGCAAACTGGAGGTCCTGTAACACATATGTTCCTTGTATCTAGATAAACAATCCCTGAATAACAAACACTTAACATTATTTGAGACAAGGCAAGTGATATTCACTTGAATGAAGTCAAACAGCCTTGTACAGTCAGCACTAGATAATCAAATCATTACTGAAAACAAGTCAGACTGGATTAGATTTCTTTTCTGTAACTAAAGAATATGTATATTTCAGATGCAGATGAATCCCAGGATGAAGATATTCTTTAACTGAACTTAGAAACACTGGGAAGAAAGGTGAGTACTCCAGATACATACAAGAAATAGAAATAGTTAGAGATGTTTGACCTGAAGTGCCAAAAGAAGTATTGATTTATTTTTTCCCTTCATCATCTGGTTATTTTAACAGTGAAGCAACATGAACCAGAGGAGAGCTCTGTTTACTCTGAGGTGAAGACAGGAACCCCGAGTACAGTCAGTTACAACAGGCTCAGAGTTTGGATCAACATGTGTCTGATCATCACACAGTTTAACTTTGTCTGTTTCAGGATGTGAATGTTATTGTATGTTTGTGTCATTTGTTTCAATCACATTTGCATCTCACAGACAGACATGGCTCAAACTGAACAGTTTTTGTCAAATGTTTTATTCAGTAATTTATTAGCAGATTATATAAAATAATGGCATCATAGATTAAATTTCTCTCTTTTAGCACAAAGCACAAGTCGCTCAGGAGTATTCCCATTTAGTATTTATCGACTGCATTATTATTATTTTTCATTTTACAGTTATTTTTTGTGTTTATGTTTGAAACTTTGAAATCAAGCTGTTCCAAAAAGCAGCAGCAGGTAACAGTTTGCTAAAGTATATTTGAGCTTTAGTACCCAGGTGATAGTGGAGCTTTAAAGTCGGCATCATCTTCACTGTTGGATGAGAAAGATCCAGGATGGACGTCAGCAAGTCGTTTAATATTGTAAAAGTTATCACATTACAATCACAAGTTTTCTCTGTCTCTTTAAAATTATTTTGATATGCATCGTATGTATTTTATTCTAATTTTATAATGTTTTTGGTAATTTTATGTATCAGTAAACTTTTTTTCCAGCAGTAAACTGTCTGTTGTGTTTTTAATTGTTTTGACAAACAGGGTAGTAGCTCTCTTCTGACACTAAAGTTTGGCAGAAGCCATGAATTGGACATGATGTTGGTTTTAAGGGACTATTTCTTCTGTAAAAAAATGTTGCAGTCTAAACTTTTCACTGATCTGATCTGATCTGGATTACTCAGAGGAACTGAGACATTTGCTCTGAAAACACACGTTGATGTTGGAGTCCATTAATTTAACTTCTAAATTGTATCAGGATGAAGGCAGAAATCTCAGAGACAACAAAAGTTTCTTCATGATGAGACACCACTCGGTTTAACTGTGATGCTGATATATTACTATATTACACATCATGGGATGGACAGCAGAGACAGGCAACAGGGAGTCCAGGCACAGAGCACAGCAGGACTTTCATGTTCCTACATCAGGATAAAAGGATTCAGGTTGACAATCAAAAAATTCATGACATCTGAAAAATCACATTTATTTAGGAGTGGAGAGCCTGAGATGTCAGAAGGGCAGAGAGCTCCTGGTGGTGCTCATTGAAAAGCTCCATTTATCACATTTTTTCACCTCGCCCTGAAGTGAAAAGGACAATAAGTCCAACAGGTGAAATTACCTGCCAATAACTAACATCTGTAACCAGTAGGGGTGTAACAATCCATCGATATGGATTGATTAAATAATTAACAATCAATATAGTCGATTTAAAATGAAAACATATCACAGATATCATCATTTATAAGATCATTTATAAGATTTATAAGATTTATAAGATGCGCCTTTATTTTGAAATAACAGCCCTGCGTCTTTATTTCCGGTTGTGCGGCGCCAGGCTCATGGCAGGTAGCCAAGAAAGGAGGAAATTTACTCCCTCTCGGGAATAAATCAACGATATGGAAATATTTTGGATGTCGGAGAAAAGATGGGTCAACAGTCAAAGCACATGCCATCTGCAAACGACGCGATTACGAGATAAAATACTCAGGAAACACGACGAACTTGGCAGCTAAAGGAGAAACACGGCGTTGACCCCATGCTAGCGCCAGCGTTAACGAAGTTTGATGCCTGCTCACCAGCTCTGACCAGTTTTTTTCCCGCAAAAACTGAACCACAACTCCAAAAGAGCGATGAGTATAACAGCTGCCATTTCTTATTTCATTAGCAAAGACATGAGGCCCTACAGTGTTGTGGAGAACGACGGTTTTCGTGAGCTGCTGCAAACTCTGGAGCCAAGATATGCGATTCCGTCGAGACTTCAGTCAAACGTGCAAACCAGGTCTGTACAATCAAGCTGAAGATGAAATTAAATGTGACTTAATGAACGCATGAAGAGTCGCTGTTACTGCAGATGGATGGACATCATGTACAGCAGAAGCGTTTGTAACTGTGACCTGTCATGTTGACACCGACTGGCAGATGAAGAACTATGTTCTGCAGACACGCATGTTGAACGACTCATACACAGGAGCAAATCTTGGGACAGTTTTGAAAGAAGCATGTGAGGAGGGGAATATAGGCGGCAAAAAAACCCGCGCTTGTACCGGATAAGGCCAGCAACATGTCCGTGGCCGGAGCAGAGGCGAGTCTATCAGCGCACATCAAAAGCTTCGGACACACTGTAAACTTGGCCACACAGAAGGGCCTGAAATGTGTCGGTGCAGCGCGTCTTTTGGGCAAAGTGAGACGCATCGTGTCATTTTCCACCGGAGCTGGTTGCAGCTGCAGTTTTGAAAGAGAAGCAGAAGTTGCTTGGATTTCCAGAACACAAGCTAAAACAAGACGTAAGCTCACGCTGGAACAGCTGGTTTGACATGTTAGAGGGTTTGTGGAGCAACAAGCTGCAGCGTGTGCTTCACTCCTGGACACAAAACTAAGGAAAGGCGCAAATGACATGCAAACACTCAACGAAAGGGACATCAGTACAGCTGAAGACTTGGTGAAGCTACTGGGACCAGTGAAAAGTGCCACCATCATCATGTGTGAGGAGCATCAGCCCTCTGTGTCTGTCATTGCACCACTTAAAGCTAAATTGTTGGAGCACTTCAGTATCTGAGAGGAAGACTCCACTTTAGTAACAGAGATAAAGCAGACTGTGGCCGGGGAGCTTGAACAGCGATATGTGGACGTGCAGCAAGTCCTGCATAGAGCATCTGCCTTAGATCCAAGGTTCAAGAAGCTGCCGTTCATAAGTGAGGAGGAGAGAGGTGCAACCTTCCAGTGTCTCATACGTGAGGCTGCAGAGCTGTGGGACCAGAAAGTAACATCATGTTTTATTTTGTCTATTTGTAGTAATGTTTTAGAAATGCAACAACTATTCATGAATAAAATGTTCATTGCTTGTTTTTGTTTTTTTCCATTTGCTTTTGTGTATGTTTATTTTTGTTTAAATTATTTACAGAGTGACACAGTGACACATGTTGAGAAAACACCTCTTCGCTCATCTGGTGACCAAACTTCTGATGATCAGTCTGAGTTGGTGTCTCAGGTTCAAGCCACTGGACAAGGTGTGTGTGTACAATATTTTTCCTCTTTGTGGAAACTGTTACTGACTCAATTCTATAAAGAAGTGAAACGGTTAATTAATGATACCTAACAAATGTTTTGTTGTATTTTGTCTTCTGAAATCATTAAGTCTTGTGTCCTGTGTCATTTTTAGAAAATGTTCCTGCTTCCAAGAAGTCAAAGGCACTTGAAGATCTCTTTGGTGACACTTTCTGCACTGTGGACCCGAGCCAGACAGTCCAGACCTCCAGAGAGCTAGCCCGTGCTGAAGCTGCTAAGTATAAAGACGCTGCATCTTTGATCCTGGGAGGTGATGTGTTAGAGTGGTGGAAAGTTCAACAGACTGAGCTTCCTCTCCTGGCAAACCTCGCCAAAACAGACCTTTGCATTCCTGGTACTAGTGACCTTCTGAGCGTGTGTTTAGCTCTGCAGGTGACATTGTCCGTTCAGAACGCAGTGTTTTGTCTCCTGAACATGTCGATCAGTTGTTTTTTTTTTTGAAGAAAAACCTCTCAAAGACGAACACTGATGGACGTACTTGACTGTTGTATATGTATCCATAGTAAGCTGTGATCCAAGTCGTCCTCAAACTACAGATGACGACATGCAAAGGACTTTGTTAAGTATTTTACTTGTTCAATATGCACAAATGTGGAATTGTTTACTTTTGATTTGTTGTGATATTTTGATTTGGTAAAGAAAACTTTACATCCCAAAGTAGTAGTGGATAGCTGTGATGCAGGAAGACTGTACTGCATTTGCACTTTAAATGCTGACCTTTGTTTGTTTCTGTGAAAAATATCTTGTTTGAGCCTCTAATTATGAGCGAATGTTTGCACAAGCTTTAACTCTTTTGTAAATGTGAAGTTAAAGTTATTTCAGTTTTCTCTTATAAGATGGGGACATATTAAAGCTCATTATCTCTAAACCTCTGAGTGAGCACACAGATGTAACCTTGTAAATTCAAGGTACTAAAGCAGAAGTAAACGGTTATGTTCATAATAGAGAAGTCATAAAGGCTCTTTAAAGTTAGTTAACTGATTTAAAAACAAACATGAGAAATGTGGCCCTATAGTGAACAACAGGTCATCTATTTTCTTTTATTAAAAAGAGATTTTTTTGCTCTTAAATGTTTGGAAGAGCTCCATAATAAATTTGTCAAATCATATTTTAGTTGTATTTGTTGTGAATTGGAATAAATCTAACTGAATGTGTTTAATGGCCATATGATATTGTCTAATATCGATCGCAGGCCCCTGAATCGAATCGAAATCGTATCGTGGCTTTGTGACATCTGCAAATATCGTATTGTTGCCCAAAGAATCAATATCATATCGTGACAGAACTTGTGATTTACACCCCTAGTAACCAGCACAGTTGATGCTTAATGAGGCAACAAACAGAAGTGCAAACTTCAGGGGGAGGATTCGAGGGTTTACAATCAAAACGGCTAAAACTTAACTCGTCAACACACGGTTGAACTCTGTAATTAGACTCTCAGGAAACTCAAGGCTCTTGAAGAAACTGCATCTCTCTACTGACTATATTAATAAGCTTGAAAACATCAAACCAATTTGAGTCCTGAACGAGCCAGAGAGAGAAGAAAAATCCTATTGGAAGGTGGACAATCAAATCAATCACAGACGGGGGTCTCTCTGTCGCTCTCGTTTTGCTTTAAGACAAACAATGTAACACCATTTAAAAACACATATTTATGCTCTTATTTCTCTCTTGGTATCCCTTTTGTTTATTTGTCCTTGTGTGTGTTAGACCGTTCACCAACATGAGTGATCATATTAGGGGGAGACCTGAACAATATATTCTGCTCTTGTGAAAGCTCAACTACAAACAGGAAAATAAATCCACCAATAAACCTGCAGGATATATGGAGAACTTTACACCCCAATACAATAGTTGTTTCACACCATTAAAATAGTCAAATACAATAATTATATGTCAAATAGTCCTGGACAGGTTAATAGTAAAATTAACAACTTTATAATTTCAGATCATACCAATGTTAAATCTCTGAAACAAAATACATCGTCTCATAGGATGTGGAGATTGAATAGGAACAAAATAAACACTGAATTCAGTTTATTAAAACACATAATGATTTATTCATCTAAACCAATGTAGAGGGGGTGGACCCTCGGGACAGACCAGGTATGATATGATGAGTAAAAGTGATAAAAACACACTATAGGAACATTTCCTGTGTGTGTATTAATAGGTAGTTGATGGTATATTAATGTTTGTGTTGATGGGGATACAATATTAGCTGTGATAACAACAGTGTGACTGTCTGGTACTGATGGCTGAGGAACTCAAACAGGGTCAGATCATGAAATAAATTTTTTTTGAAGAAATTACACTTATGTAACATATTTTTGATTTATTGCATTCAGACCTTTACTCACTCAATAAAAAATAGAAGAATCACATTTATGTAATTCAGTCCAGTAGGTTACTGTGCAGTTAAAGTGGGAGCTTTTTCCATCAATGACCACAAGGAGGCGCCAAACTACTGTAAGAGATACCAACACAACACAAGTAAACACTGAATTCAGTTTATTAAAACACATAATGATTTATTCATCTAAACCAATGTAGAGGGGGTGGACCCTCGGGACAGACCAGGTATGATATGATGAGTAAAAGTGATAAAAACACACTATAGGAACATTTCCTGTGTGTGTATTAATAGGTAGTTGATGGTATATTAATGTTTGTGTTGATGGGGATACAATATTAGCTGTGATAACAACAGTGTGACTGTCTGGTACTGATGGCTGAGGAACTCAAACAGGGTCAGATCATGAAATAAATTTTTTTTGAAGAAATTACACTTATGTAACATATTTTTGATTTATTGCATTCAGACCTTTACTCACTCAATAAAAAATAGAAGAATCACATTTATGTAATTCAGTCCAGTAGGTTACTGTGCAGTTAAAGTGGGAGCTTTTTCCATCAATGACCACAAGGAGGCGCCAAACTACTGTAAGAGATACCAACACAACACAAGTAGCCTACTGCTTTTTAAATACAGAGTGAAATATTTCAGATCTTTTCTTGGTTTTAATATTGATGATTACAGCTGATGGAAATCAAAAATCTACATCTCAAAATATCACAACATGAGATTAAAGAATGTAAAATAAAGGAAAGTTGACCTGAGAAGAGCCTTTAATCTCTCAGTCTGGTCCAGTACACACAACCACAATCAAGACTTCTGACTTGACAGTTTTCCAGAGGACATTTATTGACAGGAGGGTCAGCCACAGAAGGTCACTGCTGAAAGGGCAGAGTGCTGGATGAAGGTATATTCATGGAAAGTTGACTAGATTTTAACGTGTTGTAGGAAAAGCTTCACAAACAACAGGGATGACTGCAGCCAAGAAAGGATTGTCAAGCAAAGCTGAACTTGGGGGAGCTTCACAAGGAAGGTCTGAGGCTGGAGTCAGTGCATCAGGAGCCACCAGGCACAGACGGGTCCAGGAAATGAGCTACTAGTGTCGCATTTCTAGTGTCAAGCCACTCCTGAACCAGAGACAACGTCAGAAGCGTCTTACCTGGGCTAAGGAGGAAAAGAACTGGACCTTTGCTCAGTGGTCCAAAGTCCTCTTTTCAGATGAAAGTAAGTTTTGCATTTAATTTGGAAATCCAGGTCCCAGAGTCTGGAGGACGAGCGGAGAGGCACATAATTTAGGCTGCTTCAAGTCCAGTGTGAAGTTTCCACAGTCAGTGATGATTTGTGTTGCCATGTCATCTGCTGGTGTTGGTCCTCTGAGTCTGATCAAGTCCAGAGTCAATGCAGCGTCTACCAGGAGACTTTAGAGCACTTCATGCTTCCATCTGCTCACAGGATTGATGGAGGTGCTGATTTCCTTTTCCAACAGGACTTGGCAGCTGCCCACAGGGCCAAAACCACTAGAACTGGTCTGCTGACCGTGGTGTTACTGTGCTTGATGGGCCGGCCAGCTGGTCTGACCTGGACCTCTTAGAGGATCTATGGAGTATTGTCAAGAGGAAAGCGAGAGACACCAGACCAATAACACAGACGAGCTGAAGGCCGCAAAGCAACCTGGGCTTCAAAACACCTGAGCAGTGCCACAGGCTGATGGCCTCCATGCCACGCCACCTTGATGCAGTAATTCATGCAGAAGGAGCCCCGACCTCATGCTGAGCGCACAAATTAACCTTTTTCAGTAGATTTCAACTTTTCAGTCAGACTAGATTTTTGTATTATACATTCTTCTAATACTCTAATAATTTGAGTAATCATCAAGATTAATACAAAAAAGAAATATTTCACTTTATGTATAATGAATTTAGAATATATGAAAGTTTCACTTTTTACTTAAATTACAGGGAATAATTAACTTTTTCAGAATATTTAACTTTTTTGAGATGCACCTGTGAGTCAGTCATCGTGCAGATAAAATGGAAGCTTTTTCCATAAATGACCACAAGGGGCTACCAAACTATTCTAGTTGGTACCAACAAAACAATCTCATTTTTAAGTGTACCAAAGCCTACCTGTTAACTCTTTGAACCTTTTCCGCTCTTAATATTTTTTTCACTGCTAAAATGTTGTCCTGTTTTATTCGGTCCTGGGGTTCAGGTCCTGGTAGTGATGCAGTCCAACAAACACAAATGACTGTTCACATCCTACACACCGTCCACACTAATGAGTGATTGATGTGATCGCACAACACTTTCACTCTCATAATGTTTATAAGACCCTGACAAAGCCTACAAAATAAGAAACATGGCATTAATACAAAATAACTTTGTAAATATTGTTGTAGGCTTCAGAAGGCCAATAATCGGGTTTATAGGGGGAACTATAGCAGCTTTATCTGTAGAAGCTGGACAGAAATATACATGCTGATACCTATGGGCCCTGAGGACTGTGAGGGTGAGTATGTGTGGTCTACAAAGAAAATAACAAAATATGATAGTTAATACCAAAATATGGTAATACACATGCAATAACAAACCTTAGTTATCCTTATAACTTCCATTGTGGTTGATTTGTGGGTAAAAACCTGCAGAAAGTGTCCAGGCTACACTGACAGTCATATTAAGGCTTTTGCACATATCTGTTCATATCTATGTGTGTCACGACTAAATTTCTATTCTTTTTGTATATCCGGCAGTATATTGATCTCTCTTCTTTTCTACGTATGAATACATTACCTATGGTGTGAATGTGGTGATGACACTATCTTATTCTTGATCTCACAGCAACACATTTTATGTGCAAGGAGGAACCTGAAGGTTATTTTTCCCTCATGCTGACATGCACAGGCTTGGCTTGATTTTTTTCTCAGACTCTAGTTTCAAAGTAATCTATATAACACAATGGAAGAAAACTGGATTTATATTAATATCTAATTAGAACCTCGTCAGCATCACATTTGCCTGATTTCATGATTTAAGAGAATTATAAACTACTTGAAAACCCCTCACCTCAGCAGAGACACTTTACATGTCAGTGTGGTTTTAGGTTTGGTTTAAAACACAATCTGGAAGTTAATGACCAAAAATTATTTCCAAGTATGAAACAGTAGAAAGGAAGAACAATAAGAGGGAAAACCCCTGAAACTTACAGACAGAGGCTGCGTTCTGATCCACAGTGAACATAAACAGACTCCCTGCTCAGGGAACTTCTGAATCCTTCCATTCGGAACACTCTGCAACAACATCAAAGCACACGTCAGTTCCGCAGTGTGTTACCCTGGTAACGTAAACACCTCGGATACCAACCGCTGCTACTGTGGACATGTACTGAAATTAAATATTGAATTTAAAGCAAACTGATACAATTACAAAACTTATATTTCTACAACTTATTCTGTTTCTATTCTATTAAAATGTTTGTAACTTGTGAATGAATGTGATTGGATTAATATGCAGCATCATTCTTAAAAAGATTCATATGACAATAACAATAATTACAGATATACAAACTCTTCTGTCTGCTCCATTGTTAGTTTTTGCTTCTCCTATGAGGTGCAAAGGCTTATGGGTAATTTTCTTGTAAACGTCCTGCAAACTGATACTCAGGTTGGAAGTGGGTGGTTTGCCAATTTGTCCCTGAGATGTCTTCCTAGAGATTAATTTAATTTGTATGGATTCCAAGAGCAAAGTGACTCAAGAGAAATGGGAGGCACTTCAGCTAAATTTTATAAATTTAATATATTTCCAAAAAGTTCTTGAGTGTAGATTGATGATGGAAAGTGGAATTCAATGATTTTAGCATAAGGCTGCAACATAATATGTGAAAAAGTGAAGGAGTCTGAATACTTTCTGAATGAACTGTGTAAACACACAACACACACCTTCATCACAAAACAGCCTCTGTGAATGTAAGAACAGTGGGCATATACTGCATAACATGCACAAATAAACACAATAAAATGTTTAAGAAAAAAAGTTTATAACGTGATATGATTAAATCTGTTCTGTGGCTGTGAAATAATTACTTATTATTTATGCCATTTTTTACTTGAACATTTTTTAGGGACCAGAAACAAACTTTTGTACAAGAGACAAGCTAAAATATAGTTTCAGTGGGCAGGAAGAGTTCACATGTCAAAGTTTGCTGCGGTCAAAGCCACTGATGTTGTCTGAGTTTTGTGTAAAAGGGAAGGAAGAACAGATAGGCTGTACTCAGAAGGAAGAGGTAAAGAAAAAAATGTGCTCTCATATTTACATGAAGTGTAATATCTCCCTTCTTGCTGCATCATTATTAATGCAAAGTACATTTGTCAGCAGCAGAGCGACAGTGTCCGTGCTGGATGTGAAGATGGGGCACACTTTGCTCTGTGTGCTGGGGTTATTCTGTGAGTACATCACTGACTTTACAATGTTGAGACTTTCAGACGCAGACTCATGTTTTTATCAACATGGTAGTTTAGTAGACATGATCTTGGTTTCTGGTTTGACTTGGTTCAGAGTGCAGGACTGTTAAATACACTACTGCACTAGTTGTTTTTGCACTAATGTTTTGCACAATGCATGTTCAGTATGTGGTCTAAGGTATTGTTATTGTTATATATTGTATAAAGCCTTTGAATTTAACTTACCTCTGTACCAACTAACAGAATATCATCACAGAAATGTGTGATCCTGTTGATTGATAATCAATAGTTGCCTCTGAAACTCCAGCTGGATTTAAATGTCTTTGCTTTTTGTCTGATGAAGTTTAATCTTTATTTTAGTGCTGGATACGCTCCTCTACGGACACGCTGAAGGTGACCTATTTTAGTTTTTACATATTTACTCACTCTTAATCACATTCTCCTGTTATTCTGTATCATTTTACTCCATGTATTACTGCCCATGAATGCACATAAGGTCTCCCTACATAAATATGCATTTATGCATTTTCTTTTCACACATTCATCTGATCATCTTAACAGGGCAGGATGATGTACACGAGATGAGCACTGAGGACTCTGTGGGAACAGGACCAACAGGTGATACAATCAGTTACAACAGTCTGACCAAAGATTTCAAAAATAATGAGTTTATATTATTACTCTGGAGGCAGTTAAGGGTCGCTTGCTGTTCAAATCCTCTGAAATGTCGTTACTGTGAAGGAGATAACATAAGATTCACATCATTTTCATCCTCATCAAATCGTTCAGGGAGCCAGTGTGCCCTGTATGTATGCATGAGTAATAAAGTTGCTCTAACTGGATCCAGCAGTTCTGTAAAGTTGTTGTCACTACCACCAAGTTTAGCTGCAGAAATAAGATTTATTTATGAGCCGTGTTGATGAGATCATCATGTTTGGCTCTGAGTTTAAATGATGCATGAATTTAAATATAAAGGCAGTCTTATTTTAAGTTCCGCAATATTAAACCTCGACTTACCTAAGATGCACAGGTCACATTATATTCTGGAGTGATGGCCTACTTTAAATGACCAACAATCATAAACACAATCAGAGCAGGAAAATAAGTAGAAGACAAATGAAGGGCAGAGTTTAGCTGTTGATCAGATTGTATTGAACAACTATCCAATAGTTATTCAGTCAAGGCCAATACAATCTGATCCGTTTCTTTGTGAAAGACAAATACAGGACAAGAGTAACATTTAACCCATCTTCTATTTATCCATTAAGAAAGCCTATTTAGGCTGTCCATCATCTCTGACCTACACTACAGGAGAAGTGGACAATGATTGCACTATTGAATTTAATCTACTTTTATTTCCTTCTCTGTATGAGTCACTGGGAAATATTGATGTTACTTAATGTGGGTGGCATTAATATTTGTATGTCAACATTGACTGTGGTCAAGAGAGCTATGCTTTGTTTTGTGATGCGTGTTTTTGGTATTTTCTAGGCATTACGGTAACATCATGTTACAGCAGATTTTATAAATGAAAGTGAGCTTCTGGTGAACATATTGTAATATTCAACGGGTTTGGCAGAAATGAAAGATTAAATGAAATATCTAAATAAATAATAAATGATAAAGACTACAGGAGTATCTAAAAATGTCTAATATTTTCACTGATTTTTCTCTAAATTTGCATTGATGTTCAAAGAAAACCTGTTTCCACTGAATCATTTCACTTCAGAGTGACTGCAGACCACCACAGTGTCCCTCAGTCAACAGCAGAGCTGATGTAGGATTTCAAAATTACACCTTTCACTTCAGAGAGATAGTGATGACTAGAGTCTGTTGATTTTCAAAATGTACACACACTTATCAACGATATATACTGTATATATTCTGCTGTTCAAAAGTCACTTGGACATGTTCTTGTTTTCAAAGGAAAGGCACATTGTTTTTCAGTCAGCTGATCAGAAACACAGTGTAGACGTTTTTTAATGTTGTAAATGACTTTAGTTGCTGCAAACGGATGATTTGTAATGGAATATCTACAGAGGCCCATTATCAGCACACAGCGGCGCCGCCAGAAACTTTGGGCCCCATGACAAAAAATCTAATTGGGCCCCTCTGCGCAGCTGTTGTCACCACAACTGTTGTCTCTAGGACCTAACTGTCCCATCTAAAGCTTTACATAGATCGAATTAAAGGCTTGCAACTATCTTGTTTCTTGTAGTTCAATACTAGTGCTAGCACAATATTTTCTGCTGGTGATTTGTGCAAGTCTGCGTATGCAGTTCACTATTTGATGCAAGATTAAAAGCCACCATAAAAATGTCCTTCCGGCAATCTTTTACTGTCAATGTGTCTTTAGTAAAACGAACTGTCATTTAACAGCCATAATTAAATCTAAATGAACTTATCAAACTGGATTATTTTAATATTGTCTGTATCTTACATGTATGCTGAGGCAGGCTGATTTCTGTCATTAATAAATATTTCATTTTCTTTTTTGTTATGATAAAAAGAGCAAGAGAGACAGAGAAATCCCCACAGACTCCCTGTCCTGTCATTAACACAGTGCTGCTCACCTTCTTCACTGGGACAGGGAGGCTACAGTTATGGGCAGACTGGGTTGCTGCTGACTCACCTGTTGCTAGTCCTGCATAATGATTAAATGTTGATGAAATGTAGGCTAACACCAGTCTGCAGCTAGCTAGGTTATTTCACTGTGGACATTAAGCCAACAGGTTAAAACCACTCACAGATTAAAGGCTGCCCACCTTTCTTGGTGAAACACTGGGTTACAGACTGACATCCTTTCCTTTGTCTTTCCTCTCTTTCCTTTCTCTCGTTACTTTTTTGAAAACCAGATTTTGGTTTACTAGGCAACATTGTGATCACTGTATCTTTGGCGCATCTAGACTGCAACTAAAAACAGTCACTGATACAGAGTGCTGAGGGAAGAGCGAACCATGTCATGCAGATACAGGGGGGTGGTCGGTCAATATGGAGGTTTACTTTTTGGTCAATGGGGATATTTAACTTCTATTGCCAAAACAAGGAGATCATTAAGTGCATTATTATATTTAAAATACTCAATGATGATGGTTTATGTAAATATAATTTGATATTACTTTACAATTATTTTTTGGGGCCCCTGTCAGTCAGGGGCCCTTGAAATATCCTAACTTTGCCCCCTATAAGCTGCCCTTGCCATCAAACATCAGCCCTGAGGTCCAATGGCACGTTATTTATACTAATTTATGTTTATCATTTTATAAGACTAATTGATCATTAGAAAGACACATTTTGCAGCCATGGTAGCACAGCTTAAAAACTGTTGTGCTGATTCAAGAAGCAATAAAACTGAGCTTCTTTAGACTAGTTGAGTGTCTGAAGCTTCAGCAGTTGTTCCATTACAGACTCAAAATGGCCAGAAACAAAGAACGCTTGGTAACATTTCTATGAAGGTCATCGCTATAATGACTTATGCATATATTTATAACACGATATAATGCATCCATAAGACATTGTAACAGTTGTTATAATCACTTACAAACATGCATTAGGCGCTATAGCAATGTTCATAATGTATTATGAACTTTTGATGTTAATGTTTTATAGCTAATACTCACACCGGTCTATATCAATGTGCGGCAAGAATCTCCGACCCTGTTCCATAACACACTATAACCACCGACTCAGCCTCGTTATAAATACACTTTAGTCACCATTTAGAATTAGTGATATAAAATGGAATAACAGCTTATAGTAATGTTTAATGTCATAAAGCATGACTTTGTTTGCTTTAAGTAAAGTGTTAAAATATCTGTCCCTGTATAATATATTACAGATTGGACATAAAACCATATAAACTAATTATAAGACCTTGTAACACGTCATTGTTTGCTTTGGGTAAAGTGACACACATTCTGCACAGGAAAACAACTTTTATTTATGTTTCTTCACTTTATGAACAATCTGTATGAATTATGAACATTTTTCATTTTAGCTCGAAAACCAACATAATTACAGCAAATACACTCATTCTCAAGGGTGACGAGATCGCTAAAGAGAAGACCTGCTGCCGACCAACATCATGTAAGAGACTCAGATGAATGGCGAGCCTATGGACAGGCCCTAACAGATGCAGTGGACAATTAAAGACAACCACTTCACAAAGCGTAGCCCATTAAAAGACATTTCAAAGAAGAGTCATAGAAAGTGTGACCGAACTTTTTTCTGAAACTTCGCCAGTTTATTCTTGTTCTGAGAAGCGAAGGCTATTCCATGTCAGAAACTGTCAAAGAACTGAAGATCTCAAACAAGATTGTGCAAAGAAAATACATATCTCAGACCAGCCAATACAAAGAAAGATTAGGGCGTAATCTTTCCTACATCAGAGAGCTCTGGTATTGACTGAGGGACACTCACACGTCACTGTGAAGTGAAATAAGTCAGTGGAAACAGGAGGATTTCATTAAACATCAATCAGAATTCAGAGAAAATTCAGTGAAAATGTCAGACATTTTTCAAAAAATTTGTGTAGTCTTAATACACTTTTTCTAATATTTCATTTCATCTTTTACATTATTACATTATGTTCACCAGAAGCTCACTTTTATTTTGAAATCTGCTGTGACACGATGATACCACAATGTTGACATACTAATATTAATGACATCCACATTAAGTGACATTAATATTTCCCAGAGTCTCATACAGAAAAGGAAAAAAAGCAGGTTAAATCCACGAGCTCAGTCATTGTCTTTCACTGAAGGTCAGCAATGACTGATAGCTGAACAAGCCTTCCTTAACTTTACTGATAATTAGGAGATCCTGATCTCATCATTATAACATCTTTTCTCATAATTACGAGATAAGGTGTCTGATTTTTTTTTTCTTTGCTGAATCCAATGCACTTCCATACTTTTTTAACATAATGTAGAAAAATGTTGTATCCATAGTTATTAATGAATAAATCAATTATGTTTTGATGAAGATTTACTGTTTGTATCCTTTCATCTTTTATTTTGTTTCCTAGCTGGGTATTTTTTGTGTTAACAGTGTCCAACAGGGCCGTTGTGACTCTCCAACCCAACTGGCCTCAGATCTTCAGTGGTGAGACGTTCACTGTCAGATGTGACATCCAGCGAGGAGGAGACACTAAATGGACGTATGAATGGAAACCAGACAAATTAAACAGACCTCCAACAGACAATGAATACAGGATCAGCGAGCTACTGAGTCCCACAGTGGAGTCTACAGCTGTAAGGGTAGAAGAGACTCATATTCCTCAACACAGTGGAGTGATGTCATCAGATTGACAGTATCGTGTAAGTTGGACCGTCTGTCATCTGTAATGAAAATGTAAAATCTAAATAACGCAACAGAAAACTCTTATTTCTTCAACAACTATGTCGCTCTCTTCAGGTCACACAGTAACTAATGATGTTTGTTTTTTAATGTGGGAACAAAATAAGTGAAAAGGAGCCAGTAATCAGAGCACTGCAGCTTTTAAAATATAATCATTCACAGGGAAATGTACAGGAATGAACAACGAATATCAAGTAACTTATAGGTGGAGCGATGGTGCAGTTTAACACTGTTCACCACAGCAAGAAGGTTCTGGGTGTGAACCTAACCTTTGGGCAACTGGCTGAGTTAACTCACAGGTTATCTTAGTTCAGATTAATCTCCTGATTGGTCTGAGTCTACGTTGCCTGTAGGTGTTAGTGTGAATGATTGTCTGTGTTGACTGACAGTCTGTCCAGGTTTACCTCTGCTGTCACACAATGTGAGCTGGGACAGACTCCAGCTCCCTGTGACCCTGCAAAGGATCAGTGGGTCCAGATAACAGATCAGTAGAGAGGATGTTTGATACAGTTGTCTTCCAGAAAAAAACACAGTGAAAGTGTTCAACTTGACTCTTCAACACTTAAATATAGGATTTATCTGAGGGCACAAATGTAGCATTCAGTAGTGCAGCATAATATTATCATGTAATTGCTTTTTTATATATTTATTTTGTTTTATTAAGATAACTGCCACCTATTTCCAGGAAAAACACCTAAAATAAATCAGTAATAACTCCTCAACCATTAGGCCGAGATGTTTAATCCTGGTCTCTTTTGACAGGTCAGAAGGAAAATGGATCAACTGTAAATGAACCTATTCTATTAAAGAGTAAATGGAGATGCAATAAAGGAAAATATGATATTTTCATCCTCGCCTGATAAAAAGCTACATGTTTTATGGAATAAACCATCAAAACCATCATCCAGCTGATTATAATGCAACTGAATATCTTCTAATACACCTAGAATACAGCTGTACAACTGTACAACTGTAAATTTGATGAAAATAAACTAATATGCAACAGTTATTACTAGTGGTGGGCCGTTATCGGCGAATCGCACTGTAGGGGGCAAGAACAAGTCTTCGAACCTGTGTGTCTGCCTGCTGTGAAATTACCACATCAAACGTGACGTGCTAACATGGATGCAGCTGTTGCTGTGTTACCTCGGAGGGCGTCACACCCGAGTTGACGGCGTTCCAGTTACAACCTCGCTCGGTCAGCTGTTTGTTTACAACTAGCCAGGTTAGTTATTGATACGGCGGTTGATTAAAAAACACATTGTGCGGTATTTCCTCACACTAACTGTAGCAACACGTCCACAGACAGCTGTTGGACAGCACTTTGTGTACGAACGTTTATGAAGCCGCCGGTGTTGTGCCGAATTCTGGCTGCCTGCCGAGAATTGCATGCACCTCGCGGGTGCTAACGGTCATCTATGCAGAGAAAAGAGGTGGACGCAAATCTCGGCAGGGAGCCTACAAAATCTGATCTGCCGAATTATGCATCCACCTCTTTAGGTCCTTCTCAGACACTTTGCTGTGCTCAGTGATTAAACAGCTTTATCGCCACATATGTACTGAATGTCAAGGAATGGTCCTTCTAGCCTACTAAGTGTATTAAAATATTAAGGCCTCTAAACGTTCATAAATGGTGATAAATTGATTTGAAGTATATATTTTACTTCAAATCAATTTATCACCATTGATGAAGTCCACAAAGAACTTTATAGCATTTAAAAGCATTATTTGGAGGTGCATGCAGTTCTCGGCAGGCAGGCAAAACTCCGCACAACACCTGGTTTGCACCTTCTGCAATGCAGAATTAGTTTACTGTAGGAGTTCTTCCAGTCTCAAGTAGCCTACCACCTAAACACAAAGCACATCACACGCTACACACAAGTACATCTTATTGAACATGATTTATTTTCATCACCAATTATCATAGTAGAACAGCTTTGTCAAGCAGTTTGTGATGCATTTTGGAAACAGGAGATGAGCCCCTGGTCTAATGCGCCACCTGGCCTGAAACCCGTTCAGCACACATATTCTGAATGCTTTCGGCAGAATTCAAATGAGCCATTTTAATCTAGATTAATCTAGATTAAAAAAATTAATCTATGCCCACCCTAGTTATTACACAATTTTTTCAAAAAAATGTACCAGGCGAATGTCCGTTTTGGGCATATTTACTGTTAATATGTTCACTTTTATTGGGAGTTTTCTTCAAAACACTATTTCTCTCCATACAACCATGTTCCAAATAACACAAAGCTCCCAAAACATTGAAATATTGATTAAAAACAGTGAATATTGATCGACATTCCTGTGACCAAAAGTACTCCCGTGCTTTACAGGTGCACATGTTGAACATCCCGCAGGGCTAAGTGGGCTCTTTCTCTTCAGTATTGAGCAGACAAATCGATCGATATACTGCATATCTGTGTAGCTTCTATGGGCCAGTAGAGGCCAATAAAGACCGGCTCCCCAAAGCAACTCTTCTTCTGTTCTCCAATCTGACGAGAGAAAGCGAAACCTAAAGAGCTCATTGATCACCAAGATGGTGAAGAAGGTCTCTGTTGACACAGAAAAACTGCTGTTTTTGACTGAATACAGCTAAAACAACAAAGTTAAGTCAGCAGTTGTAACTGTAAATGTATATTGGTGTGTTTGTTGTTGTTATTAGTCGCCTAATAACTGTGTGAGTTTTGTGAGTTGAGTGATTTGAGTTACACAACTGAACAGAGCTGAAGCTCAGCTTTCTTTAGAGAGGTTGGACTGCGGTGTGGGATGAGAGGAGAGAGATGTGGAAGGCAACTTGTGCAGCCATGTACAGTGATTACAGAGCGATTTATGTTGTGAAATCAGTTTGTGTAGATGCTTGGTGTTTGATGTGTGTTTGGTGTGGTCGGTTTGAGATGCTAGCTGAGCCTCCTAGCACACAGAGGTATCTGACATGCACAGTGTGACAAAATAATCTGATCGTCCATGATTTCTTATTTGCATTTTGAGGTAAAATCGATCGTCCGGGCTTCTGTAAATTCACAGTTTCTAATCTTCTGCAAAACAGGATGCAAAAGTGTCTGAAGACTTCAGCAACACATCTCTTAATTCAACAAGTCTCTTAATTCGAGTATTTCTTGCCTTTATGGGCTGCACTATTTAAATTGGACAAAATCAGAGAGACAGTAATTAATTTTCCTTGTTTCATGTCTTTGTTCAAAATCAAACAGCACAGAGACCAAAGGCCCAACTGAGAGCTGACAGAACTATTCCAGCAGGGGCAGTGTGACCCTGAGCTGCTCTGTGAACCCGTCATCTGGTTGGAAATACTTCTGGTACAGAGGAGAGAAACCTCTGAACCCCTGACCACACAAGATGCTGTCTCCATCTCAGATGGACAAATCAGGGTCTCACAGGAGGACTCTACTGGTGCAGAGGAGGAAGAGGAGACCCAGTTTACTACACAGAGTACAGTGATCCAGTCGGTAAAGAAAAAAAAGGCTATATTTCAATATGATGTGGAAAACAAATGCAGAAACAAATTGTGTGTTTAGGTGTAAACATTGTGTTTTATGTTTTTCTAATTTTTGTGTTTGTGGCCTCTTGATCATGAACAGTCACAAACAGGGCTGTTGTGACTCTGCTAACCAGCTGGCCTGAGATATACTATAGAGAGACGATCACTCTGAGATGTGAGATCAAGGACGGAGGAGACACTGAGTGGGAGTATACGTGGTCAACATCCCACCCAGACAGATACATAAAAGACCCTTACGGCGTTATCAGCAGTACTGTTTACAGTGATGAGACCTACAGGTGTCTGGGTACACACAAAAAGAAATTGTATTCAACAGAGTGGAGTGATCCCTTCACACTGAGAGTGTCGGGTAAGTTGGACTGCATTGATTCATTGTGAAGATGTCATGATTTGAACTTCAACTCAACTCAGTGACAAACTGTTTTGTTTTGTGTACGTGTGTGTGTGGTTGGTGGGCTTCATTGCACAGAAGGCCTACCATTTGAGATGCAGTAAAATTTGATGTATTCACACAGTGTTGGGCAGTTACACGTTACTCAGGGCGGAGCTAGACTCTCAGCACACCTGCTACCTGCTACATGATGTTGGACTCACTCCGAAAGTCCACTGAGCCCGTCTGCGGCTTCAGAGTCCGGCCCTTCTAGTCAGTGCTTGTGCTCACACCAGAAGCCTCGCAGTGCGTCCCTGAAGCGTCTCTGCGCTCTGCTCTGTGGAGAAAAGGCAGCCGGTCTATTTTTGAGAGAAGCTGCGTCAAGCAGCACAGAGCAGATGAACCGGGCAGGAAGTCAGAAACGGCATAGAGAATCCAGTTGATTTTCAAAATAAAACAACCTGTGCAGACTCCCGATCGTATATCAACAATAAACACAGTTAAAACAGACAAAAAATAAACCGTTTAACTACCTAGCCTTCTTGACCATTGTAGGAGCACAAAAGCAAACATTAATCACCAAATCTAAAAACTAAATCTAAGCATGTTAGTAAAATCAGGTAGGCAAAATGATCTTATTCCGAAATGCTCCCAGTGGGATGTGCAGTCTTACAGACTGTGGAACAAAACTGTGTCACAGAGAGCTGTGAAGAAGGTGGAAGAAGCACAAAAAGGACATATTAAAAATAAGGTGAATTTGACCGTGGCTAAGTAGCTGCTGTTATATAATTAGCTCAGTTAGCTTAGTGGTCATAGCTGACTCAGCCCGGACTGGGAGCACCTGGGGAGTGTGTTCAACGTTACATCTGTTAGTAAAGCGCTGAAAGGTTTCAGGCCAGGATAGAGCGGCATGAACGGGACTGAGCACAGAGACCAACAGGGAATATATTACCGAGGTGATTTACATAATTTGTTTGTGCAAATTCTGTTGTTAGCTGTCCTTTATTTGCTGAGTCAGCTAATTGGGGGGGGGGGGGCAGATAGGGCCACCGAAAATCCTGGGGTGGCACAAACCAAAAGCCATAACTGAATTTTAGGAATTCTATTACGCAGTATAGACTAGTTGAATACTACAAAAAAATATGAGTTAAGGAATCACAGACTTATTTTACAGTTAATTTTCTAATTTCTGTAGACTAAAACCAGTTCAGTTAACATTCCATTAAAATCCTGTTTGATGTGTTATCTCTATGTGTTAGGCAATTAATTGTTCTTTAAATAGGCAAGTTAACCTTTTCCCTAAAAAGACAAATACAGCTTTTATTTGTAGGAGTGTATTGATGAGGAGGAACAAAACATTTATTGGGAACAAGCAAACTCAACATTACAGACATCATGGACCGTGCATATTTTTCTTTAAATTCAAATTGAAATATACGATATGTGTCTGTATAGAGTTGTGTAATTATTTGTTAACATACTAAGTTTGGTGTTATTCTTGTTACAAACAACTAAGATAGTTATTCTTAAAAAATATCCGACTTTTTAACAACGGATTTGACCAGTGTGTAAAATGGTGGCGAACCAACCATTTCAAAACATAAATACCAGTAAAACTACAATACTCTCTCTTTCTTCTGTGTTTAACATGTCAACAAACAGCATGGCTCCACAAAACACAAATGTGAGAGAGAGAGAGCGAGAGAGAGAGAGAGAATTGCATTGACACAAGTTACAGTACCACTGTCACAAACCTAGATTAAGAATGCAATATTTAAGCAGACACATCCAAACTGAGAACAAATGAGCCTACAGGCCCACAAGCAATGAGCAGTGAGATCAACACCACTGAAGTCAACAACCACACGCACAGACAAGGTTTGAGGGGTCCAGAGATCCCTGCGATCATAATGGAAAGAATGTCGGCCAACATTTATCCCATTCCCAGCTGTACCTTTCAAACAGCGCAGCGAGCAGCAAACTGGCCTAATAATCCCGAATAATAAGGCAGGATGAAAGCGGCTATATGACAACAACATCATGACAACAACCGTAATCCGTAGCCTAGTCTCAACCGATCCAGCACAACAATTTGCCCATGCAGGGACCAGCAGCAGACTCAGGATGACAAAACAAGCTTTCACTCACCAGAGCTAAGGCTTCGCGCCAGGAGAAAGGCTGACACGGCGGTTTTCCTCTGGGCAAACTTTTGGGTAACTTTTGGGTGTTTCTGACGGGGGGGCACTGGGGTGGCCACCGATTTTCTTAGGGTGGCTGTGGCCCCCCCTGGCGGTGCCATTGTGCACAACCTGAGAAAGAGCCTGAAAACTTGAGCAACACATGCTGCATCTTAAATCAAAGAATCAAAACACAACAGCATGCTTCCTTAAGTTATATTCATTCATTATTCATCCTCCCTACAGGTCCCTGTTAAGCCATTCCACGCTAACCGCTTCACCTCCTCTCCCTCCTGCTCAATCTGTCCCTCGGCCCTGTCACGGTGACTCTCTCCCTCTGCTTCTCTGTCCAGCCTCCTCCTCCTCTGCCTGGCAGTGGCCTTATCCTTTACTCCCTCAAGTGCCTGCGGCTGCACAATGTCGGGAACTGCAGCTGATGTTGAAGCTACTGAAGCCCCGGTAGCAAACATATCTGTTATTTTGGCACATTTGGTGGCATCAGTCTCAAGATTTATTTTTATTTCTTTGGCGAGCAACTTCACCCTTTACTGACCCAAGAAACAGAGGGCAGAGGGGGAGGGAGTGGGTGCTAGTCAGAGATGTGGGCCAGCCCAGTGTCACTAGGCCTATAGAAAAATGAACCAATGGGCTGCAGTCTGTGCTTTATGGGCCGGTCGTTGGCAACAGTTATACAGTTATATGAATAAATATTTTAAGTTATATCAGCGCCAAATGTGCGTCGGTATGCCAGATTACCTGTCCACCCCTGGAGGTCACCCTCTACAGCAAAACTGCCAGCAAGTCAGACCTGCACACACACACAACAGCAGACCATCATTTTCGCTCAGTCAAAGACCCACATTCACAATGCTGAACCAGAACCAAAGACACTACCATAAAATACAGGCAGCATTATCATTACTTATTCCTAACTCTCATCATTTCAAGTTTTAGGTTTCAACTTACTCTCTTTTTAGCAAAGATCTTCTTTCCTCTTGCTCATGTTGACTGTGAATGAAATGTAATCTAAATTCAATAAATCAGCAGTTTCTAGTGGTAATGAAATGCCAAAGTTTGATGTTTGTTTTGATCGCTGTGTCAAAAAGAGGAAAACATTTCATGTTTCAAATTTGGTGAATTGTTCTTCTGGATAGTGTCAGTAGAGAAAACATAAGAAACACGGGAAAAAAGAGAGAGAGGTTTAAAACTGGACTAAAACCTGAACTTCTTCCCTGTGGGGCTGCACATACAGTAATTTCATTGTTTTATTTCTTTGTTCTAAATCAAACAGCACAGAGACCAAAGGCCCAACTGAGACCTGACAGCAGAGACTTTCCAGCAGGGGGAAGTGTGACCCTGAGCTGCTCTGTGAACCCGTCATCTGGTTGGAAATACTTCTGGTACAGAGGAGAGAAAACCTCTGAACCCCTGACCATACAAGATGCTGTCTTCATCTCAGATGGACAAATCAGTGTCTCACAGGGAGGACTCTACTGGTGCAGAGGAGGAAGAGGAGACCCAGTTTACTACACATGGTACAGTGATCCAGTCAGCGTCAACAAAATTAGTGAGTTTGACATTTTTTTAAACACAATTTAAAAACAAATTTGAATCCTTTTTTATTAATCCTGTGAATTCATGAACATGAACAGTCACAAACAGGAGTGTTGTGACTCTGCAGCCAAACTGGTCTGAAATATACTATGGAGAGACGATCACTCTGAGATGTGAGATCGAGGACGGAGGAGACACTGAGTGGGAGTACGAGTGGGAAACAACCAGCTCATACAAACTTTCAAAGCAAAATGAACACAGGATTAGATCTGCTTACTCAGCCCACAGTGGATCCTACAGGTGTCTGGGCAGAATGAAAAGTGCACAGCAGACTTCAACAGACTGGAGTGATCCTGTCAATTTAACAGTATCAGACAGTGAGTCACATGACATTTCACTCTAAGTGAGTATTATACAGTTCATTTAAAGGTTGTTACATGTTTTTTTTCTTAAATCCCTCTCCAACAGATAGACC